>JAQLOL010000022.1:11352816-11376179 GCA_029783665.1 Naso thynnoides
TCTTTGGTAATAGCAAGTCTCGGGTAGCTTGCGCAATAGAGCTGCATGTGTAAAATGACCGAAGTTGTCCTTTAAAGTGGCTGGTATTTGCTGTACTTAAGTAGTAAAAGTACAATGAATATAAATGAACTTAAGTACTGACAATAAAAGTACACGTAAAAAGAGCAAGTAAGTCAAGTTTGACTTTCTCAAAATTCTTTATTTTTTAGCCTCTGGTCTACATAAGGACAGAATGTCACAGTTATGAAGCAAATTGCAAATAAAGTGCTTTTCTACTTTGGAACTGTACAACACTGCCTGTTAATCATGTATGGTCATCTGCTGGTGGCCACTTGCAAACTGGAGAATTTAACTTCCAATCTGAGGGTCCAGTATTTAGTTCCCCGAAATACGCAAATAGCTTATTGTGTATGGTCTGAAGTATCTGTAGTGCTTACTATCATCATGATCGCTGGATCTCTGAGGGTCGTGTACTTGTGGCTCCTTGGAAAATTATGACAGCAGGCAGCAGCAGGAAACTTAACTGTACACCACATATTTGCATTTATGTTGACTTGATCCCTAATAACAGTTCAAGCTTCTTCTTCTTCTTCTTGTTTTTTCTCAGTTAACAACATCTTCATGACCAATAGCAACCCATTTCTACAGTGGAGGAGGGTCGACTCTGGTTTGAATGTAACCTGTGAAAATCAAAATGGACTGCAATTGCAATTGTTCTGGTCAATATACGCATACACGAGGCTATATGTGATGTTAGAGGTTCTCTAAACAAAAACATCTGTGAAGTTTGGGTAACTTATTTAGTAGAGATAAAGGTGTAGCTTTCCCTGTCTCGTATCTTAAACCAAAATGATTTGCTGTTACTCAGGCATTGCTTGGCAGGCTGTGTTCAAGGGACTCTAACTTAGAAGCACTCTGAATGATTAAACTGCTCAGAAATATCGGATGACCTTGGTAACTTGGTAAACTGACATCAACAAAGCCATTTGGTTCTGGGACAATAAATAATAATCTGAAGCTAGCTAAAATTATGCATAACTTTACTTTTAAAACATAGAGAGTAGCTGGTATATTGAATATCATTGTGTAATATTAAATTTAATTTTTCAGTGTTTACATATCTCAAATACATTCAAAAGCATTTCCACAACTTTTAAGAATCATATACAAACAGATCTGCAGTTGAGGCTTTAAAGCAAACTTCATTTCAATAGACCATGTAGAGCTTCACCTTCACATAATCTCTGGAACAACCTGCCTAAGGATCTCATGATAAACCAATCTTTTTTTTTTTTTTTTTTTAATTTTTTTTTTTAAACTTATCTTTATCCGTTAGAAATGTTTATGTTACCTAGACTTGTAACATGTTGTTGTTGTTGTTATCAAATTATAATAACACAAACCAAAGTTGAAATCGAAACAAATTCATTTCTTTGGGTTCTCCTTATTTATTCATTAAATAGTACAGACAAAATAAAACTCTTAGCAACACTCAGATGATGTCCACACTGGTGATGAATGATGACATTTTCCGAAGAGACAAAATTTTCACGATATTAGCATGTTTGATCTTTGAGAATTTGCTGCAGACAGAAAACAGTGCTGCTGTTATAAATGCTGGCTTGCTTCTCCTCAAGATTTGATTTTCATTTGGAAAATTTTTCTCACACTTGGATGTTGCGTTCTATGATGGAAATCTGAAAATTTTACATATTATTTGATTTGACAACAAACTTGTCTTTGTGGATTCTATTGTAAGCCTTTGCAGAGGGATCAGGACAGGATAGCGAGCTGAACAGATAAAGAAGAAATTTATACTCAGGCCTATGAAGACAATTAGTCATGTACGCAGCTGTGAGAACGGAGAACGAAAGACATAAATAAAAACGAGTCAAGGTCGAGAACTGCATACAGACAGTGAATATAACAAAAGTGATTTCAAGAATATCATTTTCAATTACAGTTCTTCAAGTGATAAATCACGGATTCCATTTACAATAGTTGGAAGAACATGAAATACAATATACAGTAAAAAACATACAATGAGATGTTCTGTAAAATTATCAGCAATCTTCGTTAAACAATTTGAAAAACCTTTAAAATGAAATTCAGAAAACATCCTGAAAATGTTCAAGTAACATTCAGCTTCATATGTATATGCAAACATTTAACAAGCATTTATGAGAACAATACTTCTTGTATGGTTATTTTCTTCTTTTAATAGCACTTTATTGATGTGTGTACTTTGTTCTGTTATTCTTTTCTTTTTTTTAATTTACATTATATTTAACTGTAATCACACGTTTTGACTAAAGAAGACATTTCAAAAGCCCCTTTTGGGTTTCTTGTCTTTCTTGCACATGCATTATTCGATGGACTATGATTATTGTATATGAACTACTTTTTGTGTGCAAAAACAAAAACAAAAAATATCAACAACTGACTTGTTTTTGAAATGTTACAAGTACTCTATAAACTATCTATAGATGGACTATTCAAATAAAGTGTAACCGAAATTATTATACAAAAATAATTGTCGTAGTTGTCATTAACTAACAGGCTGTCTGTTTCATCTATGAAATATTCTAATTTTTTTCTACAAAATCATCCATTTTCTTTTATTCTAAAAGAACAGAATAACAGTTTTTACTAATTTAAATCGTTATGTACAAACAGATCTGCAGTTAAAGCTCTGAAACAAACTTAATTTCAGTAGATCATGTAGAGCTCCACCTACTTTCCTCTTTGCTAATAGGTGTCCTGTATTTTCCCTACATGTTCAGGATAAATGAGTTTCCTTAAATCACACCATCCATTGTCACCCAGTGTATAAAGCTAATGCAACAGCATTTCAGACACTAACTGACTGATATTAAGTTGCTTTTAAAAGACTTACAAAAACAGCAATTCCTCTTCTTGGTAAAATTAAATGTAGGTGAATATAACAGCCTTGCTAAATTCATCAATTTACAAAGTTGGCCAAAACAACAAAGAGCAAAACAAAACAAAAGCAAACAAACAAAACAAAAGTTAAAGATGTAAAGAATCAAATCTTTGATTGCAATATGATTCAGCTTTGGCTCACTTGGACTTGCTGCTTTGTTAAAGGTAAAGCCGTGGAGTATGAATTGGGTGTTATGCATTAGGCTGTGAAATTTGAGCACATTAAAAAACCATCTCTCATCAAGTATAACTTTGTTCCCTATGTTCTTACCAAAGAGCCAATCAAAAGAATCGGATCGTTCGCCAATGTAACATTGCCAGTCTGCTTCTGCTGCTTTTATCACCAAGGTTAAAACATTAATCTAGGTATGTTATACAGACCAACAGCCCTGAAATTGCAAGCAGAACAACAGAAACAAAAGACTAAAAGTGATTTTCTAAAATGCAAACTGTATGTTCTGTGTTTTACAGATTATAGGATTAATCATTTCTATTGAACCTCACCAGTTTTTAGCATTATGTTTTTTTCAGTTCTAGTCTTGATGTTGTTATTTCTTCCACTCTTTTCCATCCCAACAATTTGTTGTTGTAGCGTGATTGTTGGCATGATCCTTGCCGACAAGTTTCTTTATGTGCACTCAGGATAAATGAGTCCTTTTCTCTGATCTCATTATTTTGTGTCACAGTGTATGAAACTGCATTTCAGACACTAGCTAACTGACATATTGCTTTTGAAATAATTTGACAGAGTTTGAAACATTTCCTTGACAAGTAACTATCTGACATTCAGACGGTATGTTCTTTATTCCATGGATCATTGGATGAAGCATTTTTTTTTCCCACCAGGTTGTAGCTTTCTGTTATTCAGCTCTTTTCTTAGTGTTGTTATTTCTTCCAACCTTTCCCATCCCAGCATCTCGGTATTGTAGTAGCTGCTACCGTTGGTCTTCAGCATGGTCTCGATCTTGGTCACCAGCTCTCTGACTTGTGTGCGGTTTGTGTGATCATTGTTGTTGAAGATCTGGTACCTCCATCCACAGTCCTTTACAAGCTGTTTGATAGAGTCATCACAACCATGTAGATAACTCTCACATGTCTGATCTCCAAGATCTTCTCCTCTGGTGAGTAAAATGATGGTGAAATCTGCAGACTTGTTCCCAAAAACATGTTTGACAATTTCCAAAGAATCTTTTTCCTGTTTGGTTAAGTTTCCTATTTGCAGCACCACCAAGAACACGTGAGGTCCAGGAGCCGACATGCTGATGCTTTTGTGAAGCTCCTGTTGAACTTCAGCATCAGACAGAGTTGTGTCAAATAATCCGGGGGTGTTGACCACCATGACAGGTCGTCCATCAATCTCACCTGTTGCTTTCTCACAAGTCTTGTTTGCCGGTTTTGGGGTGACTCTGGGTTGAAAATGCTTTTTGCCTAAAATGGTGTTTGCTGTTGCATTCTTCCCACTGCCAGTTTTCCCAATCAGCACCATCCTGAGACACTCTGCGCTCTGATTTTCGGCAATTTCAAAGTCATTCCTCTTGCTATTGTCGTGCTCCACAACCCTCTTCATCTGAGCCTCAGTGAACATGTCCTTTGTGAAGCTTCTGGATACTTTATCTGTCATCTTGTTTACAGCACTGATTACCTCATGGACCTGCTGCTTGTCCGTGATATTGAGAACAACACTTCGTCCTCCGCAGCTCTGGCAAAGCTCCTGGATGACCCCTTTCTCCAGAAAGCTGGTGACAGCTGAAGAATTAGGATCTGACTCCACAGTGAACAGAATCATGGTGAAGTCATTGACTGGAGATGTGAACGTCTTCTGGATGGTCTCTAACTCTCCCTTGTCTTCATCAGTGAGAGGACCCACAGGTAGGACAAGGATGAAGGCATGGACACCCTCAGGATCACAGAGGGAGATACAGTTCAAGGATTCTTTTATCACCGTCTCCTGAGGTCCTCCATACAAGGCAGGTAGCTTCACTATGGAAACCTGACGTCCATGCACCCTCCCCTGACTTTTGACAGATGCTGAGCTGGGGACTGATGGACACTCTGTTGAACCTAAAATGGCCTTGACTGCTGAAGTCTTTCCTGCTACTCTCCTCCCACACAGAACCAGGTTTAGTGCTGGTTTATTGTGTGAAGACACTGAAATGAAAACACTGAATTAGAAAAGCCAACAACTTTAAAAAGGATTTATTATGTTTTTTCCACATTTTTCTCATATATACTCTATATTACAGAAGCTCTGAAGTGGCATGTGGAATTTCTTTTTTTTCTCTCTACTTATATATATGCAGTACTAACTCATATGTATGTGATACAGTAACTAGCTCAAAATGTATCCATGTTATATCTAGTTGGATAAGCTGTGTGTAATTAGGAGCACTTAAATAAGTTGTGCTTTCTTGCCTTGACCGACAACTAACTTCATAACGATTACTCTCTCCAGCAGCATCTCAGATCAACAGAACCCCCGCCCGCCAAATTATTAAGGAAGATGCCTACCAATAATAAATTAAATCCACATGTTTTATCCACATACAAGATTGATTGGACATCCGCATGAAAAGTGGTGGATTTTCTCTTTAATGTCACAATCTGCCCTATTAAGTAACCTCAGAAAAATCGAAACAATTTTTTACATGTTAACTGTTGTAGCTAAAGTGAAAGATCATTTTATTGTGATTGGCTGTAAAATTTTGCTGTAAAAGTGCTTTGGTGCTCCAACTTTATTTGGCCCATTGTAGCTGACTCCACACCGGGTAAAAGTTAATGTGTTATCAAGTGTCATAAAGAGGAGCAACTGTAGCCAGGGTTGCCAGGTCTGTGTAAGTGCAGTGCTGACTGTGTGTGTATGTGTGTTGCCAGCTTGTGTCTGTCTACATGAAACGTATTTTATGCAGTCCGACAACTGCGGACCAGGCAACCCTGATCATAGCCTCTTGTTTTTATGAATAAAAAGTACAAGATACAAGACGGTTCAAACAATGCTCATAGACGGTTTTACCCTGTGCAACACAGGGGAGGACAATAAAAAAGAGTTTGTATTCTTCTATAGGGTATAACAAAATAACATCAAAATATTTTTTAAAAAGTGCCATGAACCGCGATCACTTCAAAAATCTGCAGCTCTTAATGTAAACCTTCGCCTTCTTTTCCAGTGTTGACAAAGGCATTACTGTCATAGGTTTTACGTGTTTCAGCAAAAGATAGTTTCACTTTCTCGTTTACTGTTAGTCTATGCTTGAGACACTGGCAAAATCTTTTTTTTTTTTTTTTAATTATTGACTGATAAAGCACCAATAGATGTCTCAATATCAGTAGCCTGTACAGCGGACCACTGTGGCAAATTATAAAGCATATTATTTATCATCGTTTGCTTTTTTTAACACAAAAAATTTCAAACAATGAATTCACAGATGACACTTTACCTGAGGTGGCTGTTGCTGTTATCGTGGACTGTATGTCTGCCATCATGAAATTCAAAATATATCGCAAGAAAGGAGGAAATCTTCTCTGCTCAGTTAACGTGGGCACGTTGGTAACTGGAAACAGCCATTCTGGTTCAGCGAATCACCAGACTGGAACAAACACCAGAGGGTCAGAAACAAGCAGTTTTTACTCATCAGTCTGTGAATGTTGTCTTTCTTACAAAAAAACACACCTTTTTTTTAATTTATATATCTCTTGTGTCTACTCACCAGGTGGGATCCTGTTTGCTGCCATGTATCCTAGTTGAAATGACACACCCAAGTCTTCGATAAGCTTATCTTTCAGCAGAGAGGGCAGAGCACTGTGCAGCTTTGGTTTAGTTAATGTTTACACTTACAACATTAAGGAAATGCTTCAGAAGGTGCTTCATAAATAAAATACAAGCTTTATCCAGTCAAAACTTTAATGTTTTGACTAGATAAGTTGATAAGCAATCATAGTACCCTGATAAAACTGAACTGCAATCAGGTTAAAGAAGCTAGAAGATGCAGTATTGTCATTTTGAAACAAAAAGACAAAATATGTTGACGGAAAGGCTGTTTCTTCTCTCTGAGCCTTCAGACATGCTCATTCAAGCGTAAACATTAAATTTGCCATGACTGAGCCACACTTATTTATAGTACATACAAAGACGTCATATTGTGTTTTATAGTTACACATATTGAAATACCACTCTGTGAGATATGACATTCTTAGTGCATCCATCCTCTGAGACAGAACTGTGAATACCCTAAACCACTGTAACTCTTTCCTTTGAGAATGTGTTGGGATTAAAAAGTGAGTTTCACACCACTGAAGTGCCAAATGCAGCAGTACATTACAGTCTAATCATGTATATGCTGAAATTATCTCCCCTTAGTTTTACCATTTCTGTTTAAATGGAAGAGAGAAAACTGACTTTTGACCCTGCTGTCTTTCAGGAACATGTAAGAACAGAGCAAAGGAGCCTTCCAAGACGAATGTCCCAAAGAAAACCAGACTATTAGAGTTTGTTTTTTCTTTCAACCCAGAGATGCTTTTGTGTTTTTTTCTATATCAAAATGAGGCCAATATCATTCAATGCAGCTGTGGAGGCCGAAATTATGTGTAGGTATTTGTGTTTTTTCTTTCAAACACGTATTTGTCACCATATTGCACATGTTTTTACATTTAAGAGCTGAGACCTATTTGAAACATGGACCAGCCTCTGCTCATGCATCTGGAGTCCAAGTCACCCAACACCCACGAGTCACCTATAAATCTCTTTATTGTAAAGGGAAGCTCATGACCTGAAATCTGGCATCAGATTGCCACTTGTGGCTACAGTAAGTCTTACAATGGAGACATGTCAAGACTACTAAAATTCACAAAATGAAAACAATTGCTTTAGACAATAAAATTAAGTTAGAGATATCGGTCATACATTCTATGAAGCCCGTCTCTGTAATGCATTATAACACATTATGAACATATATAACGCATTATAACACATTATGAACACACTTATAATGCATTATGTGTGGTAATAGTTATGGTTGGGGTTATGGTTAGGGCTTGAGTGAATCCTAACCTTGCTTATAACTATAATTATACAGCACTACAGGCGCATTAGAACACATTTTAAGTATGCTCATAGTTATACCATTTTACCATGTGAGGGAGCTTCTGCCTTTTGGCTCCATCTCAGACATCCCAACCTGCAAAAAGTCATTTCAGGGAAGTATCTCTAGAGCAAAACGCCCCATGTACAGAAGTGGGTGTAATCTTGCCTAGGGCACCAAATTGGGTAGAGTCGGCCCTGTCTCCAGGAATAAGTTTTTCAAGGTTTTCATAGTTAAGTAAAGTAGTTCAGTATTTTCAAGACTGTCTGCTTGTCTGTGTGTACACCATGGGACACACTGACCACACATACACACACACACACACACACACACACACACACACACACACACACTCTCACACTGTGCGTGCTCTGTGTTTGCTTATGTGTGTTTGCACAGAAGATGGCTGCGGTTCCTTGGTGGCTGAAGCTCCTGGCCCATCACACCTGCAGCTCATTATCCTCATCAGTCTCAGTATAAATCAACTGGTCATCGCTTCACATGCTGCGAGATTTTGTTTCTGCTCATTACAGTGGTAGTAGTGTTTCCATTGTGAAATATCTAGTGTTTTTCTCCAGTGCATTCTCTACTTTTTTTTTCATTTATTTTTTTTTTGTGTGTGTGTGCTACTAATATATGTTTCTCTTCATCTTCATTGCCTACAGAGAGCCAGCTTCCATCTAAGAGCCTCAGTGCCACATTGCCGCCCAGCCTCATCCACTTAAACCTCCTCTTTGTTTGGAGCAGTCCGGACCTATCATTTTAATCATTTCAGTCACAGTTACACTAATGTCACAGTTTTAGAATTATAGACTACAATAGGCCTACCTAGAGTAAAGGTAAAGGTACTTTGTAAGTCATGTATACAGTGTACAGTGCAGCACCTGGGCACCAACTCCAGATTCTGAGCCAGTACCTTGGTCAAGGGCTCCGCTGATAAGACATACATGTTTTGATGGTGGGGGAAACCAGAGCACCCACAGGAAACCCACAGGAACATGGGGAGAACATGCAAACTCCACAGAGAAATGCAGTTTCTCATATGCAAAGTATACTATACCGTTATGAAAAAGCACTGGTTTGCTGTGCGTAACACACCTAAGGTGTAAAGTAAGACTACAAAGGTGCTTTAACAAATGCAGGTCAAGTTGTAATTATTGACAGACCTGATGTTTATATGGTATCAAAGTGCAGTCAATTTTCCTCCTGAGACTTAAACTTGGGCTAATGTTTGACTAGATAAGCAGTTGCTTTCACTTTAGGAGTTCTACTTTGTCAACAGCTTTTTATTGCAGCATTTTTGTGTGTGTTTTTTCATGTTACGATGCTGGGAGGATAATTAGACTTAACGGAATTTTACTATTAGAGAAGTGGAGATTGTAAGGGAGGTCTGAGTTGTCTTTGGTTTACGCTTTGCCCAGTCAGCAGTGTTTCTTCTGTATGAGTCTTCAGGCATGCTCTTTAAGCTTTACCCTTGTGTGGTGTCCATGTTTATGTTACTCAGCCAATGTTTGTACATCTGTCCTCTGAGACAGAACTGTGAATACCCTAAACCACTGTAACTCTTTCCTTTGAGAATGTGTTGGGATTAAAAAGTGAGTTTTACACCACTGAAGTGCCAAATGCAGCAGTACATTACAGTCTAATTTTTTATATGCGGAAATGATTTTCCCCTAGTTTCCCCCTTTCTGTTTAAATGGAAAAGAGAACACTGACTTTTGACCCTGCTGTCTTTCGGGAACATGTAAGAACAGAGCAAAAGGAAGGAAGGAGATGAATGCACCAAAGGAAAACCTGATTATTAGAGTTTGTTTTTTCTTTCAACACCCGGATGCTTTTGTGTTTTTTCTATATCAAAATGAGGCCAATATCATTCAATGCAGCTGTGGAGGCCTAAATCATGTGCGGGTATTTGTGTTTTTTCTTTCAAACACATATTTGTCACCATATTGCACATGTTTTTACATTTAAGAGCTGAGACCTACTACAGTCAAAGACATGGACCAGCCTCTGCTCATGCATCTGAGATAAATCTGAGGGGAGGTAAAAGTTCTTTCACCATCGGTCATTTTCCCTTTAAAATAAATGTTCTTAGCAAGCTATCAGCTATAAATCTCTTTATTGTAAAGGGAAGCTCATGACCTGAAATCTGGCATCAGATTGCCACCTTGTGGCTGCAGTAAGTCTTACAATGGAGACATGTCAAGACTACCAAAATTCACAAAATGAAAGCAATGGTTTTAAACTATAAAATTGGGATATATCGGTAAAACTTATGATGCATTATAACACATTATCAACATATATAACACATTATAATGCATTATGAACACACTTATGATGCATTATATGTGGTAATGGTTCTGGTTAGGGCTTGAGGGAATCCTAACCTTGCTTATAACTATAATTATACAGCACTATAGGTGCATTATAATGCATAGTGCATTATAGATGGATGTTTTAAGTAAAACCTCACTGAGATATCAAGTGGCCCCTCGTTGTACCACGTGAGAGGGCCTCTGCTTTTGGCACCATCTCATCCAGCCAGCACAAGTTTGAGAGGAAGGGACTAAATAAAAACTAGGGCCCAACCTTTAAGGGACTTTTAGGGTTGATGAAGATAACAATAATTGGGAGTAAGAAAATTCTGATATGCAACGTCTATCAGCTGACATTGTACACATATTATATCCCCTGACTGTGGTTTTGTAGTATTTGTGACAAAGACATGAAATGATGGCAGGATATCTTACATCTTACCAAACTTTATTCCCAACTTAAGTGCATTGAGCAGTAAAAACTTTTATTAGTTATTAAATAAGATGCTGCAAACTACATAATGACACCCTTTATATCACGAGTCTGAGCATTTTTTCCAGGCTTAAAAATTGTTTATATATCTGTGAATACTGGTGAACCATGACTATATCAATAAATCTGTGATGGTCCAATATTGGCCGATAATCTGCCAACAAATCGGTATCAGTCGAGCCCTAACAAAAACGCTGGATTCAAAAAACAGAAACATGTTACCAACATATTTTTTGCATTATATTTATGTTTCCATCAAAGGTGTATTTTATGTATTAGGGATGGCAATTTTAGGATCTTATAATGGAAAACAGCTGAAGCTTGTGTTATTTTCCTAGTATCACGCATTTAACTTATTTAACCAACCTACATGATGTCACAGCAATGGAGGCATTCAATTTTGCCTGTGTGTTGTTGTCAAAGCTGTTTTTTATTTTTCTTCAAAGGCAAGGCAATCCTGTGTGGTTATACTGTCCCATTTGATTAGCCCCAAATAGAGCCTGTTGCATCTGGTCAGTGAATGAAATTTAAAAAAATCATCAGGTTTATAAAAAGCAACAGCGTTCTTTCCTTAAGTCACCGACCAAAATTTAATGCAACCAACTGACGTTGTAATTAAGGTAAGTTGTTGTGAAAATTGTATTTACTTTGTGTCTATATTGTAGATTAGTGGTCCTCAACCAGGGGGTCGTGACCCCTAAGGGATCTGTGGAGGAGCTGCAGGTGGTCCTCCAAAATAATTACAATTTTTCATCAAAATACTTTATATGTAGGAATTGTTTTCAATTTGGACAAAAATGATATTGAGTAAACTCAATTAAAAGTAAACTCTAATATTAATGAGCAATAATAAGCTACTTTTTACAAATATGACAATGACTGAATATAAAATAGGTTAAAAACAGCTGACTCATCTTAAAACGCCACACTTTTTCTGAATTCCTTTTTTTAAAAAATCTGGGGGTCCGTGCTCTGTTTCTCTATCAATCAAAGAGTCCCTGGGCTTAAAAAGATGGAGGACATTGATGATGCCTTTTGCCCTCCCTGCTAAGAGGATAATCCCAAATCTTTGATATATTTATTTTTTTCTAAATCAAGGCAATTTAATCTTTCAGTCCATAAATGAACAGTGATCATAGTCATCAATCAAACTGACCTCATGAGTTAAAAAAATGAGTGATCAATAAGTAGCCATATTTATCCTTATTAGCTTGTTAATCTTTCCTGGTGGCTCTACAATATAAGAAGCCAGGAGGTTATGGAAGCCTGAGTAGCTCAGCCGGTAGAGCATCAGACTTTTAATCTGAGGGTCCAGGGTTCAAGTCCCTGTTCAGGCAATTAATTAATGGTGACTATGAAGAGTCAAGCATGTCATCATCTGCTGTGGATGGCTGAAGGGAGTTCTCCTGTGGCAAAGTCCAGCATTGTGGAAACAGATACATTTCAGCACTCCAAAATTTTTAAGTAACTTGTTCGTGCTGTATAAAAGTCTGTATGCCCCCGTTTGCAGTGACCTCTTCAGCATCTTTTGTTAACCCAAACACAAATCTAATTACAATTCTTAGATTTTTCTTTTTGTTTTGTTTTGTTTTATTTTTTTGCAGGTGGCAACATTTTTTGAATTGATACCACGTCCTTTTGCAGAGAAGGAGGGTCTGCCCTGCTTCGCACATTTCGCCTATGGGAAAAAAAAAAAAAAAAAGGATTGCAATCATAATTTTTGTTCTGTCAGCACAGATGCATGGGATCATTTTTTTTTTGTTTTTGTGTTTTTTTTTGTTTTTGTGTTTTCCTTTGAAATTCAATATCCTCGAAGCCCGGGTAGCTCATGCAGGTGTTGACAAAAGCAGACACACCCAGTCTTTTGATGACACACTCCTTAAACCAGAGTGAAGTACTGGATTGAAGTGGCGTGTGGAGGAACCGAAAGTGAAAGAGTGGATGTAGCCACTGCTGGCGTTCTGTTGTCTGCTACTGTTTTAGATTCCTTGTCAATGCTCATAAAACTGAGGTTGCAACACGACTGACCATATTTGTGGACGGCCCCTTAACAATTTAAAGAAGAGAGGCCAGAGAGGTGCCCAGATTGGTCAAAGCTCACAGGATTGGTACAATTTTCTGACCCCATAAATACAGAGGCAGCAGGAGGTTACAGAGAGCCCACTCTTAGACCACTTCTATCACTAACAGAAGAAAGGATATTACAATATTTTAACAAAATAAAACTCAGAATAAGTTACCAACCCCAGCTTTATTGACACTGGTGCCAAAATAAAAAGAGGTTTGCCATAAACATGCACTGCTCATGCAGTCAGTGTGTTCTATGGTGTACAACCACAAAACGAGAAAATCTTAGAGCTACCCAACTGCTCTACTAAACTACGAAAACCTTAAGAAACTTATTCCTGGAAAGATCTTGCATTCTTTTGTAGGCTACACATCAAATGCAACAGAAATGGATGTGCCAAGAAAAGAGGGAAGAACGAGAGCCTGATAAAGAAGTTTTCTTTCTCACCATTGCACCCAGTAAATCATCGTGTAAAGAAGCCCTAAATGTCACACTGTCGCTTTATGAAAGTCACAAAATAAAAAACAAACAAACAAACAAATAAATGAATAAAAATTAGAACATGTGTGTGACCTAGTTCAGTTGGCAGACCAATTGTCCATGTGCAGAAACTGCATCCGCTCAGCAGGAACCATAACTTCAGTCCCACTCTGTGACCCTTTTGCTGCATGTCATTCCCTCTCTCTCTCTCCCCCGTTTCCTGCCTATCAAAATAAAGGCACAAAAGCCCTCCCAAAATATTTTTAAAAGAGAAAAATTTCAGTGTGGACTACTGCATTAAAAAAAAAATGTATTTTTTCTATTTATAATTTAATTCAAATAATGTGGTGCTGCAGAGTTGTCCATCTGCATCATTCTACAGACTGAAGAAAACCTGATTTCTGTAAAAATCACATAATTTTTTCACCTTTTTTAATGAAAATGAGAATAATTATCTTAAAATCATCATTCTCTCACATATTGAAAATCACATTGCAATCGCAATATCTGTCTTTTTTCTTTTCTTTTCTTTTTTTTTTTTAAATCATGCAGCCCTACAGCTATGTGCAGTAGGCCTAAGCTATGACAACCAGAGCTGGTGAAATTATGTGTGACAGGTTTTTAACTTTCTGTCCGACATTTCGGGCTTCTTTACACAGCGGTTTTCTTGGTGCAGTGGGGAGAAAGAAAACAGGAGTTCACAGCTTTTTGTGTGTAAAAAATGCACAATCTTCTCGCGAACATTACATTTATGGATTGCATTGCGTTACCTACAATGCAAGCTGCTCTACTTCAAAGAGAATAATAAAAGTACTCCCATGGCTATTTTCCCCTGAAGATGTTTTTTAAGAACTAACCAAGCTATTTAATATCTTCACTTCTTCAGCTCAGGAACAGTTATCTAGAATGTTCCAGGAAAATAAAAATCTGCACGATCCGCTCTCCGTTAATCAGCATCACTTTGTTCAGGTGCGTTAACCTCCAAATCCAGCCGGACAGTGTGAGGCCAACAGGTGTTTATTTTTCTCGATTTTATTCAGCTAACATTAGTCAAATACCGAGTCACTATCGCGAGGCAGGGAGAAGAAAGTTGGGCTCAAAAGAAAACTGCTCCAAACGGTAAGAGAATTGCACCTGCGCTGCGAAGTGAATCGGTAAATCTTAAAGTTTCGCTTCCTGTTTGCGCACTAAGCCGCTCGCGCGCTAAAATCTAAAAGACGAAGTGTTTTACGACCTCAGAGGATCTTAAGTTCGGCACAAATGACTGCCAGCCAACAGCCAACACTGTGATGTGCAGTGGCTTTTATTTTGCCTCTGCTGCCTTTCATGACGTGTAGCCCAGGTTACACGCAAGAAAAAAACGAGCACAGTTACCAAAACGCGGCGTTGCCCGTGAGCCGAATTGAAAAGCTGCTTGCACCTATTTAAGTTTTTTTTATTTCTGACGTCAATCTCTACGAAGTATTTTCCTCAAAACATTAAATATCACCAGTTGTTTGATTTTCCTATGACGTTCGGTGTCCCGTGCAAGACACATTTTTGTTCCTGTGTAACTTAATTTCATAAAAAAAAATTTCGCTTCACGAAAAAACGTTTGAAGCGTCACCTGGAATTATTTGCCAGAATTTTATCATGAGAGTCATACCACATACAGGATCTCAATGCACAGCCAGCAGAGAAACGCATTCTTAGACACCATTTAAAATCCAGTAGCAGGCCCACACACTTCCTTCCTTTTTTTTCCTTTTCTTTTTTTAACTGTTGGTCAGTTTCGGCCGGTGGCAGATATTTCCTCTGCAGCTCCAAGGTTTGTCCTTGTGATTCATTTTGACCCCAAGTTTTAAAGTTTGAGCTAATCAGTGACTGTGTCTGAGCCTAGCTGCCGTATTATGAGCCCCATCAGTGATCAAGCCGGTGACTTTGTTCCTACTCTGCCTATCAGCTTTTAGACATTTCAGCTATGTGAGCTGCTTTAAAAAGCTGTTGAATAGAATCATAGTGGCCATTTGGTTGTTAAATGACATGTGACAAGATTAACAAGATAGGTATCGAAGTGGACACCCACATGTCAGCTGTGGGACCAGCGGCAGAGGTCGGCCTCACTTCAGCTGTGGCCTTCTATCTTATTGTTTTACCAAAGCTTTCAATGCTTTCCTACTTTTAAGGGTGCTTTATACACTTTACATCGAAAACTGGTGTCTGCATTGAACACATCTGTGATGAGCAGTGGACAGCCACAGCACGGCGCCCTCGACAGCCTCCAGATCTTAGCCAGTGTCTCAGTCACGGGTACTGACTAGAGACAGACCTTACACACTTGTTTTTGACGGTGGGGGAAACCGGAGAAGCTCCTGGAGGAAACCCACGCTGAAAAGCTGAAATTACTAAAAGATAATCGACAAAGTGGGAACAGACTCCAAACAGAGATACACTGCCCCAGCCATAAATCAAACCCAGGGTCTTCTTGATACGAGGTGACAGTGCCAACCACTTATCCACCGTGCCAGGTTCCACCCTTGAGTGGTGTAGTTTGGCTACGCATGTGTTGTTTTTGAGAGTGAACTCTGTTATGCATAGTGTTGGGAAATAACTACTCACATATAATGAAATTACAAAATTTACTTAGAAAATAAATGTAATTGTAATTAGTTACATTTACTGAGAAAGAATATCTAATTAAATTAGTTACTTTTGAAAATGTTAATGATTAAAAGAGAGGGTTACATCTGAATATTTTCTGTAAAATGCATGTTTTTGATGAGCACAGTGTCTTCTTTTGTCATCTCCAGTCAAGGCCGTTTAGTCAAGTTTGATGCTATTGATGCTTTTGATTGGTTCTCTTGTTTGAATTTGCAGCGCCCCACGTCTGCCAATTAACGCAGCCTGGTTTAAACATTTGAAAATGGTTGAAAACATTTATTAGAGATGTAGAAAAGTAATCAAGAAGTCATCAAATGTAATAAGTTATGTTACTTTGATAAAGTAATTGAAATAGTTCCATTACTTATTACATTTTAATTAGGGCAACTAGTCATGTGTAACCCATTACATTTTTAAAGTAACCTTCCCAACCCTGATTATGCGCAGCAAACACGTTCCTCTGAACCTTTTTTTTAAAATAGTAAAACTCACAGTAACTCACTCACGATCTCTTCTTCTTAATCCAGCATGAAGTGTCACTGAACCAAAATATTTCTGACATTTGCCGCCAAAGCTTCGTCAAACCGAGGAGATGTTTAGTTGAACATCAGTTACACTGAAGCTTCGTAGGTCATCTGTCAGGTGACGGTGTTAATTTGACAAAAAATGTCAAGTCTGTATGCTTCACGAGTGAAACAAGGTTTAGTTTTGTTAATGTCCAGCCAGCTGTAATCCAGGACTGCGGCTGAGGATGCACCTACATATTGGCTAATAGTTTGTTTTTTTTTTCTATTTATTGATGACTTGATCCTCAGTGTGACAAATGGTAAAGATGGCAGTACAAATGATATTTCCGCGGTGACTCCTGCTTTTTAGCTTGACAAGAGAAGGTCACTCTGTTTTGCATCTGATTTCCTTTTTGTAAATAAAACGGACCATGCAAATTTTTTATCTGTTGACATCTGCTTAAGCAGAACATGAATGTATTTGTACAGTGTTTCTCAGCAGGCACAGACCAGTTTTACCTAAACTTACACGAACAGCAGTTAAGCACAGAGAGCTAATGTGTTAACAAAGAACTGCAGCTCTTCATGACTAGAGGTAGGTCAGTGTGTCTTTTAATAGATAATTCATTAGATTTCCTTTAAAGCTTTGCAAAAGAGAAAGGAAAGACAAACTGCGCCACTCGTGTGTCATTTTAGACACTTTAGTCTGATAAATTTGGTGTTTTCTGGAATGTTAGAATTAATTTCTGGACAAACTATAAGCTTTTGTTATGTCCTGAGTTCCAGCTGGGTTCCAGGATTAGTTTGATGAAGAAATTGTGTGATTTTTAATATTCTGTTATGTTTTGCTATAATAAATACCTCTAGATACTTTCGAAAGGCACCAGTTTCTCTGAATATGAATTAAAAGGGAAAACAGTTTATTTTTCTTATGATCGTTTTCCCAGAACCAGTTATCCATATGCAGGGAACACTGTCATTAAGACAAAACACGTTTGCTGTGCACAGCATACCGAGGGGTAAAGTATGACTAAGGCTCAGAGGTGCTGAATAAATCTAGTCCGTTTTAATCATTGATGGACTTGATGATGATCTGGTGTTTAAAGTGCTTTCAGTGATCAGTTTGCCTGCTGAGACTGAAATTTGTTTGACTAGAAAAGCTATTACAATTAACATTTTTAATATCAGGAGTAAAGAGTCTAGTCTAAACATCTTTTGAACCCAGTCAGTCAGTCTGAGTCAGTCTGCGTGATGCTGTTTAGTTCCCTCTGAGCTGTCAGCAGTTTAAGCTTTACCTGACGAGCTGTGCTATTCTTATTAAAGATAGCAGTAATAGTGTTTTACCCCAATAAAACTGAACTGAATTTGGGTAAAACCAACTTGAAGATACAAGAGGACAGGCAAAGAAGATTGATACTCAAATTTTAGCTGTGTAAGAGAGCTGATCACTCCATGTTCATTACAGTGCTGCCATAACAGCGTCCATTTTCCTGGCTTCAGTTTTTCCACCCAATTTTGAATCTGGCTGCAGGGATTTGATCCCCTTCAGCAATGAATTTGATATGATGCGGTTCATTCACATGCCATATCAAGGACATAACAATTTGCAATGGACAGTTTATCAAAATGTAGAATGTGTTAAAAAGGGGCCCCCAAATAGGCTACCAAAAGCTTCTAGAAGGGGGCCCGAAAACACGTTTGGAGAAAGCATTATTGAAGTCCACCGCTGACGTTAGTGATAAGATCTGGCTCATTCCAGTTAATCCGACTGAAGCCAGAGCTCTGTGCTGGACAGTCAAGTTCCTCCACATCAAACTATGAACATTTTTTCTTAAAGCAACAGTATGTCGCTTTACCACGACCCTCAGCTTCGAAAACAAAACTTTATGCTGCATGTTAATATGTTGCACAAAACAGCAATTTTTGGAAAACTGGGTCAGAGGTTTTCCCTCTTATGCCCTATGACTGCTCTGCCTCAACTCTGAGATTCACGGAAGTTTTGAAAGCAACATGTAGGCTTCCAGCTGTAGACCGAAGCTGCAGCTGCCGCGGCAGGTAGTTGTTGACGGCTCCACTAAACAAAAGGCTGCAGACAGACAGAGCTGTCGCAGGACATCAGAGGGAAAACCAGAGGACATTTTCTCCATAAAATATGGGCCAGTTTTACTAAAATTGCTGTTTTGCGCGACATATTAATGCGCATCATTAAGTTTTGCTTTTCGAGGCCATGGGTTGCAGAGTTCAAAGTTACACATTGTTGCTTTAATGCGGTTGACTTTGTTTCAGTGTGTTTCAAACACAATGCTGACCAACAGATGGGAGAGTTCTGCTTTGGTAAATATTGAATTGCATCAAGATTTAAATATGCTGGAACTCAGGGACAAACAAGTAAGGGTAAAACATACTAGGCTGTCCACATACTTATGTCCATTTTATCATGCTAATGCCACTGTTTATTTTTGTTACTTCTATCACTGGATTTAACTCTGTTGGATTTCTTTCTCTTTTTTTTTTTTTTTTTAATAGATTTGAGTTTCGAGGCTGAGGCTATAAAAGTAGCATCATCTTCATCACTTCATCCTCCATGTGTCTGATGCCTCGTGTCCCTGCTGACTGCTGAAGGCTTAACATCCTCCATCAGTTCATCTTCTTGAAACCTCACTTCACCTGTTTTTACCAACTCCTCCATCCGTCTCCCCTGCACTCATGAATCCCTACGAAAACACACACCTGAACTCTGACCTCCCTGATGATGTAACTGCTCGTGACTCTTCATCTTCACATTTACCTCCCAACCCTTATAATGTTTTCCATAATCCATCTCTGTCAGCCACCTTAGAGTCTCATCCAGTCACCCAGACGGGTCATAGTTACCCAACATTTTCGTCCCATAACTCCCTTCCATCTCAGGCCTCATCAGGTCAAGATGGAGGTGAATTTGTCATCCTATCACCACACAGCTTCAGTTCGGAGCTTACAACCTCAGATCCAGGCTTCAATTCAAGATTCGTGTGTCAGTCCAGCCAAGCTCCAGTTTCTTCTTCTCCTCAAACTCCATCAGCAGTGTCAGCCTCCACTCTGAACCCCTACTCTGCCCCTGCCACGTCCTGCCAGGTGTCCGTCATCGTCCAGTCTCCGGACCTCTGCCAGTCTCCGGACCTCTGCCAGTCTCCCCTTCAGTCTCAGTGCTCGGAGGACACCTCTCCAGACCTTGAGTGCTCTATCTGCTTCAGCCAGTTCAACAATGTCTTCCGCTGTCCCAAGATGCTTCAGTGCAAGCATACGTTCTGCCTGGAGTGCCTTGCACGCATCAACATCAAGTCAGCCGAGCCGAGCGCCATCCAGTGTCCACTGTGCCGTGGTCTTACGCCCCTGCCCACCCTCGGGCTGCCCAAACTGGCCACAGACTCAGACGTGCTGTCTTACCTGCCGGCCGCCATGCAGAGAGTCTACAGCATCCGCTTCCTGCGCAACAAAGGGAAGCTGCAGGTCAAAAGGTCAGGCTGTTTTTAAAATGACACAATTCAAACTCTCTTCTTATTCTTTTCCTTAGTTGTTTTAAGTGGCACAGATTAATTTTAACAAACTCTCTCTTTGTTATATGTGTTGTGTTAATACAATTTCAATACTTAGCTATAAGATGTTACAGTTATTGTCAAAACTGGTTCATGGTGACATCTAGCCTGGTAAACCACACCCTTAATTCACTTTGTGACCAATCAGCATTGACACTGACTGTATGACATATGTTGTGGGCCCAGCCATCAGGATAACAGACAGAAGAGTGGGTGGGCTAACTTCACAATCCGTTCAATAATCACATAAATGCTCTTATAATGCGTTGTGATGGAGATTCTGACCTGCCACGCATTGTGGATAAAGACAGTAAGATGTTTTTTGCTTGAAATAAAATCACATCGCATTGCATCATCAAGTAGATGCAGCTGCAGGCCACAGCTAACTGCTAACAGCGCTAACAGCAGTACGTCAGGACTCCCGCTCCTTGGCTCAAACATGGGCAGCTTACAGACAAGACGAGTGGAAAGTCTCAGTTAGTTTGTCACAAGTTATAAAGTAATCACAGACATTGTTAAATTGTGTTATGATATTAACTTCAGTTTTAGTGCTTTTGTATGTTTGTTTTTTGTTTTTTTAAGAGTTGTGTCGTACCCAAGGCTGCGTCGGTCTCATGTACGCACTGCACAGATTGGTAAAAAAGCTCCTACTCCTCCTTCCGGTAGCAGTCACAAAACAGCAGTACTTTCCTCGTCGCCAAGGTTATCCATCTGGTCGTAATGTTTTCAATAACAAGTTTTGTTTTGTTTTGTTTTTTCCTTTCTTTTGTAGCCAAACCTATAGGCTGGCACCATGATTGAACTATGGTAAATACACATTTGACTTCTACGTCAACATCCCCAGAAACATGCCTGACATACAGTGCTGTAACAGACTTTAGTCTTGTAAGGAAAGGGCTGAAATAAAAAAAAAGATTGTTAGCATTACAAAGCAGGTTTTAAAATCTTGACCTGTGGTGGAAGCAATCTAATAATCTGTGCAAGTAGAACTTAAAACGTCCTCGTATAAGAGATAAAAAGCTATATAAAATGACAGTCATCTTTAATAGATAAGACAGAATTTGTTGCTCATTTGAACTAGATAATGTTTCTCATTAAGGTCATCTGAAGGTCGTCAGGGGTGGGGTCAGAGGTCGCTGACCTCTCTGAGGTCAGTGAACCGTTCTCTGGATGTGGGACTACCCAGTCCACCTGTCGTGGGTAGTAGCGAGGCGGATGGAATGGGCAGAGCTCTGTTCAGACTGACAGGTCGGCCGGCGTGCCGAGCCCTCCTCCTGACATCTATGGTGATGATGATGGTGCTGCTCATGTGCATCATCATCTTCCTTCTCACCATCAGAGTTGACAGCAATAGTAAGTGTCATCAGGTTACATCACATCCAGTTTTCTTTCTGCTTTTATTTCTGTGATGGAGAAACTGTAAAAGCTCCTCCATCTCAAGGGAATTTTCTGCCTGAATGTAGTTAATGACTAACATCTGCTTCTCTGCTTTGGTTAAAAGATGAAAACTGATCCAGATGTGCAATAAAACCCTTCTTTCCAAGCTGTTGTGCAACAAGAAGCTTTTAACTGGCTGATGACATCCAAAGCTAAGTCACAGAGAGGAAGAGCTGTTCAAAAATCAACTCTCTGGGAATCGATGGTGATGGAAAGTCACACTTCAGCTACAAGTACAACAGAAACTAAGAAACACTGAACTTTACTCTGCTGTGAAACAAAACTCGTGCCAAAAGTTTATAATAATCACACACGTCTGAAAATGGAAGATTCACACGTTTGTTTCTGCATATTTCTCTAAAAGAAGTGAGAAAATGATAATCATGTAGACTCTGCAGCGGTAAACTGAGATGATGTAAACTTTATTTAATTTGGAGAACATAATTTTTGCCAAATACTTTGAATGAGAGATGAGCTGTTTACAAAAAATCCAGAACATCATCAGTTCCTGCTCAGTTTCATTAAATCAAGTCACTACATGGTGATCAGGTAAAGATGGACGTGGAAACGCACTGAAAAATGGGAAGCAGTGCATTTAAACTGCCTTGCAATTCTCAGAAGCCAGGTAAAACAAGATGGTTGATCTGTCATTTGACAGCAGTGAAGGTGAGAAGTGAGACCTTGTTGACGACTATAAAACAGTGTGATACCACATTTGTTATTGTGAAAATGAGGCAGTTTACAGTAGATGCATCCAACTAAGACAGAGGCCCAAATGAGACATCAAACTTGAGTTCTCACACTGAAATATTCCTTTACTTTCACTTTGTTACTGTGGGACTGAAAAAAAAAAATCCATTAAACAAAAATGTCTCGGAACGCTTGTGATAGTTAGGTCTCCTGACCTTTAAACACAAGATTATATAAACTTGTCAGCAGGTGGCGCCTTCTTCCTCGTGTCTTGTTTTGACTTGTTTTGGCAGCTTTAAGCACTTAAAAAATATACGCAAATGTGTATTTATTTCCTGACTTTGTAAAAACTCCTTTTTGTTCACATTAGAGTTTGTGTCCTCATGTTGGTGCCGCAGCTCTGCCCCCAAATTTTTCCAAAAGCCCTAAACAGGAAGCATGCAAACGAGCTGAGCCACAGTTACAGTCTGACGCAGAGAGCAGAGGTCATCTGATTATCAGTAATGCTGAAACATAAACATACAATAGCGTCTTTGTAACAAAGGCGACCTAACGTTTGTTTTGCGTTGTACCGCTGGAATGAGGTGTTTCCTCTGCACACACACTGGTTCCTCTTCACACAGATAGTTTTAGTTGGTCCAGGTTTTCACATATCTCCCTTTGAAATGTCCACCTTCAGGCTAACTCAGTGGAAGTAAATGGATTTTGTTTGAGCTGTTAAGATCTTTTGGACATCTTTACAGAAAAAGGTGCCTTATTTCATTTTCATAAATATGGTAGTTCTGAAAACTCTTGGCAGTAACAGATACTTTGTTTTCTGCAAGGACATGTTGCCGTTAAATGCAGCACAAATGCTTTCCATTATCCTCCACTGGGTTGGTGTGGAGGCAGAAATCTCTCTCTGAAAACCTGGACTAAGAAAATCAAAACCATCTGTATGATGAAACCTCGAGGGTTGAGTTTTTGTAGTTGTGGCGAATTGACCTTATTTTCAAGACATTAAAGCTTGTCTGTGGTTGAACAGTCAAGTCTCTAGAATAATTCAAGGTGTGTGTGTGTGAGTGTGTGTGTGTGTATTCATGTGTATGTGTGTGTGTTTGTGCATGTGTGTTGTGTTTTTGCCGGCCTGTCTTTCATG
>JAQLOL010000022.1:11382287-11392570 GCA_029783665.1 Naso thynnoides
TTTGGTCCAGTATAAGTTGATATTACTTCCAACCACGTAGTGAATAGTTTGTAAAATAGTTTGTAGAAATCTTCAACGTTTCAAATGTTGGATGTTTTCGGTTGTTTATTTTTATTCAAAGCTGTCACAGTTTCAGTTTGTCGCCATAATCTCATATTCAGTAAATGTAAAAGCTTTGCGAATCATCGCATTTTCACTTTTTTCACGCATCTTGTCCCAGTTTGTTGAATCACGGTCGTGCGTGTTCGGCTTTATATTTCAAACTTATGGTACCAGTAGTAGTCCAGTATAGGTACCGATGCTCCTGTTAGTAGCTGTGATTATAAAGGATGTGGGGTCACTTTTGAACTTTACTACCCCCTACTGGACTCTCGGGTTCATTGCATGTTTACGGCCAGACACGTTACATAATAAAAAACGGATCCGCTCAAATGTTGTTTTTTTTTTCCTTCGGTTCATGTTGCACCCTTTCACCACATTTAATGTAAATCTTTTTCTGCTGTTGCTTTATTTCCCCCCACGCAGCGGGCAGAAAACGTCCCTGGTGTTTCAGCCTTCTCCACAGCTGACCGGAAACGGGAGCGCTTTCACCGGAAAGGCGGAGCAGCTCTTATTGTCGCCACAGAGCTGCTGTAATGGCGGTGCCTCGTCGCTCCTCGCAGCAGCAACAGCAGCAGAATGCGCTGCAGTCTCCGCCGAGGAACAGCTCTCTGTCGGGCGCTCCTCCGGCCTCCCCGCCCATGGCTCTGCTGACCTCGGCTGTCGGAGCCCCGGAGAGTGAGAGGGAATGTAGCGGAGGCATCGACATGGCTCTGGCCTCCCCGGACCTGCCCGCCCCGGTCCTGGCGAGCAGTGCGAGCTTCACTACGACAACCTCCGGCGGCGGCAGCAGCAGCGTCTCCAGCCCCGGCTCCGGAGCCACCAGCCCCACGGACGGCAGCAGCGGCATCGGCGGGGCGTTCAGGGAGTTGTTCGAGGCCTGTCGCAACGGAGATGTGTCCCGAGTGAAGAGACTTGTCGATTCGGTGAACGTAAACGCGAAGGACATGGCTGGTCGCAAATCCACTCCCCTTCATTTCGCTGCGGGTACGATGAGCTAACGGCTAGCGATGCAGCAGCGACATGTCCCAAAACGTTTTCAAACCGTGACAGCCAACCGAGACAGCTAGCTGACTCATGTTGACATGTGTGGTCAGCGTCGTCACTGCTCGCCTCTTTTTTTCAATAATTTGCCCTTTAAAAGACGTTAAGAGCAGCGTTAACTCCAATTTATCCCGTCTGTTTTGTTAGCCTAGCATTGCTAACCAGCTAATCTGACGCTGCCCGAGCTCATTTGACTGCCAGACGCTCACAACAAACAACAAGGCAGCACAAGACTCGCTAATGTAGCTAGGCTAGCGTTAGCTTGAAGGAAGTCTTTATTTAAAGTACAATATTAACGTGTTCAGTCAGCGTTGATGTTAGCATTTGTTGTTTTGATCCCGCTGGCACGTCGGTTGAATCAGGGTTTGGAGGTAAAGCAGCGCTGATGCTGCTGTGCAGCTTTTAAAAACCACATCTCAACTTAGTCATTTTAGTAGTTTGAGCTGTTTTAGCTGGACTGTTTACATGCACTCCTCCTAACATGAGAATGTGAAGTTAACTATATGTGAATCTCCATTTAGGCTTTGGCAGAAAAGATGTGGTGGAGCACCTCCTGCAGACAGGAGCCAATGTTCACGCCAGGGACGATGGAGGACTCATCCCCCTGCACAACGCCTGCTCATTCGGCCACGCAGAGGTGGTCAGCCTCCTGTTGTGTCAGGGCGCAGACCCCAACGCCAGAGACAACTGGAACTACACCCCGCTCCACGAGGCTGCCATCAAGGGGAAGATTGATGTTTGCATTGGTAAGGATCCCTGCTGATAATGTTAAAAAAAATCTGTGGTACGTGTCACCAGTTCACATCGACTACCCACCCTTAGATGTCTTTAAAAGGGAGAATGTTTTTTTCCTTCCTGCGTTCGTCCACCGGAAACAGGTGATCTCTGAAATGCACATTCCCTATTTAGGTTCACTCATAAAACCACCAAAAAACATCCATCCAAAACTCCCAACAGCCTCATGTGGTTTAATCCAAGTCTTCTTTAGGCTCAACACTTCTAAAACACACTGATTTTGGCTTTTTAGCCAAACTATATAAACAATCAGTGTGTCGCAGGTTCTGGTTATTGTAGACATCAATGAACTCCTGCTTGAGTAAATATGAATCTGCCTCAGTTTGCTTGTTCTTGTGTTCTTTACTTAGAAAATATTAATAAATTTTCCCAAACTTGTAAGCAAACCAAACTGTCTGGTGCGAAGAGAGAGAGAGAGGAGTTTCTGCAGTCTTTGGTGGAACTGAATTTATTCGAACCGCAGTAAAATAACTAAAACATTGGATCGAATGTGTTGGATTTAGAAGCTTTTAGGCAAAAATCGGAGCATTTTGGAAGTCTTGAGCCTACGACACGATAAAGAAGACTTGGATTAAACCACACGAAGCTGCTGAGAGTTTTGGATGGATGTTTTTTGATGGTTAAGATGTTTTCAAAAGTGAGCGATCGTGTTAGAAATCACCAGTTTACCATGGAGAAATGCTGGAAGGAAAAAAATATTCACCATTTCAAGATATCAAAGGTGAGTAACTGATGCACAGAACAGAATTTTTCAGTCAGATATCACTTTAAGGAGCTTGACAGCTGCATTCAGGCGTCTGACTTTGAGATAAACGCTTTTAAAAAGTCTGAGAGGTGGTGACAGTAATTTATTTAGAGAACATTTCCCTCCTTTGTCAGGTTTGATGTCTACCCAACTCATCTGTTGTGAAATATGATCGGCGCAGTTGGTGACACTGTAGGGAAATATGAAAGATTTAATTGATTTGATGTCCCTGCTCCTCTCTCACGCAGTGTTACTCCAACACGGAGCCGATCCAAACATCCGAAACACTGATGGCAAATCTGCTTTGGATCTGGCGGACCCGTCGGCTAAGGCTGTTCTCACTGGTCAGTTCCTCTCCACCGATGATCTCTGACATTTATGCATTTTAGACATTTAACCTGCACTTTAACAGCATGTGATGTATGAACACAGGAGTGGTCGTGTGTGGCCCAGGTCTGCTCTATATGTAAAGCATCTCGAGACAACTTTGTTGTGATTTGGTGCTACATAAACAAAATTGACTTGACTTGACTCAATAAATCTTATGTTTGCTGATAGATGTACAGAAAAATGTGAAAGTCAGATAAGCTGCATTCACTCGTGATGCTGCCCTGACATCAGTGGTGACAAAGAACCAGGCATTTCGCAGAAACACTGAAGGTTATGCATGACCAACAGATTACCTGCTGCTTTGTCATCAGCATTTAATGCATCTTCTCTTTATTAACAGCCCAACTTTTACACCCAAACTGAGCATAAAACGGAATAACGCTGTCCTTGTCGTCCCCCAGAATGAAATGATTTGCCACAAACCAGAGTGCATCATTTATGCCCCGTTCAGACTGCAGGATCTTAACCCTGATCTTGCTGCCTACGACAGTTCTTAGAGATTGTAGGGAAATCAGCACACTTCCATGAAAGACGGTTGGCATTTGTGAACTGTTCAAGGATGTAATCCTGAACTCGCAGGCAGCGTCAGGGAGTGTCGCCGGGTGCCAAATGTCTGGCCCAATCGCAGGTGTGCAGGTGCCATTACCGTGAGGAGCATTGGGAGTTTAACTGGTGGCCTGACCTGCTAACCAGCTCACAAGGCAGAGGCTTAGAAAAAAAAGGTTCACCTGACGGATGCAGTTTCGTGATTTGCGTCCAAAATCTTACACCAGCACACACAGTATCAGTATCAACTCGTGTTGCACGTGTCAAAGTAAACAACTGTGTGGGAGTCTGGTGGTGTTTATTTGAACTCAACCGCTGTGAAACGGACAGAAAGTAAAGTTTTCTCTCTCTGATTCATCGGCTTCCTCGTTACCTCCGCTCGTACCGTTGTACTGGAGTTCATTGAACACCTTTAAAGGATTTCTTATGTTACGTAAAGCGGATGGCTGGTGGTATCCTAATGTCTGCAGCGCGACAAATGAAGGCTAACGTTACTGTGTTACCGCTCCACACTTTTGTCTGTATGTGGCGATAGTGTACCACGAATCTTGAGCTGAACGCCAATAAATCTACACAACAAAACAATGATCTAGCAAGTCACTACGAGCTCTGGTTCCAGTTTTGTGTCGTCATCTTAATACAGATGTCGGGTTTTTAAAAGCAGCGGTTGGGATGCTGGTTCCTGAGTTCAACCAGTCAGCAAACACTAACATCATCGTTCCTCTGTGCTGCGAAAGTGCCGACTCTGGAGTTTGAGCTAAAAAGATTTTCTCAAAATGTTCTAAGAGCTAAAAAAGTTCACATTTCCTGCAGTGTGGATGCGATAAAACCGGAGTTCCTTACAGAAACACCCACTGAGTGATCGGGGACCTCACACACACGTCATGGGCGTTTCTCAGTGAAAGGATCTTGTTGTGTTTACCTGCTTGTCAACAAACATGAGCTGCAAAAACACACATACAAGACAAAATTGACTCCCATGCTACAAGTTCTGCAAAGTTCTTTGCATTCCAAAGTCTAATCTGAATGTTGATTTCCATCCAGGTGAATACAAGAAGGATGAACTCCTGGAAGCAGCGAGGTGAGTGTTGGTGTGATTGATCTTTGCAAACATCAGTTTCCTGTCGCCCAGTTTTTGTGCTCCTCACGTTTAAATTTGACTTCACCGTAAAAGAGGACGATCTTTTTTGGCCACAATGTGCCGTGGGTAGCAAAGGGAGAGGCAGTTTGCTGGATTGTCAAACAAGTTTCTCACCACTGTTGTGAACTAAAGTGGTGGATGTGATGTTCAGACAGCAACATGCAGGAAAAATACATGTACAACTTTAAAAACTTACAGTCCCTGTCATCATCAAAGCCCAAACTGCTGCTCTTAGTTTCATCCAGTATTTAATTGCTATCATCCTGCCAGCAGGTCGAAAGGCATTTCATTTTCTAATGTGTCCTCACAGGAGCGGAAATGAAGAGAAGTTGATGGCTCTGCTGACTCCATTAAATGTCAACTGCCACGCCAGCGATGGCCGCAAGGTAAACGAGCCGCCAGGAAAACACTGTATCAAGCCACACAGACACCTGATGTAAAACAATATGCAGTGTCACAGAATTATCAACAGTATTTAATCGTATTTTAGAGAAATTAACACCGCAGTGTGAGAACAGCTGCCATGTTTATTTTGTGTGGTGCGGATCGATAAAGTGGGGTGATGTCATTTGATTTATGGTAGGATGTTAACATACATACTGTAGATGTTTCTCTTTCTTTAATTATTCATGAATGACGCAACCATGTGCTTCTGTCATAACATCTGATTTTTCACTTTGCCGTCCAGGTTCAGCTTTTATTTTGACACGTTTGTGTTTTACGTCGTCCGGTGTTTTAATTTCATTATAACTAAGTGTGGATTCAGTTAGACAGAATGAAAAATTTCAAAATAATTTAAGAAATACCGAATATTTATTGTGCTTTCAGTTTAGTTTAAGTATTGTTTCCAACAAAGTTAAAACTCAGGCTTCCGTCATTGTCTTCAAGCTAATGTTTCGTCGCGTCTCCTGTTGCTAACTTGCAGGGTAACAGCAGTCAGAGAGTGAGGAGGGAAGTCAGCAAACGCGACTAAACGTTGCAAACTCAAACTTTAATCCGTTGCCTCGTCCCTTTTGGTGTTGATAAGTTAGAGACATGGATCATATCTGTGGAGGAGAGGAGAAACTGTATACCCATCAGTACAGGAAGCTAACAGGCTAACATCTGCGTTAGCCTCTCCAGCAGTCACAGGAGAAACCTTTCAGTTGAGACATTTAGTTTTTCATTTTGTTCTCCATCTTCACTGTCACACAGTCCCAACAACAGATGTGCTGTCTGCTACAGCAGCAAAGAGTCTGAGGCTAAGATAAAAAGTGCAGTTACAGAACATATTACAGCGATCCTAGAAATCCTGAAGTCTTTTTAAAAAGATAAAATTTGGGACTTCAGACTGTCACGAGGCTTCAGGAGTCTCTTCTTCTGATAATCAGCTCTCTGGGCCGGATGCTGTGGTGATTCAATTAGTAATATTTCGTGAATTATTCAGCCCCGACTCAAACCTATTGCTTGTGTGTGTGTGCAATTGAAATGTAGTTAAATTCGAAGTGTGGCCCAGTGCAGTTTTCAAATCGCAGGGAGGTGCGTTTGAAGGGGCAATGTTTGCGTCAGAATACATTTTATATCCAGTTCTGTGATGCTGCAGAGTCGTCTTGGCCTCCACATCCAAACAATCACAACATCATTTTTTCCTTTTTTCGCACTGCGCTGAAGGCTCACCAGTTCTCTGCCATTGGTAATTTACGCAGACTGAGCGGCTCAGTCTTTAAGCTGTTTCAGTCCCTTATTTCACACCGCGAGCCGGGAGAGGCGACTTCTGTGACGTTTAACGGCATCAGTTTCCTCCTTTAGGAAACATGCCGACACCACGCAGTTGAATAAGTGATTAAACTGCATGAAAACAACCAGAAAGCGCAGACAGTAACAACGTAACACAGTCATTAAATCCATTTATTGTAGAGCTGCTTCTGTTCCTTTGAGGTTAATTTGTTAAAAAGCCCAACATGCGCCACAATCCTTTGTAAGGTTACGAGTACAAAAATCTCTAGGCTGCGTGTTCACGGTGGTCAGTTTTCGCCATGTGCACGTTTACTTATTAATATTTTTTCCAAAAGATGTAGAGGGTTGGGGTTTTTTTTATTTAGCAGGCTGCCTGTCCACTGGACTTTTTTTCCTCTCACCACATTGGTGCACTCATGAAAGTGATACTTAAGTCCGTCAGCTTATTATTTTTTTAAAATAAATTTTTGTGTCCCTATTTCTTTAACATGTCTGAATTTAACTCAGCTTGAGAGAAAGTTTCATACAGGAATAAAAATCAGTTTTTGATATTTACTGAACATTTATGCCTTCGCGTCTGCTGTTACATGGTCACACTCAGGTCACAAACGGCTAAAGAAGTATTCACACAGCGTACAAATGGTAGGAAAACTCCAACAATAATGTTTTTAAAAATTAGAAGCATCCATTCTGTCATAAATCTGTTGAATTCTTTCGAGTTTATCTCTTCAATGTTAAGATAAATGTAAAATGGAGGACTTTTTGTCAATGGCCCGTGGTCCCTGGAGGAGCAATGAGCTTAAGTAAGAGTTCAGATAAAAGTCCTGACCTGGGCAGCGTGTTTACACTTTTACACAAACTCCAGCTTGCCTTTGATGCGGCATTGAGACGACGTGTACCTGTGGAGGCAGATCAGAGGAGGGTGGAAACTGACCCCCCAAACCACCTCCGTAACTTTCAGACAGACGGCGAGCGGGGGGGGGGAGGTGCACAGAAGCCGCCGTGAAAAGGATGTGTGAAAGGAGCTCATAAAAATGAGAATAATGAAAAGAGGATCATTACCCCTGACATCACAAATCGTGTCGCAATATTAATCTAAATAATTGTAAGTAAATATTTCCAAAGTCGTGCAGCTCAATGCATGTGGCAGATTGTTGTCTGTTTTTCGCCCATCGTTCTTTTTTCTTCTTAGAAACTGTTGAAGTGTCACAGAAACCTGTCGTCACCTCCTCTGTGCTCACAGTGTATAAGCAGGGACTTGTTTCATTCACTCCTAACATCTTTTTCTTCCACAGCAGTTTAAGTGTTTCTGCTTCCTGCCTCCTTCGCTGTATCTTTAGCGTAGATTTGGTCTGCGATGTACTACTTCCTGTCTTTCACATGCCAGAGAGAAAACAGGGGAGAGGTCACACTCACTCTCTCGTGGTCTCCTCTCTCTCTCTGGCCTGATGTCACGTTTGATCTCAAACCACCACAACAGAACAAACAGGGATGAATAACTTGGGGTTTGTGTGTCATTGATTTAAGGTGTAGGAGAGAAATTGCTGTGAAAAGATACTGCCATTTTGTAATTTTTGTTTCGTTTTGTTTTCCGTGTGACTCTGGCAACATTTGTCGATCAGTCAACATCCCAAAAAATGCTGGTAAGTTGACCTTGATAACGGCCACTTGATTGATGCACTGTCGTGATCTTGTTTTTGTTTTATTCCTCTTTAATCCATGTTTTTATTTGACCAATAAGCTGGCTGTCACTTGTTAATTGCACATCATGGACCTGGGTTTACGGGTCACTCATATATCCTACCCTGATGCTCCTCTGTGTGCGTGTGTGTGTGCGTGCGCGTGCGTGTGTGTGTGTGTGAGTTGGGTTGGTGTCATGGTGACGACTCATCTTTTTGGATTTGGAGAGGAGCTCAAACGTTCACTGCCTGCTTTCCTCAGCGTCTGTCCTCCTCCTGCACACTCACCCACACTTCTCCAACTGTCAGTCACTTTGCTCTTCAGTGCGTCTCTGACTTGGCTTTTGTTTTTTTGTTTTTTTCATTGATTGATTTTTTTTGATGATCACTCATGCATGCCTGACGGCCTGCCCCTCTGCATTTTGTAAGCGAATCGTGAATTCGTGTCTGTGAATCTCATGTCTGTTGGATCAGTTGGTATGCAGCAGTGAATGGATCACATTTCCACCTGTTGTCGTAGTGCCGTGCTTCCCTCCATGGTAATGACTGTCGATGCTCGTGTCATCCCGCACTGAATGATGCCTCCATGATCCGCCTCTCGTCCATCTGACTTTGTCACTGTGGCTTGAGCTCTAACGGTTGGCTTTCTGAGTTTAATGTCACTGCATGTGAAGTGAAAATGAATCATGTCCCTCCTTTTGATTATAAGCTTGACCTGAGCTAGACTGTTGAACAGGAAACGTGCCACTAAAGTTGGATTTGCAGCTTTGCTTAGACTAATGTTTCTTTTTCCTGCCTGAAATCAACAACTTTGATTTGATTTGTCTCTAGTCGCTTGACAAGATGCTTTCTCAAACACTCAGCCTGCTTTTTGTAGCTTCTTTGCACCCTGTTACTGTTGGGTTTTGATAGCATTTAATCCACTTACTGTATTCCCAGCAGGTTCAGTTTTTTAATAGGACAAGAGTTACAAAGATTTTTATATTTATGAACCACAGAAAGTAAATTTAGCTATGTTATATTTCCTGTTTGGCTAAATTTGGCCTGAATGCCCCACCTCTTTATAAAAAAAAAGATAACAAATCTGGGAAGCAGCTACCATCACCCAACTGTAATTTCCTCCCAGCTGTTTTTAATTTTAATAGTTGCTTCTTGTGATCTAACCACATTAAACTCAATTTTAAACACCTAAGACGTTGAGGGAATATTTTATTTTGCTGTCATGTCAAATGGAGGTCAAGGTGGATGAGTAATTAGGTTGGAGTTGCTTGTCGTCACTAGCTCAGCACAGTATCGACAGCAGGAAAAAAAAAAAGTTGCTGGATTTTCCCACAAACTCTTTTGACTTTGCATCATCGTTTCTGCCATTCATCTGCAACTCACAGAGCATAGCCTGCCGTAGCACTTTGCTTCTGGCTCTAATCAGCCGCTTGCTCCTGAGGCCATCGAAGGCAGTTGACAGGAAACCAGCCGGTGACTCTGAGTCTGCTAACAAACTGTCCTCTCTTCCAGTCGACGCCCCTCCACCTGGCTGCCGGCTACAACCGAGTCCGCATCGTTCAGCTCCTTCTCCAGCACGGAGCTGACGTTCACGCCAAGGACAAAGGGTGAGACCATGATTCAAGAAAACCCACCTTAACTTACATCTGCCGTTTCTTCTTTCTTATTATTTATGGCACTAAGCTGAGTCTGTTGTCCCTGCAGCGGTCTGGTTCCTCTGCACAACGCCTGTTCCTACGGTCACTTCGAGGTTACTGAGCTTCTGCTTAAAGTAAGACTCACAGACCGTTCCCCTTCTTAACATGATGAGTTTTCTCTTTCAGTGCTCAGGAACATCACAGTCCGTACAAGTCACAGCATATTTAGTACATATTGTGTTTGTTGCCAGAAGTAAAAAGAATAAAAGAAGCTCATCCTCTCGTGGACATTAGGCATGCACATTTTTGTCCAGGAAGATTGGGACATTAAATCTTTCCTTTGCTTTTTAAAACATCTCACGCCGTTGCCAAAATTTACTGTTGTCCACTCAGAAATTTTAAAGGGAAATGCCATTTTTTTCTTTTTGTTATTTGCCTCCTGAGTTCCAGACAAGAAGATAGATCCCATTCTTTGGACTGTGTGTGCAGTA
>JAQLOL010000022.1:11421197-11434127 GCA_029783665.1 Naso thynnoides
TAAAAATTATTTATTAGATCAATTTAAGGTGACCTCGATTTTTTTAGAAGCACTGTTATAGTTTGGGGGGTTTTTTTAATCCACAGGTGCGAGGCCCTGCACTGCTGCACGCTCAGCACTCCGCCTCGTGACGGAGCACGCACATGAACTCATGATACGTGACTTTACCTTCTGCCAGCTGCTTGGCGATGCGCTCCTGCTCCTCCCGAGCCTTTTTCTCCTCCTCCTCGATCCTTCTCTCCTCAGCTGCAATTGGCTTCAGATGATCTGAGGAACATGAAAAATGAAGCACCAACTGAAAAACTGCCCAACACTGCATGCTGTGCGTATATGCACACACATCCACCCGCTGCAGGAACTCAATGCAAATGACACAGCTTGTGTCTCAGGGTTCTGATCCACTGAAGTCCACTGTGTGCTGTGACCACTGAGAAGAACTCACCATATCTCCTTTTGCCATAGATGATGCCAGCGATCAGAGCTGAGTACCGCGCCGTCTGTGAAGGAGGACATGAGGCAAGTGAATGCGAGTCTCTTAACGTCCCAACAAAGTCTGAGCAGATTCTCAGCCACACAGCTGACAGGAAGTCCGTTAAGATGACGGAACTTATTCAAAGCTTTCATCAGATGTACATCCAGAGAAAGGAATTAAAATTAGATTTAGTAGCTCCAGATATTCTTTCTTACTGTTGGTTTCTACCATGTTGACAGACTCACTAAAGCATTAACTGACACAATAATGTCTAAAGAACAAACTCGATATGAGAAAAATCAGTTTCCACGAAGAAGCACCAGTTTCACTGAAGTTTTTACTTTGTACTTTTTGAACAGCCTGTCCGTTTGTTGGACAGTGTGTCACCAACAACGAACAGCAGATGGCGACAAACAGCTTGTCAAATTCACTCTATGTCATGACTTTGACCAACAATAAACACGAAACGTTGTCTGTACTTCTTTTAAACAATCTACTGAATCTCGCATCATTTTAAAAAACATCTTTTGTTTGGTTGGTTCAAATTAATTCCAAGGACATCTCTATAAGTAGAAGCATGCTAACAGTTAGCGCTAACCTGCATCGTTTCGATGGGAGCAGCTTCTTGCTGAGAATTAATGAGTTCGTTGTAAAGTCAGGTTTAAAAAATAGAATTAAACAAATGTATCAGAGTGAATGAACGCAAAACGACTCTGATAAGTCACCTGCACTCAGTTTGAGCAGAAGCTCCGGTAACGTTACGAGCTGTTAGCATGCTTCCAGCTAACAGTTAGCAGTTAGCAGGTTAGCGCGTCCGTGTCAGCAGCAAACGACAAGAAACTGCAGAAGATTTTTTTTTTTTTACATTCAAAACACAAGAAACACTAAATGTACTACACACAAACCTTAATCAAAGGCGACACTGCAACTGGAGGAGCCATAGCGTTAGTTTTCCAGCAGGCTAACTGCTAGCAGCAGAGGTCACTTTACCGCCGCAAAGGACTGTGGGAGGAAACTTCTTCTTCTCTGAAATTTTTACCGCAGCTGCTGCTCTGATTGTTGCAGTAGCGCCGCCTTCTGGAGTGAAATGTCAAGTCAATACAAACCGATATAAAAATGAAAATAAGCTATAAAACACGATAAATAAAATATTTTTACGTGTTTTTTCTTTCAGCTGTTGTTTGTTCCACAGACGTGTTGAGTCAGCTGTTGTTATTTGTTTGCTGTTGATCACTTTTTTGCTACACTGACATTTGTTCAAAATTTTTTTTATCCTGCATTAATGTTGTAAACAGCAGGCAGCACATGTGTAAGTCTCTCAGACATGGATTTGCCGAAACTATTGTTTCATCATTTCTGTTTAAAGCATCAGCTGATAAAAATGATGAATATTTCAGTAGTATGTCAGGTTTTCTCTGTAAGTATAGAAAATAAAATTGAGCTGAACTGATTTAAAACATGATCACAGGCTGTGAAAAAGTGTTTTGCAATAGTAAATGTTCTCCAGAGGGAGAACAGGTATGTGAGTCAAAGAGCTTCAAGCGTTTAAAGAGCAGAAACATGTTTATTGAGCACAGAAGATCAGGCGGCATCTCGTCATTTAGCTGCATTGTCATGAAGTCACACTGCAAACTTTGTTGGCAAAACTATTGAAAACACATGAACAGCATGTTCAGTGAACTTGGCAAGCGCCCGCAGATCTGCAGTGAGCACACAGATAAATTCAGAATCCAGAAAGAAACTAACATTTGCTGCTCAGATCTGAGATAATTCCTAATGAAGCTTCCCTGAAAAGTTAGAATGCTGAAGATAAACAGAGAGGATCAGTTTCCTGAGAGCTGCTCACTCACAAAAAAACAAAAACCCTCCTGAGCCGAGCAGCATGTTTACAGCAGCGACACAAATATTTACACTGTGGGATCTTCAGGAGGATTGCTGTTTACTCTTATTACGGTAAAAAATAAAAAAAAAACATATTTTCAATGGATTCTGAGTGATTTAAAAAAAAAACATTCAAACCCAACATGTCACATTTATGCAGCTGCACAGGTTCAACATACAGAAACACTGCAGGTATGTTTTGCTTCTTTTTATACAAATTCCCCTAAAATTCGGCCTGACACACTGATACCGTTTGTGTCGTGTGTGTTTGAAAAATGCTCGTACACATAATCTGTAACAGTGGAATCAAACAGTCTGCAGGTTGAAGAGTTAACTTATCAAAGTTGTGTGTAATTGTTCCATATGAGAGTTTAGAGATATGATATGTTTAATGTAAACTACATGCGGATGTTCCTTCATTTTTTGTCTTTCACTGTATTTATATTTCTTTTTGAAAATCAGTCACAAAGTGCTGTGTTTGCCTCCATTGTTTTTCATTCTGTTATTAAAATAATCATCTCATTATCACGAGATAACGGCTCGATAATGAACCTTACTGTCGAGATCACAGGATAATTAAGGACAAATGAAAGCGAAGCTGTCGGGGAGGATTCATACCTGAACAGGAAATAAAGGTGCAAATGTGTCATTTCGTTTCCTGCGGTGAGAGCCGACAGCTACGACGTGAGGACCATCAGGAAAACATCATGTTTGTGATAAACAAAGATGTCGACCAGCTCCCATCGCTGCATCAGCCAGCAGCCGCTCAAATAAAGACGCTCTTTTTACAACGGCAGAGATGACGACATTTTTAAGGTCATGAAGTTTTCCGTCTTACTGTGTGACGCCCACAGCGTCTCCACGGAGACACTTTTCAGCACTTTTTAGTAAAGAGGAAACAACCTTTTATTTTAAAAACAGACTTTGTTATCCCATCATCCCGTGATAACGAGATGATTATCTCATAATCTCGAGATAACAGAATGAAAAAAAAATATAGTAGCGACCATGGCCTCTTTCAGCTTCTGTACACAGCGCATATGGAGTGATTCTCTTCATGATTCTGATTATTAAATATCAAAAACATGTTAAAAACAAAATTTTAAAGTCATTTTTTTCCCCTCCTTGTTCTCCCAACAACACATGGCAAATTTCCCCCTGAGTTGAGGCTGCAGACGGTCGTGAGCTCCCAACAACAAAAGGACTGCTGAGCCAGATGTGGACTGATCACGTCACCCACAGAGGACGTCAGTACGTGTGATGGTGTGCGTTTCCGAAGCAGTGGCTGAGCCTCTTGAAGGTCCTCTTGGCGAATCTCACCTTCCCGCGTTTCTTCAGCGAGGCCGTGTACTGGTTGGACTTGAGTTTGGAATAATAGTCTGAGAACTTGTTGAAGAGGATGGATATGGGCAGACCGTTGAGGATGATTCCGAACGCGATGCAGATGAAGGCGAAGAGGCGACCCAGTATGGTCTCCGGGTAGACGTCTCCGTATCCCACAGTGGAGATGCTGACCTGCAGGGAGCGAGGAGAGCAGTGAGCGAAGAAACGAAGGTGAGCACTGATGGCGTCCAGCCTGACCAGAGAGAACAGGCTGGGTTCACTCAGTCATCAAACTGACGCTGAAACAGTCTCACTTTGCACCAGAGGAGGCAGAAGTCGCTACACACAGAGTTCAGATGTTTGTGTAAAATAAGACTCTGGTAAAAGCAGAAGTACTGACTCAACTTCTTCTGCTCAAATCAAAGTAATAAAGTACAGATAGTGAAATGTGTTCAGAGTATCAAAGTGAGAAGTTTCCCTCTGAAGGACATTTCTGTGCAAAGCTCACCTCTTAACTTACTTTCTCCTTTATTTGCTGGTTCAACAATCTGACAGTGAGGGACAGGAGCTGTTTGAATAATGTTGTTCACGTCTGCTCCAAAATGATTGGAATGAAGTTTCCCGACTTGAACTCTCTTTGGGAGAAACGCGTCCTTCAAAAAGCTAAGACTATGCTGAACTACGACCATGTCCTTGTAAATTAATTTGCACATCAGGCCGGCGCCATTCGCTGCCTCCCAGGAAGACCGACCGCTACGCAAAGTCGTTTATTCCTTCAGCCGTCCTGCTTTTAAATGCAGAGTTGACAGACTGACCACTGGACAGACGGCTTGTTCTTGGCACTGTGCACTTGTTTAACAGCTTGTGCAATTCACCTATACGTGGCTCTTTTTAGCTATTTATTTATCTATTTATTATTTATTTACTCATGAATTTAGGCACATTTTTAAATGTATTTATTACCTCTTATTTTTGCACTCTGATTGGCATGATTGTTTTGTCCTATCCTGAACTTTTTATCATTTATTTTTTATTTTTATGCAGTTTCTTTTATTTCTCCCAGGCCACATCATGCTTCCTCTGGATCTGGATCTGAATCTGAATCTGAATAATGCAAAGACTATTAAACTTAAAGGCAGAATCAGTCGGATTTGTCCGATCTGTTCCTGAACGCACCAGAAAAACGAGTTGATTGTTGAGTCTCATTCCCAGAACGTCAGTCAGAGACATTTTGGGTTGTTAAAGCGTCCTGAGCTCAGCCAACGAGACAGTTAAGTACAGTGATTAAGTATTTGTACTTCATTGCTTCCCGTCTCTGCTTTTTTCTACACTGTGACAAATACAAAGATCCGAGGAAAACTTTCTTTGAAAAAATAAAATCAAAAACATTTATCCTATGTGTAATAATCTCCAGATACTCAAACAACTGCCTTATGAATCTGGAGAGAAAAATCAATGTACAGTCTTAGCTGCTAAATATGTTGATTTTTATTATATATGATGAGAAACCAGCTTTACATGAAATCTTTCTATGTACTTAATATTGTTTATATTTAAAATGTATTTCCTGTGATCATCTGTTCAGTTTTCTTGTATCAAACACAATCCTTCCTGTGGACAATGAAACGGTGATGTACACACAGGAGCTTTGGCACCAATGTAACCTCAAAGCTTATTTGAAACTGAACTTGACTGACTTCGCTGGTGGACTCAGGATGTTTGGGTGCTAACGTCGGCGGGCATTTTATCACGCTTTATGCACTGGGAGGGCACGCTGGAGGGCGCTCCATCACATTTCCTGCCCTGAGTCCACCAGTGCTGCCAATCAAAACGATGTTTAGGTCACATGGAGTATACGTCACCGGCCTTTCAGGACAATGGATCTGCTTTGTGGGCGCAGGGAGGTTTTCTAACCCTCCTGTATCTCATCCTCAGTATGATTATGACATAAAGTCATAAAACTAAAACCAATAAACCATGTTCACCTCGATGCAACAATACCATCGTACTTTTAAAAAAAGCTAAACCAGCTGAAGTTTGTTAATATTTGATTTTTTAATTTTAAAGACTTCCACGTTCAAAGGCATGAGAGCGCAGGTCAGATGTTGGAGCTCCAGTCACTCAGAGATGTCAGTCGATTCTTCGGGCCTGGGTGACTCACAGCTCCCTTCACTATAAACACTGCCATCAACATGAGGATTAACATTTCCTTCCTCTGGATTAGAAGTAAGATTCTGCCACTACAGTGACAGAGGGAGGGTTTCTTCATGAGAGCAGAGTGAATCAAATGTTCACGGGACAGTCTAAGCAAAGACAAGCAAACATGAACCAGGTGACCAGATGCCATGAATGAACCGGTAAATATTCTGTATTAATACCGAGTTTGTAGTTTGAATCTCGCACTGGAACACGAGTCACTTAAACCGAAGCACGAGCGGACACTTCCTGCAGCACAGCTGACCTGATTGTGCTTAAAGCCGGCGAGTGCTGAGAGTAATCTAATAACATCTAACAGTTAACACACCAATCAGGGAGTGTGTCAGCGTTAAAGTGACTGAATGACAGAACACTTTATCGACTTACAGAATGAGGTCAGGTTAGGTCAGGTTTGTTTCTCAGGTGGTTTATTTAAGGTTCCAGTTCGTGCTTTGTGTTTCTTTTTTTAATGTTTCCCTGCATCCTCACACATTTCAGTCCATTAAGCTGTACGAAGGTGATACTTACGGCCGCCCACCACCATGCGTGTGGAATGCTGGTGAAGTTTGTCTGTGGCATATCGTGCTCCACAGTGTAAACCATGGCTGAGAAGCTGAAGATGCCCATGGCGATGAAGAGGAAGAGGCAGCCCACCTGTTGGTAGCACTGACGCAGAGTGAAGCCGAATGCCCGCAGACCTGTGGAGTGTCGCGCCAGCTTCAGGATGCGAAAGATGCGCATCAGTCTCATGATGCGCAGCACTTGGCCCAGCTTGCCCACCTGGCCCACCGCCTGCATGTCAGCCTCGTGCTTCATGTAGTTCTCCTCGTTGTCAAAGAACTCCAGGATGGCCTGCAGGTACTGAGGCAGGATGGCGATCAGGTCCACGGTGTTCAGCACGCTCCTGCTGAAGGATCTGAGGTCGGGAGTGGACACCAGGCGCAGCAGGTACTCCATGGTGAAGAAGGCGATGCACATGGACTCCACGTATTCCCAGTGCGTCTTCCCACTGAGCTGACCTGTGGGAGTTCTGTACTGCATCTCCTCCACCGTGTTCAGAGTCATGGCCACCAGCGAGATCAGGACAAACAGGCTGGAGGCCACCGCCATCAGCTTGGCCTTGACGGACGAAAACGGCTTCTCCATCAAGTTCCAGATGGCTCGGCGCCTCTGGCCCATGAACATGTCATGGAAGAGCTCCTCGTTCTCCTCGATCTCCACCTCGGCCTCCAGCTCCCTCTGGATCTTCAGCTGCTCGTTCAGCTCGTCCTGCCTCTCCTCGAAGGAGATGCGGCAACAGCGGTGTGTGTTCTTGATCCTCACACCCCAGTAGTTGATCTCCTCCAGGAAGTTGCGGGGACACAACTCGTCCTTGATCCACAGCACGCCCGTCCTGTAGAAGTTGAAGATGCTGTGGAAGACATCTGGGTCCCTGTCGAAGAAATACTCATTGTTGGTCACAGTGTAGTCGTCGCACAGGTCCAGCTTCATGTTGTGGTCTGTGGAGGTGGCCAGTCGTCCTATCCTGGTTTTGGGGTACCTCGCAGCCATCTTGTAGGCTATCTGGTAGGGCTTCCCTCCTACATTGATGTTGATCACGTAGTTCTTCTTGGAGGGGGAAATCTGTCGGGACACGCTGTGTGGAGCGTTGTCATCCTCCTCGTCCTCGTACTCGGCGTAGATGTCGTAGATGTCCCTGCTCAGCTCCTGCATGGAGTTCCATGTCTTCACGCAGCTCTCCTTGGCGAGCGGGTAAGCGATCTCAGACGGTCTCCGGTTAATGTCTGAATCTGTGACTTTGTAGTTGGGGAAGAGACTCTGTCTCCTGTTCCACAGGTTGGCCACCTTGCTGGTGCTCCCCATGTCGATCCCCCCAGACTACGCCGCAGACAGAGCGCTCAGGCCAGCCGGCATTACTGATGTCTAATACCCCCTTCACCTAAGCGTGGAGGACATGAGCAGGATGCCTCATGGCCCCATTAATGTTGCTGACTGAGAGGATCCGTGTGCTTACAGGACATCTAAATACTATTATCCCCTGCTGAGCTGCCTGGCTGACATGACGTTGGCAGTGTGGCACATCTCGACAAACGGCCTTTATGAATTAACCCTCCTCCTGCTCATGAATATTTTATCATATCAGCTGATACTTGCTGCTGATTTGGGTAATTTAAAGGCCGAACGGACAACAAAGCGTGTTGTTTCCCTCACATTTATGTACGAATGCATAAGCAGTGTGCCATGCATTAATCTTCATGCAATCCCTGCAGATTACTCGAGGAAGTCATATTGGAAGCTATGATTAGAAAATACCATCGCGTGTCTTCTGTCTCTCGTGTTGTTTGAGTGAAATTCAATCACCTTGTTATGATTTTTTTTTTATTTTGGATGCATTAGAAATACTTTTGTAATTTTATTTTTTGTGAAAATGTCTGGGTCACATTTGCAGTAAACTGATGCCGCTGCGTTTTTCACGGTTCTTTTCTTTGTGTTTCTGTGCTGAAGGGGAACAAAGGGAGGCTGGTGGACACATGAAAGAGGATAAAGGCTTTAAGTTATTAGCCCACCTCCTGTTTGGGAGGGGGTGCAGGAATCTTTGCCACCTGAAGGGAGTCGAGGCCACAGGCTTTGTTTTTTTTGTTGTTGTTAAATCGATATGATGTGACATCGTGGTAATGAACGAGCAGGAGGGATTTAACTGGGTGGAATTTTCCTACCCAAAGAAGAAGTGACACAGCTTCACCGTCTTACTGGGTTTGAGATTATTGTGCTGATAATTACTAAATGACATTCAGCAAGGCCACCGGCTGAGGACTCTGTGAGTCACTGGGCATGTTAAACTTTATTCACCCGCCTGATGCCAACGGCTGCCGACTGTTTAAGCAATGACGGACTTGGGCTGTTAAAGCAGAGACGTTTAAATAGAGCTAGCAGACTTAAGCTAGTCTTGTTAGTGTAGTGTGTCAAAAGAACAACAGGTGAACAGGATTTGTCATGCAAACCACAGAGTCACTCTGTGAGGAGGAAACCACAGCAGGAAATCAATCACATGCAGCTCAGTCTTCTTATACGAGCTGCAAACTTCAGGAGAAAGAGCGACTTTTACATTTTTTTCCTTACATCCAGGGAGCAGGATTGTAAGACAAAGCACTAATAGACATTTCTGTGCTTGCATTTCGCCTGGATTAATATCATCTGCCGTCACCATCTATGTTTTCCTCTCAGTCACTATTCCACAAGATTTGCGGATCAAATTTAGTCCCTTCAAAGCTGCTTAGTACACAAGAATGCAGGTTATAATCCCTGGTGTAGGTTCATAAAGCCCGTGAGCACCTACATGCTTTTATTTACAGCTGCAAATCCAAACACAGACTGTTCAGTCACAGTGATGCTTGTGTTTGACCTGTGCACAAGTTCCTGTGAGCTCGGTGTGTGTCACTGTGAATAAGATCCACCCGAAAAATAATGCTGCTAATTTACATTTCGTGTTTGTAAGTGATGTACTTTGGTGAGATTTGCCTCTCTGATTATTCTGTGAACCGTTCGCAGCTGCAGTTCCAGGTTTGGCAAACGCATCGCTGCTGGATTTTGTGCAGCCAGCCCACGGTTCAGAACCAACCTCGGCTCCTGGGTCACGGTTTCGGTTCACATTTTGTGCGTAAGGAGAAAATAAAGCTATGTGTTTTTTTAAGCATTATTTCTTTATTTGCCTGTTAGCTAAAAATAAATCTATTCACACTCTTTGCATATTGTAAAATAAATAAATGTGTCTAATGTAAGACTGTAGGGGACATATGCTTCTCTGTAAATTATTATTATTTAATTTTTTTCAGTTTTCATAGATGAGGCCCAGTGCTTGGGTAATTCTGAGTGCGTGTCAGAATGTTTCAGAGAGAATTCAGGGAGAAATACGTCGAAACTAGTTACATAAAACTTTCTGCAAAACCAAAATACTGCAAATTTCAAAGAACCGTGGACGGAGAGTACCGTACGGTTCAATATTATATTGAGAATTGTGGCATCCCTAATTTTTTTGTGTGATATCAGTGGAAGATTGGTGTGAAGTGTAATGCCTCCTCTCTCCTGCAGGTGGCGTCACAGTCACACAGGGAGCTGCAAAGAAAATCAAGAAGTGGTCATGGTATAAAAAATACAGCATCATGTTTATTTGACAGTAGTAGCTGAGTGTGATCCATGCAGCAGCACTTTTTAAAACATCATGTGTCTCTTTTTGTTAATGGTTGTTGATTGTGTATTTTTATTATGTTTTTACTTAATCTAAAGCCTCACAGTTTGCTGTTCTCAGGATGTGCAGGGTTATGATTATTTGAGCTCTGTTTTCTTTCTTTCGTTCTATTTATTTGCATTTTTGGTTATGGCTATGTTATTTTTCAGGCTTCATTTAAAACTCTCCCCACTATAACTGTTAGATGTTACCCACACAGGTTTTTAAAATAGATTTTCTCAACATATAATACACAACCAAACATAAATAGCACCATAAAAATAATACAACAACTTCATTTATAGCCCATGCAAAACAAATAAGCCTATTTTTCAATTTCTATATAGCCTTCAATAAAAAAAAAAAATCCTCCATTTAGATCAAACATCATTTCATTTTTTTCCCTGTAGTTTTGTTGATGGCTAAAGCATTTATTTTTAAATAATATGTGTTGTACAGATATATTTTTTAAAAATATATATTTATACTAAATATTAATAAATAATTTACATTTATCATTGTCTGTGAATCTGTCCTTTTTTGTATCTTCTCACTCACCTTTAAATGTTTAATCTTTGTAATAAGTGCGTCTAATTTCTGTATTTTTAAGTTTACAACTCAGGCTCACTTACAGTCCAGCTGTTGACTGGTGTACACTGTCCCTGAAAAATAAACCAATAAATAAATAAAATAGCCTAAACTAAAATAAAAACGCCCACGATGGAAATTTAACATCCTGTTCCGGATGATAAATTCCACGCAGGCTTTGCAGCCCCACACAAATGTCGTGACCCTCATTTTGAAACGGACAAAGCGCGGCAGTGCACATCACCTGCGGACAGGTTTAAATCAAACTTCCTGTTATAAGCACAGGTGTCGCACAGCAGGGCCCCCGGGACGCGCACAACTGCGTCAAGTTACATCACTGCAACGGAAACAAAGATGGCGCGAAAATAAAAGCGCGACGCTGCGGCCGTTGACGAGCGTCCCTCCGGTCCACTCCCGTGTTTGTGTGAATATCTTTCACAACAGTCGCCTTTATAGTCGTATAATACAGTTCTACACTCAAAATAGAACAGCAACATATAAATGAGTTTTTAAAACGACATAGATATGTTGTCTTGAGTGAGACAATCTCGCCGTCTTATTTTGAAAAGCACAACCGGACGTGATTTCGGCGGCCAGCTTCATCTGCTAAGAAAACGCTGTTTTTTTTAAAGGGAAACCAAGGTTGTTGAGGTCTGTGGCGGCTCGGCAGGTTGAAGGTAGGTGTCAGCTCGCCAGTGCGGGCTGTCTGTCCCCGTCGTGTCCCCGTCTCTGTCCTCTAATCGTCTCCCGTGTAGCATCTCGTCGCGTAGGGTTAGCGGAAATCAAGACGCGGCCAAGTGTCAAGTCAAGACAACCGGGAAAGTGCAAGCTAACTAGCTAGCTCGGCGGAAGCTAACGAGGCTAACGGTTCCGTTACGCGGTTTTTCGCGAGTCGGCTGCCGAACTCCGTGATGCTCCTCCGTCCGTGTGGCTGTTTTAATCCACTTTGGAGACGTTAATGAACATAATTTAATGTTTGTTAACACAGCTTTATGTAGGAATATTTCCTCTGAGCGGCTGCAGGGGGGGTGGGGGGAAGTTTATACAGCACACACACACACACACACACTTAAACACAAACACACACTGTGTGATGTTAATGCCTCTGATAATAAAGAATCAATATTCTGCGTTTCAGCTGCTTCCTTCTCAGAGGCTAACTGAGAACAAGTTTAATAATAGCACCCAGAGTGCTTTGCTGTCTTTTATCTGCAGCGTCGACGTCCATCAGCTGATCTGTTGTCTTCTCCAAAAATGCTGTGTGACAAGTTCACACTGAGTGTGTGTTCCTGGTTTTTAACTGTCAGGTTCGTCCTCTGACTTCCTGTGTTTCACGTCACTGCGGTGGTTGCAGCGTTTGCACGGAAACAAGATTTACAGGTTAGATTAACAGAGTCAACTTTGACATCTGGCACCATGACAGTGAATGACTTACAAGCTCTTATTAGTTATTAATCAGCAGCCAATGCAGTTTTCTTCTGTTTGAGATCAATTATAAAAGCATTCATCGGAGCCCACATGTTTATATATGCAGTTCAAATCCTGAAATGTCTGCTGGTGGGTTAAAACTGTCATGGTAACAAGCTGTGGGTCAGCCGCGTTGTCAGGTGATTGGCTGTGTGTGTTTTTATAGTTTCCTTTATTTGTTCTCCCAGCTGTGGTTTCCAGGCGTCGCTGGCGTGAGCCCTGGAGCGAGCTCGACCCGCAGCGAGGATTCTGACCTCTGCTCAGAGCTCCGTATTTCACAGCTCTTCAGAAAGCCTTCGCAAACACTCCGCTGCTGACTGTAAACATGCAGAGAGGGATCATCCACCGCACACACCGAACCACATGAGGGGGGAAATGGCTGCGTGTGTGTGTGTGTGTGTGTGGCAGAAAGCTGTGTAGTTTTCTGCAAATCTATCGAGACCAGAGACGAGACGAACACGATTTAAACCATCTTAGATCCAGTTTTCGCTTGTGTTCAGTGAAGTTGACATTTTGCATCTTTTGTCTTCTTTTTTGAATTTTATCCGACTTCCCGTTTAATTGTGATTAAACAGTTTAGACAGTTTTTGGATCGATGTTCAGGTCAGAGGTGAGCATGTGTCTGAGCTGAAGGTTTTTTTTTTTTGGAGAGGAAACCACAGTTCCCACAGAGCGACCCCCAGAGACCCTGTTAGACTTAATTCTCTCCTCCAGAGAAAACAGGAGGGAGGAAACAAAAGAGCGTCCGTTCGTTTAATGTTGTCCATGCAGATGGAGG
>JAQLOL010000022.1:11451244-11463205 GCA_029783665.1 Naso thynnoides
CTGGATTTGGATGTTTTGGTTTGGTCGGGACGTTTCTGGGTGGGGAGTGGGTGTGCTTCCTCCAGCCAATGGCAGCACGCCGGTGAGATTGAGAGTGGATAGAACACAGCGACTGGACGCTGTTCAGAGCGGAGAAAAAAGGCGGATGTAGACGTAGCGGTGAAGAAAAGGAAATAAAGCCTTAGTGAGGTGAGAAGGTGTTAAACAGATAAAGCTCGTCCCAGAACGAGAGTCAATCTCAGTTTGGAGAAGCTGAGGATGAAGAGCGACGCAGAGTTGGCTGCTCTCTGTTGGACAGGGAAGTGCCAAACACCGGCGGCTAGCTTATGCTAGCTCGCTAAATTACGGACTTCTCTGTTAACAGCAGCCCGGGTGGAGGAGCCCATTTTGTTGTTTACTACGAAGCCACGACATTGTTACTGACTCGCCTTTAGGCCGAGGGAATCAGACGTAAAGGCTCGTCACCGTCTGCAGTTGAGGTAAAAAAAGGCTCCGGTCACTATTTGAGGAAATTCGGTTAATCTGCATCACGTGAGGAAAAACTCAACGAGCGTCAAAAATAACGGCTGTCAGTCTGAGAACAGGGACGTTTTTGTTTTTTTTAAACTTTCTGAAGGAAAAGTTCAGAGTCTGAGAGAGTCAATATGTCGCTTCGACCACATGCACATACCTAATCCATACACACTTCCAACGCCATCATCACACCACAGACAACCTTCCTTGATACAAACATGATCCCTCCCCCACCCGACCTGTGCTAAAGATGCTTCGGACGTTAATCTGAGCACTGACCCGAACGCGGACTCTCTAACTGAACAGCTTGATGAAGCAGCCGTGGCAGTACGGTTTGTCATTTTGTTCTTTGAAGGTGCCTTTGTTGAGTTGCTTCAGGCAGAAGGCGCAGACAAAGTGCTCTGGGTGGAACTTCTTGGACATGGCTGTGATGCAGCGTCCCGTGATGGGCTTCTGACAGCCGGAGCAGAGGGAGCCGCGCCGCTCGTGGTAGTGCACTTCACAGTACGGCTGGCCGTCGTGCTCGAAGAAACTTCCGTTCACGAACGGGGTGAAGCACTCCTGCACATGAAGACGAGAGAGGACGACGATGTTATTCTGCTACGATCACTCTTATGATATTTTAAAGGCAAGAGCTGATGAAGAACTGAGGCACAGACCCTGCAAACAAAACACTCGGGATGCCACAAGCTGCTCAGCGCCGAGATGTAGTTCTCCAGAATAGCGCGGGCACAGCCGCCACACTTTGGTGCAAACATGTCGAAGTAATCCTTCCTGCAGTAAGCTTTTCCATCCTTTTCATGAAAACCTTGATGGAAAAGAAATCGACATGGTATGAGTCACTAAAATGCAAACAGAAGCTCTAGTTTAACTCAGAATCCCAGGCAGGTTTTGGCTGTTTTTTGCCTCTGTCACATTTTTACTTACTGTGGGCTCATTTTTTTACTGCAGTATTCTGTAAAGTCCTGCACCTCTATGGATTCAAGACAACCATGAGGTAACTCAACAATGTCTCCTTTGCATTGTAGCACTGTAACAAAGTTATAATGCTCTAAATCATAAAAAAAAAAGAAAAATCAAACATTGAATTTCTCAGATTTGTCAATTTACAAAAAATGAAAAAATATGGAATCAGTATATCTTACATATTTTTGGGTGCCTTCAAGTCTGAGGAACATAAAAAAATATTGTGGTGCCTCTACATAAATGCAGGAGTAATTCTACCGCCCGTATTCAGGCTGCATAAGGCATCCTGCCGAGCAGGGCTCAGGGTTCACTGCGCTCATGAATTGCAGAGAGGCGAGGGGAAGGCCTATCTGAACCATTCATGGCTTCGCAAGTGCACAAAGGAATCCAGAATTTTTTGTTTAAACACACATGAGGAATAAAACAAGTCACAGTTTGAGGTTTTTGATTTCACTACGTGTCCAACATCATGTGAGATGTTCAACAACCATTGGAAACTTAGAATCTGATGATTTAAACAGTTTTTGAAGTTTCTGGCTATGACAAGTGGTGAATTTATGGCAATAATTTACAAAAAAGTGTTTTTTTGAGCTCGTCGGCGGGCCCTGGGATTCAGAGTTAACCATCTGTGATTGTAACACATGTTAAATAACTCGATACCTTCTGGGCCGAAGAAGGATCCACACTGAGCGCAGAAGAAGTGTTCGGGATGCCACGTCCGGTCCAGCGCCGTCACAACTTTCTGAACGGACAAGACAACATTTCCGTTTATCTGACTGCGATGAAAACACACACGAGCGCACGAGGGAACAGCTGTGACTCACATCCAGGATGGGCCCGTTGCAGTAGTAGCAGCGTGGGGAGAACAGGTTGTGGTAATCCTTTTCACAGTACGGCTGCCCTTCACGCTCAAAGAAGTTCCTGGAGCCGATCTCCTCCTGACAGTGTGTGCACACAAAGTGTTCAGGGTGCCACGTGCGGCCCATGGCAGTCACCACCTGCACAGACACAAAGGTGGAATGTTTATTTAAACAGAAGAAATGCTCACACTCATTGACAGTAGATGGAAATGACCTTAACTGAACTCACCTGGCCCACAATGGGCTTACAGCAGGCGCCGCAGACTCCTTTAGCCACAGTCTGGACACCCAGTTTGTTGAGGTCAGACTGCAGACTGCCCAGCATGTTGTCCAGCTTGTTGACCTGAGTCGGAGGCCCACCGGAGACTCCGCCCTTTCCCTGGGCCATAATCTGAAATAGTTGAATTATGAAGACAGTTACGTGAGGATGAAGCAGCAGAATGAACTCAGAGTGAATGTTACTGAGAGAAAAATAAAGCTGTGTGACAAACAGAAGGGATTGAGAGGGGGGGTTCCTGCCTGCATTGGAGGGAAGATGGGATCATACTCTGTTTGGCAGCCTACAGACACCAGGACTTTGGGTGCAGTCTGTGTCACCTGCTCCACCTGTGGAGGCCGAGACGGGGTTTTATGAACAGGAGGAGGGGGCTCTTGTTTGGGAGCAGGGGGGTCCTGAATGGGCGCAGGTGGAGCTGAGGGTTTTATTATATGCCGAGGTGCAGCAGGAACTGGCTCCCTGATGTGTGACGGTTGTGGAGGGGGAGAGGGAGGTGGAGGAGGAGGCGGGGGTGGTATTGGGACAAGTGGCTGCTGTACTGGGAGGGGTCGCTTGGGTTCTTCTACAATAGGAGGGCGACGAGGGATGGGAGGGGAGAGAGGTGGGAGCACCTTCCTCACAGGGACGGGCGACTCGGGGGGAATAATGATCTGAAGAGGAAGAAGGAGAACAGAGAGAAGGAAACAGGAAGAAGAGCGTGTAGAAAAATAAATGTGAAATTAGTTAGAAAAAAAAAATTGTGGGAAACTGTCGAGCACACTGAAGCCAACCTTGTCGACCTCAGTGCCGGCGCCATCCTGACGGAAACGCTGTGGTTTGGATGTGACGACCACGCCCTCCGTCAGCCAGTCATCAGACTGTTTTCGCCGCCGCTCTGAGCGGCCGATCCCAAACTTGCCCTGAAGCTCCTCGATGAGGCGATCCTGAGAACTGTTCTTGTTCACAATGATGGGTCCCATCTTCCTGCGCAGGTGACCATCTCGGTACATGGGGTGCACGTTGGGAGTCTCCTTAGTGCGTCTAATGACTGATTTTATCTAAGAGGGAACGGTGAGCATCTCGTCACATGACCACATCAAACACACGGGAGCTGAAGCGGTTACAGCGGAGCTCTGCAGTTGCGGGTGAGTCACACACAGGCAGGCCAGGATGCGGTGGTCAGTGGGTTGAGAGTCACACCTCATGCTCACGTCAGATGCCTTTAAACACATCTACCACGAACCTCCCACCTTCACGACACACAGGTGCAACAGGTAAGCAGGACTGTCTACACGTGTCATGCTGAGCACTGCAACCAACAATCAATGAGTTACCTGTAAGTTCACAATCAAAGCGAGGAAGAGCGACTCGCTCTCTAAGATTGCCTCTGTTCCACTAGCTTCAGTCTCACAAGGTATTTTATTACCGAGTTTCTTTCGTTTAATTTTTGCAAAACTCAAACAAACCACAGATTTTTCTGTCAGGTCTACAATTGGACTTGACCGTAAAATTTAGAGATATTCCGGCACCATTTTTTCTTTCCTGATACACAAACTTGCATAACGGCCGACACAAAGTACTGATCTAACACCAGCACATAAAAAATGATTAAAAACTTGAGGTGTAATCATAATTTACTCAAATTTAATGATTTCAATAGAACAGTATAAAGGAGATGTGCAACAGCAACTTACAAACTAAAATCTAGGAGAATCTAATTCCTTACACGCCACCTTTTTACTGGTGAGCAGATTTTACAGAGTAAGAAATTGCCAAATAACTCTTAACGCAGTTCTCCATTCTTCATCGCTGCTCTTAAAAATAGTAGTTGACAATGGCAACACAGCGCAACTTCCTATGTAGTGTTTTGGTGTGGCATAGTCAAATTGACTTCCTGTATGCAACACTTGTCGGAGCTAACTGAGCTCTCTGGGAAGTAGCAGCGTTCTGTTCTGCAGCTAATAAATCACATGGTATCGGATTTGTTCACTGATACCGATAGCAGCATTTTCGGCAGTATCAAAGTCATTTTCCAATACTGGTATCGGTTTCAGAACCACTTTAGTAAAGTTACAGCTCTTGAGAGCCACAGCCATAAAGATACTCAAGTCAAAATAATACGAAACACTGAAAAGCAGTTTGTTTTCAGATTGGAGAGGTTAAAGAAAATGCCAGTTTGCAATGTTGCAAATGAACAACTGAAATGGTAAGTCCACTGTCAAAGTAACTGATTAATTTTAAGTTAATCATCTAATCAATGAACTGAAAAATTGTTTTTGCTCTGCTCAACAGAGTTAATCAAGACTTGAGGGATGATTCTGAACGCTAACAAAACTATCCTGCTAAATTTTACTTGTCGTGAGCTAACCGGCAGCGAAATGTTTGCCGTCAGGTTTCAGCCGTTCACAAGACGCAAACACAAACTAGAGTCGAGCTCTTAGAAAAGCGCCTGCCTCAAACGTAAGAGCAAAAAACAACACAAAATGTGAGCAGGAAAAGCCCATCGTGTGTCAGGCAGGAGTGGAGACGCGTACATGTCCAGATGCAGACACTCGCTCTATGCTGGGAGTCTGCAGCAGGGGCAGGTCCAGGGCGCCGTCAGGGGTCCCGGGGCATGACGACGGGGTCATGGACTCATCCATCCAGCTGGCCTCTGTCAGTGGGGTCATGCTGCCGTCTGTGTACGGCCTCTCAGTGTACGGTGTCATGGTGCCGTCCAGTCCATCGTGGAAGGACATGGACAGCTCTTCATCAGCCCAGTCCAGATCTCCATTCCCATCAGTGCCTCCGTCCACAGAATCATCTGTGATGGTGTTGGTGGCGCTGTTGAACGTGTCCGGCTGCACGCTGTTTCTGTCCATGGGCAGGATGAGTTCCTCCTGCATCTCCTGCATCTCCTGCAAACCACTGCCGAGACACTGCGCCTCCATGTTCAGCTGTGGGTCCTCCACGTGTGCTGCTGTGTGATTCTGTGTGAAACTCATTGCTAGCAGCTTGTCCAGTGCCTCATCCAGGGAAGGCTCCACCACCGGGGGCTGCTGCACAGCGAGCGCGTTTGCTGTCTGGGCCGCAGGTACTGAAACCAATAGCTGACTGCCGGGGCAACTGAAAGACGGTGGAGGAGGAACATTTATCTGAGAGACGGAAGATGCTGGGGATGTTTTTGAGGAATCATGTACAGACGGAGGAGACACAGTAAGAGCAACAGGAAGTGGTGAAGGAGTCTCTGGAGCAGAGACAGGAGGGCTGGAGTTGTTTGAAGGAGCAGGAACAGAGAAATTCAAATTGACATCATGAAAAGGAGATGACACCTTGCTCACAGACTCGGGAGCACTCGAGAATTTAGGGACAGCGTTTGAGGGTGAGACCCGTTCTACGGATGGACTAGGAGACTTGGAGGACTTGTGGTCCAGCACAGTGTTGACTGAGGTAAGTGAGGGGTTGGTGGTGGAATTGGACGGACTCGGGCTGTTTCTCATCAGGTTGGAGTTAGAGGAAGCAGACTGAGAGAGGACTAGCAGGGTCTTGGTTTGGGAGGACAGCACAGTGGCAGAGACATCAATGATAGAGTCCAAGTCGAGGTCACTGGCTGCAGAAAGTGAGGACAGAGGACTGTGGGGTGGGAGACGGTTGGATGGGGGCAAGGACACACCACCGTCTCCTCCATCCTCATCTATGTGCAGCTCTAGACCAGCAGGCAGAGAGAAGAGAGGAGAGGCACAGGCAGGCGGGTGGGACAGATTAAGGAAAGGAGAAGCTTCTGGGGTGACAGAGGAAGAGACTGGAGGATGCGGAGAGCTGGAAGACGCTCCTGCCGGTTCCAGCAGAGAGCCCAAAGAACTGGGCTGGAGGACAGAGAAGCAGAAGCAAGATAAAGGAAGATGACAGAAAAACGTCAGAAATTTGAAAGGAGACGCTTGTGTTCTGTTGATTAGGCGAAGTCTCCTTGTGCTGCTTTGTACCTTGAAGTCCGACAAAGACGCCATCAGCTCGTCGAGTTCTCTTGTGGCACAGGAAGCTGAAATTCTGGCTTGCTGCTGAGACAGAGAGTCCAAATCGCTTTGGCGAGTCGGTGGGCTGGGAACACAAATTTTAATTTGTTATTATATGCAAAGATTGAAACACCTGAACTAAAAGTAACTGTTCCCACAAGATTTACTCCGAGAACCAAAAGGTTTCTGGAGCTCCAACAGGTGCTGCACTACCTCACATCTTCTACAGGCGTTTTCAGACCGCAGGAACCGGAAACTATCATAGTTTTTAGAACTACACTTTGGGAGGGTTGCTGGTTGACTGCGCTGATTATTTCTTCTCTTATATTTCTTTGTCGCTATTGCTCATTCCATGTTTACATGTTATTTATCGATCATTCCTTACAAGTACCATCCACTCATTAACTCAGTGTGCCCTGTGCTGCTCAGAGAAAAAGAGAGAGAGTGGGGAGCAGTGTTAACGAGAAAGCCGGTGAATCAGAGAAATAAAACGTTATTTTCTTACTTCAGCAGTTGAGTACAAATAAACACCACTAGACCCTTGAACTGATGTTTATTTTCAGAGGCAACCAACATTACAGCGCTCTTAAAATAAATCTCCAAAGTTGACTCAATTACATTAGCCGGTTAATAACTTAACGTCGTCTTCTGTTAATTCTGTCAGCACTTTATGAAATAAATGTGTAGGAGAATTTCTGTTCCCTGACAGAAAAATGTAAATATTTGTGACCGTCACTTCAGTGTGTGTCCGCGTGTGTGTCCTTTGCTGTGTGTGTGAAAAAAGAAGTGACGGGGCTATGAAAGGCTCTTCCTGCCAACTAGTGTTACGGAGTTTTTGCCCATTGAATGCATCTCTTACCATTTTAACTTGAAAATGGAGGGGAAGGGAACCTTTTAAATCATGTTTTGTGGTGATGGTCAGGGCTCAGTGGCTTTTTATGGCTGTCAGCCATCGCCGATGGACAATCGTCCATCAGCCAAACCCTACTAGACGACACAAAACATGAACCAGAGCTCGTATCAGGATAGCTGTTTTGTTGTTGTATCTTCTCTGAGATTTAACAGTGTTCAGCTCAAGATTCATGGTACGTTGTTGCCACACACTAGACAAAAGCGTGGCGCTGTAATGCAGCAATGCTGGCCTTCATTTGTTGTTGTTGTAAGTAGCGTGGAAGTGACGTTAGCGCACCAACCGCCAGCCAGTTAACATAGCTTACGTAGGAGGTTCCTATTGCCTACAGAAAAAAGGCCCTCATAGGTGCTTAGTTCTTCAGGAACTCTGCAGTGGACACTTCCTCTTCGGAAAACACCTTATTAAAATTTGCAGTTGGACAGACAGTAAAGACATCTGACAGGCCGGCTGACTGCAGACATGCGTGTGTGTCTGACTGAGAAGTGGCCAGTAGGGAGTTTGTGATCCAAAACCAACAAACATAATAAGTAGTTCCCATTTTTTTTAAAATGGTTTCATATTTGTTCAGCAGAATTTGAGAATGTGTCTGATAAGCTATGAACCTGACACCTTAGCGCTCTTTCTTCCTTCCTATTTAGCCTCGTAGAAGTTGAAACCAGAGAATAGAGGTGAAAGACACCACAGATGCTCAACAATGGCCCAGCTGCCCACTGCAGCTTGATGTTTCGGGGCTCTGATGATGGGATGCATTCTTCCAACCTGCTCGTCTGCTGACACAGAAACCCTGAAGCAGTATCTGTATTTTCTGATCTACTGATCCCATACAAGGACTTTCAAAGACAACATTTGTCTTTGAATGAAGCCATTAAACGCAGCTATGCAAGTACGATTTTTCTCTTGTGTACCTGGGTGAAGGCACTGAGCCCTCCAGCTCGTCCAGCAGACTCTCCACGGTGGGCCGGGCCTCTTCCAGCCTTCCGTTCCTTTTGGGTTTCTCCTGAGGGGGCGGGCTCACCATGATTTCGGGGCCGCTGCCGTTCTCATAGTGGGTGATGCTGCAGGATGGTAAGGGTGGAGCTGCCTCCTCTGTGGACACATGACAGCACATCTCACTCTGCTCACCACAACAGAACCAGCGAAGTTGAAGACTTGGTATCTACCTGTCATGGGGAATGAAGGGGAGCTCTGCTGCACGGCGTTGAGTTCCAGCAGCAGCCTGTCGAGCTCCGAGAGGTTGCTGCCCAGCGCAGAGGTCATGGCTGCTGTTGACGAGTCTGATGACTTCTGTTTGTTCGGAAAACTGAAGAAAAGACAGAAAGAGACAACTGAGACAGCAGTTACACGTGAAAGAAAGCGACACACGGCACTGCCAACATTTCAAGCGTGTGACATCATACCTGTAGACGTGATCCTCCTCGATGTGAGACAACGGAGAGCTGCTGCTGTCTCTGGACCACGAGCTCTTCTGGGCTGAACCTAACGACTAACGACAGAGGATTGCAAGATACTAGTGGCTTCAAATGTTTTTTATTTCCACATTTACCAAATCTAATTTGTTCTGAGCTTCGGGTACTTTCCCATGCTTGTTGAGCACTTCATGCCAACCTGTGTGCTGAGTGCTTTCAAGGAGACACTCAAGTTGTTCGTGGTCAAACCACAGAGACATACCTGCTGAGAGGAGTGGTGAGAGTCTGGCTGGTCTATCAGGGACCCGTTCAGAGCCTCGGCTGAGGGTGGAGGAGGGACTGGAGGAGGAACTGACACATCCTGGTAGGAGTGTCCTCCGGTGGGGATGGAGTAGGGGGTCTCGTCAGTCAAGAACACAGGTCGTTTTGAGATGTGGGATGTAGTAGATTCCAGGTCCGCCAGCAACGCGTCTGAAACATTTGATAGTTTTACTTTAAAGTGGTGTATTGTACAGTATGGCGCTGTATTTGCTTTTAGTGAGGTGCTCAATTTAAATGAATTGAAACCCTTAAAATCAGATGGTTATTTTCTGATGTCAACAGAGAAAACACGCCAGAGAAAGATTCCTGAAGTGCTTTTGCAAACATGTTTGAGCTGAGGACCGAAGCTTTCTCCACTCGGCTTGTTGGTTTCTTAGAGGCGTCAACCAAACACGGTGTCAGACTGTCAACAGACAATGGTGACGAGTGCGTCTCTCACTCCAGCCTGTTTCCAAAAAAAGCTTTCTCCTCAGCGCAGACCATCCCTCAGTGAGGTTTGGCCGTAGCTTCATTTCAAGATTGAAGTGACAGATTTTTCAGACAGTTTCATCTCCGTATAAGCCTTAACTTTCATGTCAGAGTCTTATCCCCCTGTGAATGACGAATGTCTCTGATTGGTCTCAGTTTAATAAGAACGAGTGTGAACTAAGGACTGACTGCGAGAACAAAGCAGCAGACAGACAAAGTGTCTCTGAATCCTGTCCAAGGTTGAGGGGGTACAGTGTTACCCGGCTGACTGTTCGCTGGAACGCAGGAACAAAATAGACTCTTACATCACGCAGTCCATCCATCCTCAGCCTGTCCAGAATAAACCGCCATCACCGGCTGCATACGGTTACACTACAGAGCTTCAACTGCTACCATCTGTTTTAAGGAACCACTGCACATTTTAACTCATAACCCCAGAGGAACAAAAAACCGTTCAACTAGCCAGGAGGTCAGACAGATAACCAGGATCCCACCCCGTCTATCATACAATCAGTGCAAACAGAAAGTATCTCTAAATCTGAAATCAGTTCGTGTGAAAATTTTTCTTCCTTGTCCTTTACTCGAAGTGATCTGAATAAACAATATTTCTTGAAGTTTTAAAAAAAACACAAGCGGGACATTAGTTAAGCAATGGCTGATTTTTTTTCTGTTTTTAAGTCATCTGTCTTCAAATACTTCATCATTCTCTCACTTATTACTACTATTGTACTGCGTTACTGCTGAGAGTGAGCAGCAAAGTAAATACTTTACTTAAAAATGTAAAAGCTTGAGCTGTAGATTCTGCCTTCATACCATCAATCAGGTGAGCAAAACAAACATTTACACAGAATATCTGGATGATAAAGGCTTGCAACAAACCCCTTCATCTCTCTCAACATTAAACAAAACCAAAACACAAACACAAACAGCGTATCAATAACTACAAATCCAACATCTGTACTCACATTTTTCTTTTCCACCTGCTGTAGCAGTAATATTCCTCGGACGGAGACGAGTGTGTGTTGGGTGTGTGTGAAGCAGACAGCAGTACAGACAAAGATAGTGTGAGCAACGAGGAGTGATAACATGCTGTCAGTCTGTGGGGGGGGTGGTGGGAGGAGTTCGGCTGAAGAGCTTAAACCGGGTGATGGCTTCCTGTTCATTCAGCGCCCCTTTATCTCAAACAACAAACAGTGAAAATCAGCCTCACAGGTGCCTTCTCACTCACCAACCTGCTTTTTAAATTCACGTTATGGCCGACAGGATAGTAACTTTACATGTGTCTGACTGTTTGTGTTAAACTGCATACAGAAAAGTTTTTGACTCCTCTGAGCTGAGTTTAAAGAAAAGTGTGAAACACCACAGACACTTGCAAGTCTCTACAGCCGAGCGACAGTCCTCGGTCCAAAGGGAGATCCGTCCCAGACGCTGGATGTTGAAGTCATGAAGTTTGACATAAACCACATGGGAGCACGAGCCTATTTAAAGCGTAAAGCTCAGTGAGTGGCCCATGTCTGTGCAAATGTGCTGAAATATCATTAGCAGCTGAAAATAATCTGCACCTGGTCCTGACAGGCTAAACAAGGTCTTACTGAAGTCGACTTTGTCGCTCATAAAACAAAGCCTCCACACAGAAAAACACCGCAACCCGGTTTGGAACAAAGGGGACTCGCTGAAAATACGAGATTTGGATTCAGAGCTACGCAGCAGAACTTTAAAATCTGTCAAATAAAATGAATAAACGCTGCGGACTTGCTGAGTATGGTAACGCATTCCTAGAAAGTTCCTACTGGACTCGACAGGGAGGAGAGCCGCGCCGCCTGAGGCCCTCGAGCCAAGGTTAGGACAACCTCTTTTATAAGGATGTCCCTGCACTCATTAACCAACCCCCCCCAAGAATCTGGCAACATGATACGCATCACTAAACAAGGGCTATGATTTGATATATTGCAATTTTTTTTCCATCTTATTTTAGGAAAACTATCATATTACGAAGAACACAAGCAAATATTTCTTTTTTTTTTAACATTGGCAATCGCGCCCTGTCAGACATTTCAAACGCGTATGTCTATCTGCTAATGGACTCTTAAGGCCGAAGTACAAATTGCATTTACAAACTACACCTGTAGTAGATACAGTTATTATTCATTCATTATTTAATTTGGTAACATGTAAAACCACCAATTAGAGCTGTCCCGATCCGATATTGATATCAGATATCGGTCCGATATCAGCCAAAAAAAGAATATCGGATTATATCGGACTG
>JAQLOL010000022.1:11644640-11654763 GCA_029783665.1 Naso thynnoides
AAGCTGTTCATTGAATATACAGTGAATAAGATACAGATTATTGTAATTTTCAAATGAAATACGTTGCATTTTTACATGCTTCATATGCACTTGTAATAAAAATATCGTAAAAGCTCCGTATGCAAGTTTCTGGCATAAACTGTGCAGACACACCAATAAGCTGAAGTCATTGTGGTTTCTGACGGAGCCTTAAATCTGAAGAAGGCAAATAACAAAAAGAAAAAAATCTGTTTAAATTGAACCTCATATGTTCTAAACAACAGGTTTAAAAATGACAGAATTTCTCTTGAAATACCTAAAAATGCAGCAAACAGGAAACAATAAATAAATGCACGTTGTAATCTGTGACAGACAATAATGTTAAGAGGTTTTTTTATGCACCACTGAGATCCTCCACCCTCCGCCAGCCGGTCAGTCCCTCCAACCTGGGGTCACTGCTACTGAACCGTGCTGGTAAATCCGTTCCTCCGTACCATATTGTGTTCTGAACAATCTGTGACTTCTCTGAGCTGTTTTTCATAAATGATTTTTCATTTTTGTGCCGGAGCAGGCAGCAGCCAGAGCAAGATAATCAGATCAAATACTGACTCATATAAACAGGAGAGCTGCATCCTGAGAGAGACGGTTTGTGATGCACTTTCTGTCTCTGCTCAAAGGCCTACATGGGAAATGTTTTCCATTCGCACAATAAATCTAAAGAAAAGTACATTTTGCTGTTATTTTACCCCAGACGTCCAGGAAAATGAATCAATCCTGACAGCAAAAGGTCAGATTAGAAGATGCTGGTGATGTCTCTGTTGGCCCCGTCACATGGTATTTGAACCTCAGGGGGTGTGACAGTCACACTGAGCCCTGACCTTATAGGAGCTACCTGTTGCAAATGCCACATTACCATGTCTGGCAGCGGGAACAAAAAGTTGCCAGCAGAGGATCATGGGTAAGGCCTCATGTAAAGGCAACCACACTGCCTTTCACTGGCAAAAGGCAGCAGCTCAGGCGTTTCAATGGCGGCAAACGTCGGCACGGATGATCCGCTGGCTCAGGAACAGACCGCTTTTATTCTCACATTTGTGGACTAATCTGCATTTTAAAAAATTATTTCTGTGAGCAGCTGCAGATTCTGCTTGAACCTCAGGCGCTGCACCCTTCAAAATGAAACAAATGCAGATGCACGCGTCCGTTTGCTTCAGTACTTTTATTGGCAGTCAGTGGTTGGCATGAGACGAGTACACACAGGCTAAGAGGAAGAGTTGGACGTGGTCACACAAAACATAAACTATGAACCAAACAGACAGCGCGCGCCATCATTCAGACTGAACACTTCATTTACATGTACTCAAGTGTTTATTTACTGTGATCCCATCAGCCAAGTTTCTTCTGTTCACGGTTCAAGCTTTCAGCAGGAAGTCACTACAGTCATTATTACAATTACAGACAACAGACAAAAACACCCAAACAATAACACAAATAATTACAGCAGGAATCAGACACAGTACATTTACAAACATATAACACATACTTCAACATTTAAATATACATTAGCTGATACAGGTTTGTTGTTTTCAATAATTCTTCCAACAATCATGAACCAACTGGTCATTACTTTACCATAAAGAGAGAGTTCACCCTAAAATCAAAAATAGGTATTTCTCCTCTTACCTGCAGTGCCTTTTTTTCCATTTGGACTGTTCAGTTGTGAGTTCAACAGTTTGGATTTATCAGCCTCAGAGTTGTCGACTTCTCACCAATATAATGAAACTAGGTGGCCAAAAAATCCAGAGACCCAGAGTCAGTTCACCAAGATAATCCACGCACCTTGTTGTGAGCAGTTTAATGTTGGAACTATTTTCTTTGTGTCAAACTACGCCTGCCGATCACATCGCTGCTCGCTGCGGGTAGTGGGTGTGTTTCCTCCAGTCAATGAGAGCGCACAGGTGAGGTTGGGAACGGATAAAACGCAGCGACTGGGCACCATTCAGAATGGAGAAAACAGGAAATATAAAGAGAAAAGGAAATACAGCCCTATGAGGTGAAACGTCAAGCAGATAAAGCTCGTTCCAGAACGAGAGTAAATGTGGCTTTCAGCTGCTTTCCAGCAGTGAAGGAGAGGCTGGGGATGAAGAGCGATGCCGTTCACATTGGACAGGTAGGTGCCAAACACCGGCAGTCAGCTTGTGATAGCTTGCGAAATTACCGACGTCTCCATTAAAACGAACGTAACATTCCTACCTGGCTTGCTGTGTAGATACAAGCAGTATAAGTACACACATAGAGTTGCAACGATTAATCAATTAATCGCTTGTTAGAAAATGAATTGCCAAATATTTGTGTCTTTACTTTTGGACAGGAAAGCTGAAGAGTGGACAGAAAATGGGGGACAGAGGGAATGACACGCAGCAAAGGGCCACTGGGCTCCTGCAGAGAGGACACAGCCTCTGTTTATTGGGCGCCTGCTCTACCGACCCGTCACCAACTACTCTGGTAATTGATTTATTGAAACATTTTTCAAATAAAAAAGTAACAGAGCTGCTGGTTTAGCCTCTTTGGGATTTGCTGCTTTTTTTGTATCATTTATGCCAATAAATGAGGCGTCTTTGTGTTTTGGGCTGTTGTTTGGACAAAAGTTCCAAATTAAAGACGCCACATTGGGCTCTGGGAAACTGAGAGGAGCATTTTTCACACTTTTGTGACGTTTCACGGAAGAATCCTAATCGTAAAAATAAACCAGCAGATTAACTGGAAATGAAAATAGTCATTACTTGCAGCCCCATCCATGCTATGATACTTCTGTTGGCGCTAAGCTGGGAGGAGGGGCCTGATTTGAATGTTGTGTTTGTGTTGGTGACTCTACCTTTGAGGTTTACATCCCCGACAGCACGAGCCTCACATCTATGAGCAGACGCATACTTCCCTCTGTGCGGCGGTCCGGTGGTAGAAAGAAAATAGTTCCTACATGAACCTGCTCATAACATGGCCTGTGGATTATCTCGAGTAACCAGGTGGTGATTTCTAGAAAAGAGGAAATTGTGGTTGAGTTTTTCAAATGTCAAAAAGTTCAAGTTTTGAAAAATCTAGTTAGTCTATATTCCCCCCAGGAAAGAGGAAAAAATACGTATTTTTAATTTTGTGGCGAACTATCTCTTTGAAGATCAGTGCAGTCAGCCTCAGTTTTGTACATATCTCGTTACAAACAATGAACACAGGATATATGATGCTATGGAGAAACTGAAATATAAAAATAGTCCCTTTAAAGTGCACTGCAGTGTTTCAGTCAGTCTGACTTAATCATTATGTGCTACAGCAGACGGACTCGAGCCAGGAGATAACAGTCACGACTGTGTCTCATAACAAACACAGGGCCACGGAGGAACATCAACACATGGAGAAGACGACACATGAGCAGGACGGGACGAGCCGGTTGGTTTCATAAATACACCGAAACACTGTGTGATGACGACAACAGCTCAATAATTACAAAGAGGTGAGTACCAGCATTTAGGCAAGTGACAGCGATCCATTGTCGAGTCCTACCTGTTGTCTTCTAAGATTGCTTTGTTCACCAAAAGTGCACAAAAATAGCCCGTGGCAACACAACAGAGCCATGTTTTGTGTTCTCATTTACATCTACACAAGGGCTGCGTGGGTATTCACAAGTGGGCATTTGGAGAGGAGGGGGTGGGGGGCACGCAAAAAGTCTTGACCTAGCAGTTTTGCCAGCGTCACGTGACGGGTCGTCGGCTGTATAGTCTGTTGAACTTGTGTCATAGCTTTTGTTGAGAGATTAACAGAGAACACACAATGTGGAGCTAGGCCCTGCCTGCCAGAGAGAGTCTCAGTCCTGACAGAGAACCCACAGGGACCCTCTGCTTCCAACCAAACCCGAGTTCCACTTCAGCCACTGCCGGGATGCTGCTCCTCCATCCAACCAACTGATGTGATTCTCCTTGGGATCGGCTCTTCGGCTGCCACCATCAGAGAGAGAGAGAGAGAGAGAGGGAGAGGGAGAGGGAGAGAGAAAGGGGGTTAGATAGAGAGAAAGAGAGAGAGAGAGAGAGAGAGCACCAGTTCATTAACTCTTCCAGCCCCCCTCCAATGAAACCGCACCTTGTTCCCAAGAGCACCATCCACCAACACAGTAAGTCCACCGTCATGGCTGTCGCTTCACTGTCATCTTGTGTGGGTTAACTCAGAGATGGTTAGGAATAGCTTTGCTAGCCGTGTCGGGACGAGAAGTTCACAATGTGGGCATCGGTCTCCCTCGTGCCTCAGAGGGTCACAGGGCTCGTGGTGTGAGGGCGAGAGGGCGAAGGAAGTAACAGAGTGCTGTGGGACGACGTCTCAACCACAGACGGATCCTCGGACATCAAGCAGCCCATCACCTCTCACAGTAGTGAAGGGTGAAGTCTTTGGAGAGCTGCTTCTCCCCTGACACCCACGGCTCCAGCTCAAATTTGTTCCCCAGGTCATCCTCATCGTCGTCCTCGTCCTCCTCCTCCTCCTCCTCCTCCTCATAGTGACTGGGCTCCTCTATGGAAGTCTCCAGGTGGTAGCAGTAGGGTTGCCCCTCTGTGTACTCATAGATGGTTGGTAAGCTGCTCTTCAGGCTGCAGCGCCGGCGCAGGGCAACGAGCAGCGGCTGCGGCATGGTGAAAATATCCACGTTGTTGCCCAGGTCGATCCAGGCCAGGTTGGAGAACATCTTGGGGTCTTTGAGCATCTCGGTGAGGTCCTTGAGTATAGCCAAGGTGAGGCGGTTCCCGTTGAGAGCCAGCGTGCTGAGTTTGGGTAGCGAGGCGAGGAGAGGCAGGAGAAGCCTCAGGTTCTCGTCCTGGAGTTCGGTGAAGCTGATGTCCACAGCTACCACACTGTCTCTGTTGTTTTGGAGGTAGAAGGCGACTTGACGGACGTCGCGGGTGGACAGGGGGATTCCAGAAAGGTCGACTGAGTCACTGGACAGCTTCTTCTGTAGGGTTGTCTTGAGACTGTATCGGAGTGAAACAGAGTTGGATTATTCAGATGAGTCTCACATGAAAATACACAAAGCAGCACAGGTTTTATCTAAAGGGCGGTAGTCTCTGTGAATGATCCCCCTCTCTGTGACTTGGGAACAAGGCCCTGGTTATATGTTGTGCTTCCTGTGTTGTATAAAGGAGGGGGCGGCCGGGCCAGCGTGGAGCGGAAGGCTGACACAGAGACTCCAGCATGGGGATTTACTCGTGTAAACAGAGGAGCCAAAACATCCGAGCGAGCCAGAGGCTTGAGCTTAAAGCTGTGACAGCCCGAGCACAGAGCTCCTTACAGCGCAGAGCCACAAGTTCACTGCTCACACATAAACCATTAAATCAAAGAGAAGCTGCTATATTTAGAAAGCAGGAAATAGATTCCTCTTATTTGGAAATTTTCTGCCAAAGCGGTTTTAGCATCTTCACTGGAGACGTCACGTTGCTTTTTCACCTTTGAAACCTACACAGATTTATGTTTTTGCCAATCCCGAGCTCAGTCTTTCACTCAGTATCAAATGTCATTCATCGTATGATTCAGGGGAACCAGCTCTTTCATATCAGTGCAGTGTTGAGTCACAATCATGCATCGCCTGACGCCCAATGAAAAAAACTTGTTTTGTCGGATAACTCCACAGTAAACCAGGAAAGTTTTGTTTTTTCAGTGTGGAAAGTCGTATTCAGGTGTTTTGAAGCTCCATGTGCAAATTCACCTTTTCCTCAGTGAGTTACAGACATTTAGTCGCATATTATCCCGGATGTTATTTAGTAGACAATGTGACAACATATAAATTTTGGTGCTGTCATCGATCGTCAGACCTAAAATTGTCCCTGAACGTTGCACAGGCACCGTTCAAAGCACCTTGGAAAGGTGGGAATCTCACGGTTAGAGCTAGTCTGTAACTTAAATGATTCAAACATTATGTAATATTTTGTAAAAAAAATCTCAGCATAACATCAATGCCAGGCTCACTTTTGGAAGGATTAACCAAAATGTTTCCGAAACTGGAGACAGATTTTTGTGAAATTTGATAAAAAGTCGGGCAAAGAAACAAAAATTAGTTTTTGTGTGGAGCTGATCAAGAAATAATTTTTCTAACATTGCAAAAGAGGATGACTCTGAACACTTTTCATTGGTTTTTCTTACCAATTACGCATCAAAATGAGCTCTCACGTCCCTTAAACTTCAGGATTAATATACAAAACATTTGCATAATTATTTCATGACACTAATTAAAGATGTATCATGAATTCCTGTTACGCAACATTAATAAATGATGGAGTCTCTTTATGTCAGTAGCCCCCCCTTGAAGTGTCATGATCAAGATTTTTTTTAAGCCAGTTTCTTCAGTCACAAAAAGCAAAACTCAGAACCAAGAAAAGCTTTTGATCCAACTCACAGAAACCAAAAGAGGGTGGAACTTTTCCAGTAATTGATTACTTTTATTATATATTAAACACACGAGCTGATTTTTGAAGGAAGTGTAGTTTAGCAGAAATAAAAAATAAAAAACCGTTTTCTAAAAACAAAAACATCGAGCAAGTTTATAAAGCAGAGATTAATGGATGGATACGTCTGAGTCAGAGGAAACACTGCAGCTGAGGAGGGCAAAACTTTCACTATGACACATCTTCAGTTCATTACTAACACTGAGACAATTAAGTTTTTCTGATATTTTAGGTTTAAAAATACAAACAAGGCCTCTTCTCATTAAATACACACTAATTTGAAAACATTTCCAGGACAGAAATCTGAACTTTGGATGAAGTGAGGTTCAAAATTCTTCATCTTGTTGTGAAAACGGAGTCAAAGGTTTCAAAGAGGGATTTTTGAGTATGTTTATTTTTCGATCACTCTGTTAATCAGAAAACACTGAAAGTATTTGAGGCCCTACTCTGCACAGGTTTCCTGAAATAAAAACAAACACCTGCATGTGTATTTTGGACATTTGTGTCCCACTCATCTGACAGAAGACCTAAAGCAAATCAGCCGTAAATCTCTAAATTGTTGAGTAAGAAAAACACGTTTTTTCCGGTTATGTCTCCCATTTACAGTTTTAAAAAGTAAGAAAAAGTGTTTCTCAGGGACGAATTGTCAACATGTCATGAAGTAGCGAGCGTGTGTGTGTGTGTGTGTGTGTCCTGCAGACTGGCACGATGGGTTTCAGCTAATTTGCCTCCATATAAACCATGAAGTCACTTTAATAATCACTCGTTTCTGAGCCATCAGCATTAACGCGTCACACAAACCTGCTGTGACTTTATCATTTGTTAATGTAACAGGAGGTCGTGACTCATGCATTAGTTAAAATGTGTTTGTATTTTTATGGAAATTGTCCATCTGTGTGTATTTTAATTCAAATTAAATATTTAGAAAAATTCTCCATTATTAAAATAACAAATTTAGAGGCTGGTGCAGCTGTCTGAGGCGTTTGCTGTCTGGCTGCTTTCCTGTTCAATTTGCATGATTTCTGAGTTTGTTAAAGTTTTTTTGAGTTGGCTTATGAAGTGAAAGTTACTGGAGCAAACTGGATTTAATGTGGGAGCATTTGTGCAGGATGTTTGCCTGTCCTGGTGCACAGACTCACAGCACAAGTCCAAAAATCCTTTGCGTGTATTGTATAATAAAAGCAAAGCGAGAGGCTTCGTTTTTCTGCAGCATCGCTCACTGCTTTGCATCGTAGCTGTGCATTATTTACACACTCGTGTGCCCTTTTGTTTTGCAGTCAGTCCCATCTCCCCCTGAGGATGCGGTGTGTTTAACCTGAGCTGTTACTGAAGTGGCCTGTAACGCTGATTCACTGTCAGACTGAATCATGGTTATAGCTTCCTGTGGTGCCCGCTGACTTACTGTGACATCCACTGCAGTACCTGTCACTTGTGATGCTCTGAAGTGTTTTTGGTCACGTTGAAAATGTTCCCTGCAGCAGCACTTCCTGCTTCCTTTCACATGCAGGTGATGAGCAGGAACGTCATGCATTAGAGCAGTTGTATTGTGCGCAAAACACAAAGAAGGAAGCCGGAATCAAAAGGGAATTGAGCACAAACTGTAGATTGTGAGCCATCCTTCTCGACCTCTCTATTGTTTGGCTCTTTCAGCTTTTTCTGTGACAGAAACCTCATCTTCACCCAAAGCTCAAAAGTCCCGATGGCGACAGCCTGGCAGCGGCGTCGCTGTAGGTGTGAATGGGTTTTAATCACACAACTCCTCCTTTGTCTCGCTCTTTCAGACAGACTCATCCTTTTGAGCTCAGGAGGCACAAAAAAAAAAGTCTGTCTGAGGCGACCTCTCCTCAGCCTCTTTCATCCGTCCTCCACATTAATCTGATAGCAAAAAAACAAGGGAGCTGCTGATAACGTCTGCTGGCTGTTTGTCGTGTGTGTGTCCAGCAGAACACTGACAACACGGTTCAGCTTAAACAGCAAAACCAGCTTGTATGTAGACTGAGGCAAGAACCTCACAATTCATCTCAATTTTGATTCTTTGGCTCACAATTTGATTCGATACTGATCCGATTAGTCCGTAATCGAGGACATGTGCACCACAACTACATGCAGTATCTTTTCTCCTCGGTGTTTTGCACATTCAATCTGAATGTGCATGGAGAATTGTCATAGGCAGAGACTGACGAAGGCCTTCGTCTCATCGTATAACTGCCCGTGACTGTTTTGCGTTTTGAGGAAACTATCAAAATGATGCACACCGTTTTCAGAGTCTATCACAACGTTACAGCGGTCGTTCGAAACGGTCCGATTGTCCGACCCGCAGCATCGCCGCTCGTAGCACAGTACTGAATCATAGATTTTTAAAAGCAGAAATAGTGTTGCACTCAGTGCTTTAAGTGGGTTGGAGTGCACTAGTACACAGTACCCCCACTTCTAAATTTCACCCCCTGGTGTACCGGGACCTCTCACAAGCTCCCAGCACCCTCTCCTGCCCTCTCCACATCAGAGGGTCTCTTGGCGATTCATGACGATACTTTAATCACATTACGGCGCACTATGTGACGCACGCCTCTCTCTTTTCCCTCGGACTGCGTGGCGATCGCTTGTTTGTTCTCGTGGAAGTGGAACGTCACATTCATGTTAACTCACGAGTTACAACAATGTTGTAGAAATGAGGAAAAGCGAAGAAATGAGAACAAGTGATATTGGTGTGGCTCCAAAATGGCACAAAGGCGACGCGAATCAGAACGGATTCTGATGATGAGGCAGCTCCCTGACAGTCAAATATATTAAGTCAAATACCAAGGCAGAAAACTAAAAGTATTTTTTTTAATGAATTAACTTTGTGAAAATCAGTATTATCTTCTAGTATATTTTTATTCACTGTGGCAATTCAGAACGTAGACTACTGCTTGATGATTTAATGATACTGGCCTCCCGATTCACAAGCCGACAGGTGAATTAGGGAATACCGGCACTTTTTTATTTTTCCGTGTAAAGCGCTGGCTGTATTTCTGTCACTCACTCACCCCTCTCTTGTATTTTAATAAAGCAAATCTGTGAACATTAAGAAGAGCCAGGGAGAAACGTCCCCTCCCCTTCCGGTCATGGCAGGTTGTTCAGCTCAATGACATGCAGACGGTGAGCAGTACGTGTTTTCGCTCATTGACTCCACAGGCGGAAGAAGAAGCAAATCAACATTATTTATGAAATATTTGTACACAAACAGTGGGTAAACGAGACAGCGGCAATTCTCAATGTTCATGTGGGATGTCAGATTGATTAGGCCAAACATACGGAGGAGAAAAACGGATGCAGACAGAGGGACAGACGGATGTTTTTTTCATTTTATGGCGGGAAATGCTTCAGCATCAATTCAATGACGTGTAGATGACCAAAATAATTCTGATATTTGGCAAATAACGTCACATTTTTGTACAGGTTTAAAACAAACTGAGCCCTAAATATATTTTACCCTTTAATTATTCTTTAATAAAGAATGAAACATTTTGTTGCGTGAACATTAGACGTTGTTTGGTCGACTGGGGCCTCCGTACAACACGAATCACGGCATGGCAGCACCCACGATGCCCCTACAGGTGTGGGGCTTCATTACAACTGACGTAATCGATTTCAGAATTTTCTCAATCGATATTGGAGAGGAAAGAACTATATTG
>JAQLOL010000022.1:11674207-11684258 GCA_029783665.1 Naso thynnoides
ACTTCCCATTGACTACCAGTGTTTGAGCTAAGCTAATTAGCGGTGGGCGAGCTCTGCCCGTCTCTTCCTTGTTCCTGCAATGGTATCCATTTTCTTGTCTGGAACCCTGCAGGAGGACAAATAAAATGAAAATAAAAGCGGGCATTTCACTTTAATTATTATAAGTTCCTTTTAAAAAAATGTCCAAAACTCACAGAAACAGCTAGAGTGATTCTTGGCAGAAAGAACAGCTGAGCTGAAGGTGAGATCTGCAGGTTATTTGGTCACAGATTAAAGTTGATGGTAATGCACTCGGTCAGAAGTCCTTAAATTCATCCAGAGATGCAGCACAGCTAAAAACAGAAAAGCAGCCAAAGAAGTGAACATCTGTTATTTTTGCTTAATGGATTTAAAGATGAGTCTCCTCTTTGTTTCAGCACTAAAACAAACCAAATAGTGCCCAAAGCACTATTTGTTTAAATCACAAGTAAAAGGAGAGAAACTAAATGTGTGCAGGACACGTGACCCCTGAAGAAACTGAGCTTGTGTGACTTTCATTGTGCACTGAGTTTCAATCAGCAGTCAGTAAATATCTGCACTCATGTGGCTCTTTGAGAAAATGAGAAACCAAGTAGCGGCAACAATGAGCCTGCTTCGCCGCCTCTGGCTTAAGACCTCAATTTAAAAAATGGCTCTTTGTCATTCTGAGCTCCTCTGAGCTCAAAATATCTGTGTAGCTGCATTTTAAAAATATCTCCTCAGGTGTGAAAGACCTGTCATATTCCTGAAAAGTTAGAAATCTCTCATCTTTAAAGCTTCAGATTTTTGAAGGACGCTTTGTGCTCAGCTCGATTTAGAACAGCGTCTGAATCCAACAGCAGCAAATCAAAGAAACTTGATTTCAAAACAGTTTGGACGCGGACGAAATGTAACTAAAAACAACTTACTTTGCTAAAAAAAATGTTTACTGACAACAGTTATGTTACGAACTATTTCTGAGCTCATGTAGGGATGTCTTATAGACAATCGTGTTTGCAAATTTGTGGCGTTTTCCCGTTACGTTATCACCTGTACGCGGTGACGATGACATGCTGGCTTTATTTGAACCCGTTGGCTCGCCATTTTCTCCTCCTTTAAACAGGAAGTGTTGCTAAATTGGCGATCTGGAGTTCTTCCTCCTGTGACAACCCCTTTACTGGGAGTGGGATTTGTCAGAGGCTCCATGATTTGATATAATCATGATAGTTAAGTCACGATACAATATAATCACAATATTGCGATATGCTGAGTATTGCAATATCATATATTGCCATTTATTCACCTTTTTTCAACTGCAAATCATTTTTCTGAAGAAAAACATTTTGTACTTTTTATTACCTCAGCAGACAGCGTTCTTAAATTTTTATTACTCATTACCCAAAAAGTTGAGCGTCTCTTTGCAATGCACGTGGTTTCTGCCACCATGGCAGCTTTGCGTGCATCTTCTTTTCAAAATAAAAGCCTAAAAATAATGCAAAATAACAGCTGTTTGATATTAGATGTGCAAATGAAGGCAAATATCACGATATTCTATATTATCTAATACTGGCCCAGGCCCAGTTACAATGAGCCTGTTTGTCGGGTGTTTTTTTAAACATTTACGACTTTTACTGTCGCCTCTGACAATGTGTTTTAAACGTGTCGCTTCAGAATAAGCAAATATTTATTTTGTGTTTTCAATCCAAACTGTTCTGAAATTGTGGCGGTAGCTGTGACATGAAAAGCTGAGCTGCGCTCTGCTCGGTGTGAACAAACATACCGCCCTCATGGACGTGTCTGAACAGCATTAGCTCATCCTTAAGCACACATCTGAACTGGCCTACATACTTCATCCGCTGTTGGTCATAATCACAACAAACATGTAAGTACAGGCGATAAGTATCTCCGAGTGTGATGTCGCATAACGACAAACGGTCTTCATTGAGAACAGGGTGTGTCACATGACCATGCATGATATTTACAGAGAAAACAGGCCTGCTGTGATGTGTGTAAATACGGTAAAACGATACCAAGTCAAACATGGCATCTTAACTCAGTCAACAGGCACTCTGAGATCAGCACGGATGATAACTGAGAGGCTTGTCAGTTCCGCAGGATGCTAATCACACACACCGCACCTCGCAGACGCACTGAAACATCAAGATCCCGATCAGCAGGAAACTTTAACACGACTGAAACTATCAGCAGAGATTCTCGCTCACATTCACTCCTGTACTTGTGTCAGAGTAACTGAAAGCTCAGAGAGGAAACCAGTCGTTTATTTCCTTGAGAGCAGAGCAGTAAGTAACAGATTACAAACCTGTAAGGACACTGAATGTAATGTTATCAGCTGAAACTGTTCGGACAAATCATGGGAGTCGTAAGTGGAATACAGACACAGTATCTGGGCTTATGTCACCGTAGGTAGATTAAATTATAAATGTGATCAGCGTTTTCCTCCTCTGGATTCCAGCTTCATCAGTATTCCTCTGGTGAAATATGAATCATCCAGGCCACTGAAACACATCCATCTTGCAGCTAACTGTGATATTAGCCTCATTCATCACAAAGCCGAAGGTGGATCTGCACCGACGCCACGGCTCGGGATAAACTTTCCATTTTTCTAACATGCAAAGAAATGTTTGTTTGTGTGGACTGTCGCTGTGCGGGAAGCTCTTCAGCCACATGTTATATTTATCAGCAGAGCACCACAGGTGAAGAGACACGTCACCTGTACTTCCTCTTCTGGACGCCCTTACATGACTGCTGTCATTGTCCTCTTGATTATTTTCCTGTCACCACATGCAAAGTGTTCCACACGGCTTCTGGTTCAGATATGTGGGATGAAACGCTTCAGTGTGAACAGGGCAGGACAGCTCGTCACCGCCATCTAGTGGTTGGCAGTCGTGTCTCAGCTAAGCAGTTGGAGGAGCAGAACCAAAACAACTCAAGCGTGCAGTCACAGTCTCATGGAGACGGGTGGAGCTGGTGACAGCAGCTCCTGGTCCAGCAGCCGGAAGAGCATCGCACTCTTGTTGCACTGTGGCGTTTGTCCCAGAGAGCGGTGGAGCTGCGCCTGCAGGTAGTGGACGTCCCGCAGACGCTCCTTGCAGTTCAGCTTGGAGAAATAAGCTGCAGCTTCCTTCAGCGTATCAACAGCTAAAGTTGCCAAATGCAGATCTGCAGGGGGACAAAACAGCGGCGTGTAAAAGGAGGCGGTTCAGTCACATGACGGTGTGACAGGGATCAGCGCTCGGCAGGAGGGCCGCGGCTGTTACCTGGCTGTCCTTGTCCGTTTGGCCTGAACCCAGCCACGGCCATCTGACAACGGGCCGTCAGCAGCAGGGCTCGGCCTTTGTCCATGATGGCTCCGTGGGCCAGAACGGGCTCGATGGCTTCGTGCAGAACACTGAGAGCCTGCTGAGGAACCCCCAACATCAGCTGCAGAGAGGAGAACAAGCAAACAAACAAAATGCTTTCATTTTTATAAACACCAGCCAAACCGCATCACACGCTTTGATGATCTGCATGTACGGGAGCTGCAGCAGTTTGAGCGACGTCTGCTGCGCTGCTGGGCCTGACCTGAGTGAAGGCCAGATGAAGGATGGTCTCTGAGGCCAGCGACTGCAGGTGGTGCTGCCGAGCCAGAGCCAAGGCCTGCAGGAGGAGAGGAAGAGCTGTGGGGAAGCCAGAAGACTCCCAGTGGAGCTCAGCGGTGGAAAGCATCACTCTGTTTGACACACAAACAAAATGAGGCTGCGCTTATAAATGCGTCGTGCCGTTTCCTTGTCACAGATTAAATATTTCTGCAGCCATGAACAGGTGAGTCATCGCAGGAGACGTGTCCTCTACCTGATGACGACCTCTGTGCATTTGGTCTTCTCACAGTGAACCTGCAGCCGCTGTAAGTTGCTGTACGCCTCTGTGCTGCGGTGGAGAGCCTTCAGATCTTGAGCTTTCCTGTCCACACACACACACACACACACACACACACACACACACACACATCACAGCTCCAACACTAATGACGTGCGTACGGGACGGTCGTGTAACGACTGAACCTGCAGGTTTGTGTCTCACCTGTAGAGACCCTCAGTCCTATTCAAGGCAGAGATTGCTGTGACGAGCGGCTCGGCTAAATGATACTTCCCCTCGTTCATGTGTCTCTCAAACTGGATCTTCAGATCACACAGCATCCAGAGCTTAAAAAAAAAACATGACATCGTACATTTACTCCCACGAATAATGCTGCATTACATCCCGAATTGTCCAACTTGACTAAATGTATGAACTTCTCTGAGTTTGGACATTGTTGGAAACATATAATAATGTAAGAACAACACATTTAACAACAGAAATCAGAGGGCTAACCAGTGAAAGCTAGCTGCTCTTTCATGTCTACATTCAGCTAAAGCCAAAATTAATTATTAACAAATCAGTCATTTTAAAAAAACATTCTTGGTAACTTATTTTAATGTTCAAAATAACTAAACCAGGTAGAAACTAAATTTACTCATGGGGGGAAACTCACTTCATCTAAACTTAATTAGCTTAGCACAGTAGCTGCAGCTAGCATCTTAGCTTTGGACTTCTTGTGATTTCCTTTTTAACTGCCTTTAAATGAGATATTTTAAATGAAGTAAATGTGCAGAATAATTAATTACATTATCTTTAATTTAAACATTACTGGTAGATGGAGATAAAGGCACAGCAAAAACAACAAAAAAACAAAAACAGATTCTCTATGAACTATGACGGTAAACAAACCAGTGAAATGAATGAAGGAGCTAAAATGACATTTTGTTTGGTGGATTCTGTGTTTCCTTCTGCACTCAGTGAACGTTTCCTCAAGACAGAAAACACAACCTGCAATTTTAACTCACTATCAGTGTGTGTGATCAATGACGAGAGGATTTACAGCCTGTTAATCTGAACGCACTTTGTCGTTCAAGCTAGAAACCTAAAACTCTTGTTTCTAAACTTCACTCTTTTCCTTCATGTTGCTGCTCTCGGCCTGCACGCCTCTGAAAAAACAAACAAACAGAAAAATCGGAGTGGGTGTGTCAACACACCTTGGCGTGCTGAGTGTGAGGAGGAAACTGTTCTTTCAGATGCTGGAGAATCTCCAAAACGGCACTGTAGAGACCCTGTGAGAGAAGCAAACGTACACGTGACCCAGAGTTAAATGCTGGAGAATAGACTCGACCAATATCTGCTGCCCTCCCACCACGCTGGAGCGGATCACGTGACTGATGGATATGCAGCGGGGGGGCAGAGAGCAGACAGACGAGATCAGATCAAACGCGCTACCTGCTCAGCGTGCAGCTCGGCCAGGTGGCACAGAGCCACGGCGAACGCCTCCGTGTTGTTCTGCTGGACACCGAAGTTGACGGGCTCCAGACTGCTCATGTTGAGAAGCAGCTGGGCTTGCTGCAGAGCCATGGTGCTGCACGACACACAGGAGGTCACATGACCGACTCACACAGAAACAACTGGACATGCACACACCGCCAAGTCATGCTTTCTTTTTTTTTTTTTACGGCTAAACTTGCTGTTTTTCTGTTCATCCTCAGAAGAATTTTGCCCTGAACACTGGACGTCTAATTCATTTCACAGAGCTGATTTAACGTGAGGGGGGAGAAGCTCGTGTGCTACAGCTGCAGTCTGTCCACCGTCAGTTACAGAGAACAGAAGTGACGGATGAGCGCCGCCGTGGCGAGCTGAAGAGCCTGACCTCTTGCCGTACATCCTCCATATGGACGTGGTCTGAGCCAGGCTGATCTCGATAAGCTCCGACAGACTGTGCTTCCAGTGCAGGATGTCCGTGTCCTTCAGCGCGTCCATCAGTTTGTGGGCCGTCTTACCCTGCGTCGCCCCCTGCTGCACCAACGACTGAATGCCCAGAGACGCCAAATACTGCAGCAGAGAGGAAAAATAACCAGCGTTAGAGGTCAAATATACACACATCAGGTTCAGCCTAATGAAATGCTGAATGATGCATTATGGGGGAAATTGGAGGAGAGAAGTCTAAAAGTTCTGTTTGTCTTTGCGATAAGAAAATTGCACCAGCCTCTCTGCTGCTGGTGAGACTGTTCCCAGCTTTGCTTCACCAAAACTCCACCCGCTCCATCACTTTGGTTTGTCACAATGTTTGTTTCAGAACTGGTTTGGTTGTAAATATACTTTATGTGCAAAAAAAACAAACTTCTCCTTTAACATCAAAGTTCTACAGCATTATTATGACAACTGCTGTGGTCCGGAGAGCTGGAGCTCGTTGCTAATGGCAACGCGAGCTGAAAACAAAGGCGGAGCATGAGCACTCAGACAATCTGTCCAAAGATTAAAAAAACAAAAACCAAACACCCCCCTCAGCTCATTTAGAAGACTTGAAATGTTTAGTGAGTGTTTGAATGTTTAGTGGCGTCCTCCAACGCACTGACACTAAAACACGAAGCCAAACACAAACATGTTACCCAAAAGCATCTTTCAGCTGCTTCACAAAACAAACATGTTGTTTATTTTGATTTGATAGACTCACCATCACTGCGACTGTTTATCAGTCCAATTGTATTTAACAGTAAAGACGGCAGAATTTAAAAGAAACACCTGTTATATGTTAATACTCAATAAATGCATGATGTTGTCTAAGCCAATGAATTATTGTGTTATTGTGATTTTAATACTAATCAAAAAAATTGTGATAATTATTTTTTGCCATAGCCGCCCATCCCTAAGTTTTTGTGTTTTTTTTTCCAGTTTGACAGCATTATTTAATATTGATCTTTTTTTTTTTTAATGCCGTGATGCTCTCACAAACGTCTGTGTGACCTAATTTGATGCAGCTGATTCATTTTGTTTGCTCTGCGAGATTTTCAGGCAGAAATGAAGGATTTTACAAACTGAAACTGCAAAAAAAGAGTCAAGTCAAATAAAAACTAATGACAAGGCACATCTGCGTCGACACGGGCCGTCCTGGGTGAGAGCTCGTGCTGCACTCACTGGCAGGCAGAAATGAGCAGCCATTTTCACCGAGTCCTCTGTGAGCACGGCGCTGTCAGATCCTCTCATCTGCTCCAGCGTGTAGAGCCAACTCTGACCAAAGACACACACACAGACACAAAAACACCAAGCGAATCAGACATAATGATCCGTAAATCTGTACAGCAGTGAGACGCAGTGAAGAAGGAAGTATTTTACCAGACAGTGCTGCAGGCACACGTGATCGTTGGACTCCTGCGCGATGCGGATGGCCTCCTGCAGAGCCAGAGCCGCCTGCTGACTGAGAGAGAGCGAACAGAAACCAGCCACATCAGCCCTGCTTGACGCACCGACTCTTTCTGTAGAACGTGTTAACGTGCGCAAACAGCAGCAGCTCTTGTACTCACTAGTGGCCAAAGCGACAGTGCAGGCTGGCCAGGTTGAGAGCAGCGTAGCGGAGACTGCGGCCGTAGCCTTCGTCGCCGTTGCTCTTTCCCTCGTTTCCGGACAGGATGAGGCGGTCAAAGTAATGCAGGAGACTGTGGGCGGACAGGAAGATGTCCTGCACTCTCAGGCTGTTCAGGTAGTTCAGGTAATGCTGTGAGAGAGTGAAAGTGAGAGCCGATGAAGAGGACGCGCTCCTCTGACAGATTTGGTAATCTAGTGAGGAGGCTGAACGGAGCTCACCGCCTCAGCAAAATCTGGATTAAACTTGAGCATGTTGTTGAGCTCCTCCTGCAGCGCAGCCGGTTTCAGAGCTTTGTTCTCATCGTTCTTCAGAAGATACGCCTGCAGGGAGAGGTTTTCAAAATACTGCGCTACGACAACATGTCACGGTTTAACACAGGTTTACTCCATCCATGATCACATCAATCACAGTCAGCTCTGCCATGTAAAAGTCTGAGTCTAAACACTCACCTGCCGTGCAAGAAAATACTCTGCTTGTTTTTGTGACAGAGGACCTCTGCTCGGAGTGTTGTCACTGCTACAACAGAGACAAAATGACACGTGACAATCTGCCCTTACTCCTCCTGATCACATGACATCAGCACAAAAGGCTTCCTCATCAATGAGCTGCAGGCGTTTTACCAGAAGCTTTTTAAATTGTTCACGTCAAGGACCAGCTGACACGTGTCAGTCCACAGAGTTCAATCTGATGTGAGAATGTGTCCAACAGTTACCGTCTAACACGATGTTTGCCTCAAACATTTTACGACACAACACCAACATCATCTCTCATCTTCACCCCTTGGAACTGAGTTACAGGAGCAGTGGTTGAAATCTGCCCCGATGAAATGGAACACCCCTTCAACAACGGGACGTGTCCTCATTCTCTGATGGCTTTCACGTAAAAAGATGTGTTACGTTTTTGCCGGAGCTGCACGACACCACTTCATACACCTCCCGATGATGTTATGAACACAGGCGCAACGTTGTTAAGTTCTCCAACTCCCAGTTCTCCAGTTCTCTAACATGTCCTGAACCTGCACAACTGACCCAGCGCAGAAATTCTTATTATTATATCTGAGACAGTGAATGAATGATGGCAGTGTGTCACAACTTTACACACTAGGGGATGATGTCATGAACACAAACACAGTGTCAGGAAAGTTTCCAACGTGTTTGGGACTTCAACAACTGACAGAGTGCAGCAACCCTGGTTATATCTGCCGTAGCTAATGACCTCTTCCATTCTCTGAAAGGGCTAATGTAAGCGGGCTGTGTGTTTTCCTTCACTCGCACGAATGATGCAGTTGAGCCCAAACTAAGATCTAGAGGAGTTTAAAATGGCTGTCATAATTTTTACATCTTTATTGACGGGGACAATGCTTGATTTGTGAGTTTTTTTGGTCACCTTTGTCGCTCCCGCAGCATCTGGCCAGTGATTGTCAAGGCAAATCTCACAGCCCTCCGCTTGAAAAATCTCCATTTGAACATTTCACCCTTCTCCTCTGTTTCAACGACAATCGGGACACACGAACACAAACCATAAACGCTCAAAATGGAGGGGTGGGGCTAAGTGGTAGAGCCAAGGGGTTAAACTGGACTGAGCCAAAACGTGTGAAACCCCCGATCAATACTTGTCTGATATTCTGTCGATGTGTAATTTATGATATGACTGAAAATAAATGTTTGTTGGGGACCGTCTGAAACCTCAAGATCCTGTTCAGGTCCACAGACACGAGTGGTGGGGAGAAAATCTACACAGCTAAATATCCGTGATGTTCTGCACGGCGATATTATATCGATTCATAACAATCTTTATATACACCCTAATTATTATTATTATTAACCCTAATAAATATTGCAAGTACTGTACAAACTCAATTTTTGGGGTAATAAAACAATAAAAATGAATTGACTTTCAGTCCACTAGATGGTGTTAAACGCTCTCTGTCTGTTGAGGTCATAAAAAAGTACTGAACTGACATGAAACGACTAAAAAACTTGATCTTACTGGATGAAACAGACGATGTTGACAGAGTTTTACTTTGGGAAAATGATTTTCAGTTAAAAGCTGAAAAAAGCAATGCGTGATATGTCAACACTCAGCATATCACAGTATACTGAGGATTCCCAACCTTACCAGACGCCATGTGAGGAGTCACTGGTTTAGACTTTTGGCACACACACGAAAAATTAATTTTGCAAATTCATACATGCGTCAATCAAAAAATAACTGCAGCACAAGCAGAAAATTCTATGCATCACTGACCAGAGCTCAGACTCATGCAGCGGCATGTCCAAGTCCTCTTTGTCTATTCTGTCTCCTACAGTGTCCTCAGTGCTGGTGAGGTCCATGTCCGAGTCGTCAGCGGCCAGCGCGGGCACGCCCACCTGCCCGTCTGTGGGCTTGGGGTAGTGACTGTGGTAATAGTGCTGCAGGGACTTGTACAGCTTGTAGACCTGACTGAAGGACAGCTTGTTGTAGGCCAGAAGCATGTGTCTCATGAAAAGGCCTGAAACAAAACAGAGACACATTAAAGGGATAATCTGGTGTAAAATGATCCCAGGGTCTTTTTCTGAACGGACACTCATCAAAGAAGACCTCCAGAGAGTTTTTTTCACTCATCGA
>JAQLOL010000022.1:11699538-11710229 GCA_029783665.1 Naso thynnoides
GAGGCAGGCTAACACTTCCCATTGACTACCAGTGTTTGAGCTAAGCTAATTAGCGGTGGGTGAGCTCTGCCCGTCTCATCCTTGTTACTGCACATACAGTCGAAAGAATGATATCTATCTTCTTGTCTGGGACTCTGGAGGGAGACAAATACTAAACAACAACAACAAAAAAGCTGGCCTATCCCTTTAAGTTAAACTTACTGACTAAAACCTGCTCTAGTAGAAATTAAAAAAAGGCAACCATAGTGCCAGGATAAGGTAGCTTGGAACTCTCAAGGTAGAGGTGCAAACTTCAAAATAAAAGACCAGTTAGAAACATGACCACACATGCGCACATTATCTTGCTTCATCTCTTTTGTTACAGCCGCTGGAATTCAAAGCAATACAAACTTCTTAAGGGATGAGAAACAGAGGATGAATTTAATGTATAAAAATGGGGCAGAGGTTAGCTTAGTGCAGGTTTTTTAGCCGAAAAAGCAAGGCTTTGTGAGTGTATACGGACATGTGATAGCGGTGGCTTAGTATTTTTTTTATTTTAGCAAAACATAATGAACTGAGTTTAACTGCAGACGCTCATATTCATGATTCATAATGGTGCTCGTCTGCAGAGCTGGTCCCATCTCTCCCCCCAGTTGATGAAATGGGTGAGATATGACACGCTGCTACGACCGTCCAATCCAAGAGCTGCACATGGATGACATGTTTGGAAGCCAGGATTTACGGTTTCCTCATACAGCGACTTGCAATGAGAAAAAACCTAATGCACAAGTTATTACAAGAACGAAATGCAGACTTGCAACAGTCGTACCTTTCTCTCTGTGGTTTATACAAAGAACATCAGGTGAGGTCACAGCGAGGGCGTGATCACACCTGAGGCCATGCCCACTGAAGTATGTCACGTACTCAGACATGTTATCCGAGTCGTCCTGCCTTTGATGGATCATCTTTCAGTCCTCTCATGAGGAAGTCACAGCACATTATTGTTGTTAATAGAGGCCTTTTTACACTTGTCACAGCTGTTGTTTTTGTGTTTGTGTGTGTGTGTGTGTGAGCCTGAAAAAGCACCTAAAGGCATTGATCAGCTGAGCATCAGTGTGTGTCTTTGTGTGTGTTCTCATCAGGATTATGGTTCTAATTGTGTGTATGCGATTGTGTGTGTGAGTGTGTTTGCATCTCAGCTGAACTCCATATTCCAAACAACCAAACACTGGGTGTGTTACATCAACTTACCGCCACGGACACCCACAGATGTCTGACGTACGCTTTCCTCTGTAACTCCACACTGATTTGTTGAAGCGAGTTGAAACAAAACTAAACCAATTTGCTGCTGCAGATCTCTAAAGTGATAGTTGAAGTAAAATGCTGCTAGTTCTCGACCAATCAGAAATGTTCAGCGCCGCAAAGCTTCAGTCAAGAAGTTCCTACTCTCTCTGGAAGTACAAGCCCTCAAGCAGGGACCTTTTGTGGGGTTAAATAATGCACAGAGTTACCCTGGGGAAAATTCCTGTGGTGAAAACGCAGCTTTGGCTTTATACTTTGTGCTACTATATGTTCTTCAGTGATCAGTGTACATATCCAGGATTCCAGAGACTGCAGCTCTGAACAACACAAACATGCGTGCTCCCTCTCTGTGTCTGCGGCTCTCAGAAGCCAGTTACAGGGCCAGTTACTCTGTTGTCTTGGAAGAGTCCTTGGTAGCCCCATGGTGGTGCTAAATTGTTTTTTTGCTCCGACTACTTTTTGTGAACTGTATAAAACCTGCATTAGATTAAAATCTAAGGCTATATTTGGTCAGATATGGGTCTTAATTGGCCATCCCAACATTCACTCCTGTGAATTATATTAGGAGAGAAATGTGTGTAGCTAGCTAGCCTTATCGTCCAATCTAGTTTGTTTTTTTGCACATCAAGCCGTATAATAAGGATATTTTCGATCATATACAATGTTCTACAGCATTATTATGACAACCAGTGCAGTCTTGAGGGCTGGCGCTCATTGCTGACGTCACTGCTTGCTGAAAAACATTGGAGGAGCATGTATAATTTGTCAAAAAACTCAATAAACGCTCATTTTAAAAGGCATGAAACTCACCGAATGTTTAGTGGTGTCCTCTCATGTGCCAACACTAAAACACAAAGCTAAACGTGGACATATACCCCAAAAGAGGCTCTTTCAGCTGCCTCACGAAACAAACAGTTGTTTCTTGGTTATATATGTGTGTTTAGCTTCGTGTTTTAGTGTCGTACATGAGAGGACCCCACTAAACATCCTGTGAGTTTCCCTTCCTTTAAAAAGAGTATTTATTATATTTTTTGATGGATTGTCTGAGTGCACATGCTCCTTTGCAGCGTATAATCTGTACATGTCCCGTATGTTCTGGCCGTCAGGATTCCAGGTTTTCACCCAGGCAGCCTGGGTTCGACTTCTGGAATGGGAACAGTTTCATATCTCTCAGTCAACGTTCACTATACCGTTACCTTTCTACTTCCCTTGCACAGTTCAATCTGGACAGCCTATAAAAACACACAACTAATTTGTCCTCCATACGGGCAGTTTACTGTACTTGGTGCTGAAATGTTACATATAGCACCTTTAAAAGGGAAAAATCGGCTGCAGCCAGCTTCAATAAAATGCAGATGGAAATATGGCAAACTCTGAACTTAAACTGAGTTTAAAAGGAGATGTTATAGCTTTAAGTTTCCTCTTTGGAGATGTTCCTCTGGTCTTTCCATTATCAAACTCTCCATGCGTCATGGTGGGAAAAGCACTGCTTTTAAAAAGATGAGAGGACAGAGCAGGATTTTTTTTTCCAGCTCATTTACCCGCTGATAATTTATGATAATTAATTCCTCCTAATCCCAACCTTCTCCCCGTGTGCCCTGGCCTCCACCCACAAAAATAACAAAATGCACCATCTCTGTGAGCGGTGCACGGCAGGCTCTGCTCCTCAATTTACCAGATTAGCACCCTGCCTTCCTCCACCAATTTTACCCTTTTCACCATTTTCAGTGAAGCTAAAATGGAAATGAGGCTCTGCAGAGAAACTTGCATTAGAGGCACAAAGTCGTGTCTCCAGATGAAGGAATCTCAGGAGACTTTTAGCAGAAAGTCCTCGAGACGGGATTATGGAAAACTTCTTTCACACAAGGGACTCATTCACACGGCGCACCACATGCTGTGCTGTGAATATTAGACCGACTCATAATCTATCATTCAGTTTGTTCTGCTCACATACGTTTGAATGGTTCAGATGCTCCAGAGACCAACACAGATATAATCAGCTGAGGCTGCCACCACTGATTATTTTAGTCATCTGGTATTCCATTGATTAAGTGAGCAATTAAATAAGAAACACTTTTGCTTTATCAAAGATCAACAGGAGAAAAACAACAAAAGAGAAAACAAAGATGTGTATCTTAAAATCAACAACTAATTGGCTTCATTTTTAGAAGTTTAGTTTGTGGCTGAGTCTGCATACAGTGTTACCATCTGTCAAACCCATTTAGTGCTGTTAATTAACAGACTGTGTTTAATTTGTAGGAAGCAAAAAAATTAGAGTACAGGATGTTTGTATGTTTGTGTTCATCTCAGCCAGCAAACGTATTGATTCAGGCCGTGTTTAGACGAGAGCAGCCCTGCTAAAACCAGAAAAGTCTTTACTTTGCGTCTTAAAAAAAAAATAAAAATCTGTGTTTACATGAACAACTGAAAGTGCAGTAGTATGCATGCCAGGGCGGTAGTCTGTGGTGTAAGTTTGTAATGGTATACCATCGGAGCTGCTGAAGTTGTTTACCTCCTGTTGCTTCTAACACTAACCAGAGCCACAAATTAAAGAAATTCAGCCGTAGTTTGATTTCAGAAATTATGACACAAACACTCAAATTTACCTCAATACACTGTCATCACATTCAACTTGCCTTGTGTGCACTGGGGAGTGTTTAATCAGAGTTTGGTAGTGGCTATTAAGAAAACCTTTGACTTGCACTAGCATTAGCATTAGCTCAGTCACCTCTTTCACAGCCTTTGTGGTTTGCCAGTTTACACAGCCGAAAAGAAGGTTACACCCTGAGACCCGCCTTCAGCACATTGTTGTCATGTAAAGGAAAGGCTGAACCACAACGTAGTTTACCATTAGATACAAAAACTTGTCATGTAAACTGTGCCTTAGGCAATGTTAAATGCTAATGTTAGCATTAGCTCTTGATCTGGGTGTGTAGCAACTTTAGCCTGGATGCGTTCTGCTAAGATGCTGAAGCATCAGGTGCCATTACTGTGGCAGGTAAAGATCAGCTTTATAATAGACTCAGGCTTGGTCCACACATGGTATGTGGCTCTTCCTCTTTTTGTTTTTTAAATTGCAAAAAAAACCAGACTAACTAGTGGTGACATGATCCTAGCACTGCTGGCCGATCAAATGCCTGAAAAAGTTAGTAATCAGAATCAGAATCAGAATTTTTATTGTCATTGTGTGACACAATTTCGTTGTTCTTTTAGCACAATGACAATTAAGATTCTGATTCTGAAATGATTTCGAACTTTGGATACTTTCTGTCATTTCTATTTTCCCTTCATTGTTTTCTGTCTTCCTCCGTTTTGCAAACTGCACCATCAGATCAGGTTTTCTTCACCTGTTCACAGCGTGAGCCTGTTGTGTGGCAGAATTAATCCTCTATGTGAAACACATAGACAGTATGCTACATGGAAGCTTTGAATCAAAGAATATGATTGTTGATTTTACTCTTGAGGAATTTTTTCAACCAAACAACCAGTGAAAGTGGAAAAAAATGCGGATATTTGCAGAATATGCACACCTAAAAATACAGCAGTAAATGGATGAACCCCCAGTTTATTCTGGTTTGTTTATTCATAATGTTTTGTTGTGTGTAACGCATCCTCACATCCTGAATGCGTTCCTTGCTTGTAGTATGACAGGTAAGAATCTGCATTTCATCCTTAAAACCTCATGCTTGTCTCTGTGTGTCAGTAAAATCTTGTTTGTGTGCTTATTCATCACGATTTGTTTTTCAGGCATTTCAAAACAGCTAAGCAGTTTTAAATGTAATGTTTCAGCTATTTTTTGACTGCAGTACGCTCACCAAATAGCAAAACGCCTCATAATCCTTGAGCAAATACCCAAGTCAAAGTATATGTGGAGGGATCTGGCACATACCTTATGTTCAAATTAAGTAGTGCTGTCATCTTACAGGCAACATGCTGCACGGGGCTGTGCATGAGTGAGTGCAGCGCAGCAAGCACTAAAGAGACGCGGATCTGCATTTTATTCCCTACCTACTGTGAAACATGAGTTCAGATACTCAAACAGGGTGAGACCCAAAGAGCAACGAGGGTGAAAATATCTCGCAGGCAGAAGACATAACATGATTGATGCGCTACACACAGAAATGAGGTGCAAAGAGAGGAAAACAACTTGTAAGCTCTCGTCTCTAAATAGACTGCGGGGCTGGTTTTCTATTTTCTCTCTCGTTTCTGTCTGAACCCTCAACACACCATGAAAGTCTGTGCTGTTTCACCCCAGCAGACACAAATCCTGGATGACACGGCAAATCCATCCATCGCTGATTAGCACCAGTGACGCAAAGAGGCGGCAATTTGTTCTTTGACTTTGGGCCTGACCACCTACACACAAGCTTAGCACGGCTCCTCTCTAGCGTCTAGTGTTTCCAAGAGCCCACTGAGAGTCCCCGAGCACTACTCGAGGAGGATGTCAAACATAATGTTGACAGTTAATGTGGTCATTTGGTGCATGGCTGCCAGTGATGGCTTTTCAATTAATACAGCCCAAATGGCAAAAATGCTCAATTAGCTTTAATGTATTCTCCCTTCTGATGAATGCTGTGTAAGTGGAAGAGGGGAAAGTAATTCATCTGCTGCATTTTACTTACAATGACTTAAAGGGGCAGTTGACTCAACGCAAGGTTTCGCATCAAATGATACACTTTTGTTACAGTTTGGCCTTTTACATTACAACAGTATGCTGACGCCCATGAAATGGCAAACGTTTGAAACCAGGTTCCAGAGTGGAATCTTTTGAAAATGCAACTGAGTGCCTGTGAATGCAGAGATGACGCTAATACTAATGCTAGTGCTAGTGCTAATGCTAGTGCAAGTCAGTGCATCTGCACTAGCCACTACCGAACTCCGATTGAACTCTCCACAGTGCACAGAAAGCAGGTTGTCTTTTGAGGCAAATTAAAGTGTTTGTAGCTTAATTTTAGAAGTCAATCTATGGCTGACTTTCTTAAATGTGTGGCTGCGTGGAGCTTAGCAGCAACAGGAGGTTAAAAACTTTGGCAGCTCCCACATGTCATTACAAACTTACACTGTCGACTACTGGCCTGGTACGCACACTACAGCGCTTACGGTTGTTCGTATAAGCACGGACATATTTTGAAGACACAAAGGAAAAACCTTTTCATTTTTAGCAGGGCTGCTCCTGTGTAAATGTGGCCAAAGTTATGCAGCAGCCAGGTTGGTTCTAGGCATGGGCAGGGAGGGGCAATGCCCCCCGAAATGCCCTGTCTACCCCGCTGACGCCAAATATCCTCCCTTGTCCCCTACTTTCTTCCAAAAAGAAAATGGGCTATATTTTAGTTTTTTCTTGTTGACTGAACCAGTTATTAAAATGTTACTTTTAAAAGCTACATTTTACTTAATGATTGGTTGATTGGTTGACTTTGCCCTATAAAATATATAGAGTCGCAGCAAGCCAGCGGTGTCAGGTGATGTGGTCACCTGATAACTGTGCACAGCCTGTCTGTCTGCATGTACTCAGACACTAGCTAGCTTGTTAAGTGGGAGTTTCTCTCAGTGTAGATGAGTTCATTTTCAAATGTTTGCAATAGATTTATTACACTAAGGCTACTCAGAATTAACATTCAGTATTTGCGTCAAGTTGTGTTTTTTTGGGGTTAGCTTTTTGTGTGTTAGTGTTAGCTAACATTAGCGTCAGCTGCGCTCTGCACGTGAGCTGCACATTTCTGTACTTTTTCTCTCCAGAAAGAGTTGCTGTGGTGTTTTTCCGTCTTGGCTTTGCTTTCTGTCTGTCTCTTCTGTGAATATTTGATTTTCAGATTCAATTTTTTATGTAATATTACCTTAAAGATTAGATAATAATGAGCAAATCACAGCACAGTTTTACATGCAAACAGAAAAGAGCACAATACGTAGACTGGAAAACTACACCAGATAAAGACAGGTGGCCAGTTGTTATTACACCAGTTTCTATCCACTGCTAGAATAGATAATATTTAGATGTAATTGACCCCTTGCTAAGTGCTGCCCTCGAATGCAAACAGGCTAATCAAAGTATAGCATTTGCTAGCTCTGACCAGGACATCCTTACTGCTGTGCTCCATTAAAATTTATGCAATCTTTTCAGATCCATGTGATTTTGGTCATTTCCAGGCTGGTTCTGTGGATTTCGAGCTTGTTGTAGTTAAACATTGTGTCTGGGGCACTTTTAAAGTGATGCTCGTTCTTCTGTGACGTTCAAAGGAGATAAATGTTCTTTACCTTTCCAAAATCAAACACTGAAAAGTGTAACGTTATGCTCTGGGCAAAACTGTTCGGGTGTCCTCATTCCTTGTTTAACTCGAACAGTTTAACAAACAGCTAACGTTACGTCTGCTTCAGTAACTTTTTGATAAATGTTGAAGCCATGTTACGTTGTTTTTAGTGAATATTAGTTGATTAATTTGAGGCGCTTATGGCTATTAAGGGCGCTACCAAGCCTGGCCAGTTAAGCTAAAGTCTATAGCCGCAGTCTGGAAATAGCAGCTCTCAACAGTTTGCTATGTTGAGAGACGTGTCCTCCACTTGTCCTAAACGGGTCCTAAATTGTTACGAGAGTCCTTGTTCGTTGCATGAAGTGAAACACAAGTGGAAGCCGCTGCACTGTGAGCTGTAGGTTTTAGCATTTATCTTTATATTCATAACTCTGACCTGTTTCCACTGCTGACTCAGTTTGACTTCCTGTATTTATCATTCAAAGGCTCATTGCAGAGCTTCTGTCTCCTTCTGTCTGAAAACACTTTTTGTTCTCCCAAAATTTAGGCAATATTTCTCCACGGAGTGCAGTTAGTGACAGTGTGAGCTCCATACTAGCTCTGAAAGCTTGACAGGCATAGCAACAGTAACTAAGGGGGGCGAGGCTTAGCAAAGGGTCAATTGAGTTTGGAGGGTTTAAAATTAGATAAGCAACAGGTGTGAATGTTAAAATTATGCATTCATCACTACATTTTACTAGCTTTCGATAAAAACATAACACAACACAATCCATGTTAAAGCTTCTGTTACATAGAATACCTTTTTGAACATGAGTCACTGGTGACCAACAAACATCAAAGCAGTCCAGAACCTTTGCAGCAGCGCCGGAGAAGCAACTTTTATTTCTTCTCTCTCTTTTGTTTTTTTTGCACATTGTGTCAACATAAGCTGTGGACATGATATAGACGGCTGTCTGACAGACTTACCTTTCCCCCTCTGGGCAGCTGAAAGGACAACAGGAAGACGTGTCGGCAAAGCCGGCTAAATGAGAAATGAAACTCAGGCTGCTGCACACAAACTTCTAATACCCGCACAGACAAGAGGAACAGATGTAGATATACTGGTAAATATCAAACACTGACAGCCTTCAGAAGCCAAGTGAGACTGCGAGGCCCCCAGAGTGTCAACTACAATTGGATGGCACATGCTGCTTTTGCTCAGTTCTCTTCTGCTGCTGTTATTTTCCTGCTTCCTTTCATCATATAAGTCCCCCTAATGATACGATGAAAGGGTTTAGTAAGAGAATGTCACTGACCGCAGTTGTTTTCATGCAGATTGACGTGTTTTTCCTGGACGACCAGCGAGTGTGCTGTCTATAAGACTCAAGCTGGGTAATCCTCAAACTGCTGCTGAAACCAGTCCTCACGGCTGCCAATCTGAGCTGGATTAGACAGTGCTAACAGGATTGCCTTGGAAACATAATATTAATTTTAGTCTTCAAAATCAGGACGGCATCACTTTATGTAGTGCTGCTTTGGGGCGATGCACCGCAGATGTCGAGCCGATTCTCCAAAGTGTCGAGCGAATAGAGTCCTTCTCCTCAGGAGGAGAATAATTCAGCAGAATCAGAGAGACTCTCCTTGAGCATTAGTTCCAGATGTTTGGCCTCAGACGTTTGGATTCACACTGACAGTTTGAGTGTGTGTGTGTGTGTGTGTGTGCCAGTCCGTGTGATTTATCTGCTGCTGCAGTTGAGTGAAAGCCAACAGCAGGTGCTAGATTATGCTTCGCTCTCACTTCGAGGTGAGCAGATGTGGTGCTATTTAAGACTTATGGAATACAAAAGATGCTCTCTTGTATCGTCCTTATCATCCATCTAATCGAGTCCAGGACTACAACGTAAAACCAGACAGCTGGGACGACAATCTTAAAGAGCTACAACTCACACGTAAAATGGCGTTTAGGGAAATTTCAATCACAGTCTTAAAGGCAACTCAGAAATATTTCTTTGAGGGGAAACACTCGTAACTGAATCATTTAATTCTAATAAATAACAAAGTGCTGCAGGAATGATCCTAAAATTTTTTTATTTTTGAAGAGACGCATGAAATAAAGTTTGTGGTTAACACACACTTAAAGGGATATTCCAGAATTTTTGACATAGGGCCTCACGTTTGATTTCTCCAGCCCTATTCCTGTCGACAGAGACCATTTCCAGCTTATTTGATGCAGTACAGAATTTGGATGGTTGCTGTTTAGCTGCAAATTCTAATGCTAGCACGAGTCCATGGATTCGGTAGGATTCTCTACCAAACTCTGATTAAACACTAAGCAGCGCACCCAGAGCAAGTTGAACAGGGGGACAGTCTGTTGAGGCAAATTTAAGTGTATGCAGAGTAATTTTAGACGCCAAACTAGGGCTGAATTTTTTTTAAATCTGTGGCTCTGTTTAAGATAGAGACAGGAAGCTGCCTACCTACAGTATTTACTCCCTGTTGCTGCAAATCCGCCTAAAAATTCAGCTGCAGTTTGATTTTTAAAATTATTCAGCAACACACAAAATTACCTCAACAGACTGACGTCATACGTGACTTGCTTTGAGTTCACTGCGGAGTGTTTATTCTGAGTTAGGTAGTGGCTACTGTTGGCTCGCTACTGGGTCAGTTGAATTGAGCAAGCATTAGCGTTTGTGGCGAAACAGCGTGCCATCCAAAGTTTGTACTGCATCAAATGAGCTGAAAATGATCCCTATCAATAGGAATAGGACTGCGTAGGTCTAGTAAGTTAGTCAGTAGCCTTTATGAGCCATGAGGACCGTAGAGCAGGAGCCAGGATCTCCTGTTTCTGTAGCCTCCTCTCTCTGGACAGGGTAGGTAAGATGTGTCAAAAATTCATGAATATCTCTTTAAGAGACTCACATCATGTTCTACAACATGAAATACATCAGTACATACCCATCTCATAATGTTTGTTCGGGGTTTCATGTGTCTGAAAAACTGCAGTGTCTTAATGAGCTTTAAACATCATCTTGAACAGAACACTTTCTCGTCCTTCTTTAGAGCCTCGTTGTGTTTTTACTTGCGCTCTTACATTTTATATCAGCCTTAATAAACCATAAAATAGCTGCCAACGTGCTACAAAGTGACTTTGTTGTGAATATTTTGGAGCAGTTCTGGATAAAAATG
>JAQLOL010000022.1:11719287-11736923 GCA_029783665.1 Naso thynnoides
TTATTATTATTACTATTATTATTATTATTATTATTAAAAACTACGTGTTTCTTGATCAGGGTTAGGAAGGTTACTGTGAAAAATCTAATAGGTTATAGATTACTTGCTACTGTAGTTATAATGTAATAAGTAATGTAACTATTTTAATTACTTTAGCAAAGTAGTGTAACTTATCACATCTGACTGTTTTTGATTACTTTTCTAAATTTCTGACAAATATTTTCAACTGTTAACCATTTTCAAACGTGTAAACCGGGCAGTGTTAACAGCATAGCATCAAACTTTACTAAACGGCCTTGACTGGAAACGGCAAAAGAAGACATTGTGTGCAACAAAACATGCAAAGCAACAAAATGAATATTATTCAACATATAGCCTGAGCTTTGTACAGAAAATATTCAGATATGACCCCCTTTGTAATCATAAACATTTTCATAAGTAACCATAATTTAATAACACATTTTCTCTCAGTAACTGTAACTTACTACAATTCCATTTATTTTGCAATTAAAATTCATGATTTCATTACATGTAACTAGTTATTCTTAAACACTGTTCATGACTAAGTAACGTTCATCTCTCAGCAATCGTACTCTGGTTGTTTTTGGCTACAATTCTTTTTAACTTCAGATTAAAGAAAAAGTTTTCCCCTGTAAACTCATCCACTCTTAATATTTAAAATGACAAATCAAACTCTTACTCCAGTTGTCTCCACAAAAGTAGCCTGATTTCATTCCCCCATCTATGGAGTACTTCGCAGCTCCTGCACACTGAAATCCATCCAGGCTTATTTGAATGTCACCTAGAACAGCAAGAACAAGTTAAAGTTCAACAGCAAAAAGTTGTTATTATCATCATCACTAAGCATGTAATCACATATTGTATATATATTCAGATTACTCTTAGCTGCTCTTTCGTAGCACGTGCGTTTTTGCAGCCCAATATCAAGGCAGTTTGTGAAAAAGTCTTGAATTTTAGATCAAAGATTTGTTTTTTGGAACGCTCAGCATTCCTAAACAAATGTGGACAAATGGAGTGTGAAAAGGCGAAAAAAACTTAAGGGAGTTGACCAGGGTGGATGAATGAGTCAAACACTGAGCATGGTTGGATTCCCGTGTGAAACCAGTTCAACAATGATTTCTTCTGTTATTATTGGTTCTTTTTTTTTAAATTATTTTTGTGTTGTTTTTTTGTTTTGTTTAAGGATACTGGCAGAGGTATCATGGGTGCAGTAGATGCAATAGGCCTACACCAGTGGTCCAGAAACATTAAGATGCCTATAAAGGATGTTTCACTGTATTAAGCAGTTTTGATGCTTAAACTCAACTGCAATCATGAACTGAAATGTTCTCGGCAAACTGTATCTTAAAAAGAACTGGATGTTGCATATTAATGGTTGCTACCTGTAACGTGAATATAACAATGGACATGATGAGGCATGAAAGATGCCTCCAACTGAATTATTAGTTGTAAAGTTAGATGGGAGTCACAAAAAAATGTAAATTTGTGTCATACATGAATCTCACAGATGAGATTAGGTATCTATTTCACATACTGCAATGAGTACATGTTGCTACAGTTCATCAACAGTCCATATCATATGTCCCAACAAAGGTAAAAACTAAAAGTTCAGCCTTACTTGAGCATTTTATCATCCTTGTAGTGTCCTTTGGGGAGAAGCTCTTCTCCCAGCCAGGATATTCACAGTCCAGCAGATGACTCTCCTTCCCATTGCATTCAATTTCGTCCAGCCACACTGTGCTTTTATCGGGTATCAGCCCGTACCCTGTTGACTCAGGCGTCCCACAATGAGTGGTCAGGCACACCACTTCTTCAGTGCTCCTGTTCCAGTATGTGTCTCCAACATAGCCCCATTTATTATCATGGTAGATCAGAACCTGGCCTTCACACGGGCTTCCTCCATTTGCAAGAATCACACTGGTTAAAGTACCTGGTTACATTGCAGGAGGTTTATAGAGAATGAGTTTGTATTTTGTAATCTTCATTCATTCATGTGTTGTAAACTTTGGGATTTCTGTCAGTGTTTACTGGCTTCATTCTGAGACTTTCACTCGCATGTGTCCTTCCAATAGACTTTTTTTATTTTGTAGGAGAGAAAAAGAAGTTTCTGATCTCTACCTTGAAAACATTTTTATATGCCTATATATATGCTGCTATATGACAGGGGTGGGCAACATTTTCTTCCAGAGGGCCACACTGACTTCAAACAGCAGGCGGAGGGTCACACATACTACAACTGAATCAAAAGTTGAAATTCATAGGACTGAATTAATTTTATTGTAGCCTACATGAATTTGGTAAACATTACAGACTGCTTTACAACAGGTGATCTTTCAGCCCAGAGAGCATGAGGCCTTTAAAAAAACAAACAAACAAACAAAATGTTCCATTAGAAAATGTTGCACTACTGCATATGTCACTGATAAAACATTACTTGCTACAACACTCGTACCATGTTATAAATATGAACTCAAGGCAAATTGTTTCACAGTTATCCAATTTTTATTTTGACCATCAGCTAACATAGCTGCATCAGTGCATAAAGAAAATATTAATATTCACAGACGCTTGTAAACAAATGTTCACATTTAAAAGTGCATTGCTTTTTTTAATCACTCCTCTCTTGTTATTCCTTATCTAACTGTGTGAGATTGTTTGACCTCTGTAGTTAACTCTCAAACTTTAATACCATCACAGTACAGAACTGCATCACTGAATGAAGAAAATATCACTTACTGTTTATGAACAAACACATTCTCATGTACATGAACTTATTCATGCATTTTCTACTCTGCTTTACTTGTATCCTGTGAGACTTAATTATAACTGATATATTTATGAATGACACTGTGTCATGAAAAACTACGATCAAACATTTTGCCTTTGAACCGACAGGTGTCACGAAATATGTAGATGGCCACTCTGGATTAAAAATGTGTCATTCAGAAACAGTTTTTCTCATTTCTGAAGCCACCCTAACTCTGTTTCTGTCATCATAGCACCTTGTTTATGTCAGTGTCGGTCTGCACAGGTGCTGCGTTGGCTTTGTGACACACACACACAAAAAAAAACACGATTTAGTATAACAAAAAGTATGCCATGCTAAATAAACATATTTCTATTCAAAATAATAAATAAATGAAGTCTAATTCCTATAGAAATTAATTAAATTTGATCAACACAAACAGAGATAACAGTTTTTGCAGATGAACTCTTCAGATTTTGTCCCACTGAAAAGGCACTGCGCCACTGTCGGAGCTGAAGTAGTGGCACAGTCCATCCCTGCACTGCTTAGCCCGTGCGGTTGTGCTCGTTGTGCTCGTTGTGCTCGGCAGGGAGGCCTGCTGCAGTGATGGGTCTTGTCTCCATCTTCCTGGAACAGTTTCATGATTTGGTCCTTCCTGGTCAACAATTCCTGCCATGTACAGGTCACATCTCTCTGTCTGCAGGAAGTTGTGCAGCGCACAGCAAGCCAAAACAATGCTCTCCACCTTGGCAGTGTCCTGAATGTTAATGATGGTGTGAAAGACCCTAAAACGGTTGGCCAGGATGCCAAAAGCATTTTCCGCCACTCCCTGAGCTCGTGACAGCCTGTAGTTGTAGATTTGTTGCTGGACGGTTAAGCTGTCGTTCGGATATGGCTTCATGAGGTACTCTTTCAAGGGAAATGCCTCGTCTGCCACAATGCAGTAAGGGGCCAGCTGGTCAGAAGCAGGAAACGGTGTGGGGGCAGGGATGTTAGACATCCTTCTCTCTAGGGCTTCCTGTGGTGAGCATCCACCAAACACTGCGCCATCTGACACCCGCCAGTTACAGTCCACATCAACAAACAGGAATCTGTAGCTGCTGTCGACCAGTGCCATCAGGACTATGGAGGACGTATGCTTGTAGTTGCAGTACACTGATCCACTTCCTGGAGGGGGGCGAATGTTGATATGTTTTCCATCCAAGGCACCAAGGCAGTTTGGGAAGTTCCACCGAGTCTGGAATCCATCAGCTACTTGCAGCCATTCTTCCACTGTATCCGGACACTGCAAAAGATAAATATTTGTAAAAAGTAGCTCATCGTTGCCCATTAATATTAGAGTTTACTTTTAAATGAGTTTATTCAATATAATTTTTGTCCAAATGAAAAAAAAATTCCCAGATATAAATTATTTTGATGATAAATTTTAACTATTTTGGGGGGAAACCCCTAGGGGTCACAACTCCCTTGTTGAAGACCACTGATCTAACATACCTTACTCCAAACATCGTTAGCTAGTCTAGCACCCCCTGGTGGTCCGTTTAATTATCTTAAGCTACCACACAGTCAGGGAACTCTCAATGCACTTTGGTTTTCTCCGGCCTAAAATCGTGCGGGCCAATCAGCGAACAGAGGGAGGGAGAGTGTAAATCCTGACCCGTCCCCACGGTTGGCAAAGAGAGAGGTTGTCCCTGGTCTCATTTGCGCACACACAATAGACACAACGCAGATTAAACCCCGCTACACTAATATGGTCACCTCTGGCTCAAACAAAACAAGATGGCGTCGTCCATAATGACAGACTAAAAACTGTTACACATTCTTGTTGCACTAAAACAGTAAAAAAGGAGCCCTGTCTTACCTGACAGAGTGTCATCCACAGCTCTACTCTTTGTGTCAAAGTCACCTTTCGTGTCAACGCTTCATGGAAAGCTGCCCGGTGATGAGCTGCCAGGTATTAAGCATTTTTAATCTCACTTAATCTCCCCAGAGTTTCATCCCACCTTCCACTTTCAAGGAGTAAAAACTTTATGATTTGTGATTCACGTTTACGATTCTCATCTTTCCTTCCATTCGCAGTCCCTGAGGTGACATCAAGTGCACATTTTCTTCTATTATACGGAGTTACTGCAACACAGAAGCAAAATGGCCTAAATGGAAACGGTCCTGCTCTTTAATATTGAATCTTGCATCTCGTGCAACACTTTGAATCTCACATTAAGAAATACCAAAATGGATTAGCAGTAAATTAGATGGAGAATAATCCCATCTTCGGGAAATATAATCCCATTTTTTTTCATCATGGGGTGTTTCGTGTGATGCCCCATGACGGAACGTGTCACCCGAAGACTTGGAGACGGAGCTGTAGCCGCAGTCACCAAACTGTGCTCGTAAACAGCACGATTCAAGCTGATTTAATTTTACAGAGCTGCATTTAGTCCACACAAGGCTGATCCTGTTATCCCCCGCACTAAACACTGCTGTATATTCAAGGCCATGTACAACACACATAAAATATGAAGAGGACACGTGCACAACCGCACACAAACCTGAGTGGCCTTTCAACAAGTGGAGATGTTGGTCTGTGAAGCCTGTAAATCAAATCATTTGTTCATTTTCATTCTGAATTTATTACTTCAAGGGAATATAATTAAGTAAATGGATTCAGAAAGAAATGAAACCGTTCAACAAAAACAGATTTGCTGGCTTGAACGCAGGGAGTGCAGCCTGTTTTTCTGCTCGGCAATGCTGCACAGGGTCTCACCCTGCAGTCCTCGTCACCCTTTTTCTCTATCTGCCCCTCCTTTGTCTTTAAACCTTTTACCCTCGTTCAGCTCGACCTGTGAGAGGCCGCACAAGCCAGCGTGGCACCGGCACAGATTCATATATGCTGCCCAGAGGTCAACTCAGTCTCAGATGAAATTGAGGAAGTGGATCCTGTGTTGGCAGCGAAGCCGAGCTTGAAGTCCCTCTTTAGATGAGTGAAAAATGTCACAGAGAAAGTGTGAGCTGGTGACAGAAACATGCAGGGGATGAGTTTGTAGGAACTCGGTGTTGCCTGCAGAAATTTTCCGCAGCAACTTCTCCGTGTGAATAAAGGAACCACAAGGAGCACAAATGGATGTTTTCATTTCATATTTCTGCTGAATTAAGTGAAGCGTTTTCAGTGTCACAGTCAGCAAACACAAAGAACCAAAATAGATTTTTATGTTCTTGTTTTGTTTGTGCTGGATAATGTGCAGGCAAACTGGTGCAATGTGCCTCTGCTCTGAAGTACCAAGAGCTATTTGAATTCCTGCTGTGCATAATTATGATGGATGTGCATAGGTCTGGGTGGCAGTGGAGGCGGTGTGTGTGTGTGTGTGTGTGTGTGTGTGTGAGAGAGAGAGAGAAAGGTGCAGCCGTTGTCCACGGAGCCGGCAGCTGATGAGCTGTTACTCAGGGCAGACAGACAAACGCAGGGATTGTGTGGGTGATCTGTGAGCTGACAGGTGTGAGAGGTTCTCTGTTCTCTGTGCAGGAACATTTTTTAATAGATACAGGATGGCACAATGTAAGAGCACTCAAAAAAGACTGACGTTCAGACTGTCCTCCTCTGAAAGACAGGGAAGCATTTCTCCTGCCAGTGTGAACATGCACTTAACAGCTGTGAGATGTTAGTGTGTTTTCATTTCATGCATGCTTCAGTCCTCACAAGACCCTGACGCTCTGCTGCGTCTTCTGAGTGAACATCATGCATTATTAAAATACATTTCTAAAAAGCATTTTCACTTAATATCCTCATGCATAAAACACTTTGAATAGAATATTGTTTTTTTGTTTTCATACTTCTGAAAATGTTTCTTAAGTTTTTTGTAAAAGTTCAGTGCAACGTCCAACTTCTCAGCCTCACACTGGCTGAGAAAAGCGAGCAGTAAGCGACGAGCACATTGTTTTAACAACCACCTGAACAAACATCAAAGCTTCTCACAGTTATTGGGTTTGGTTTGGACACACGGCGGTAATCCACGAGATTTAGCAGCATCTTTGATGCTGATTCTTGTTTATGCTCGGCACATCCGCAGGTCCCTCACCAGGTTCGGGTTTCTGTAGATGGCGCTCTTTAATTCTGCTCAGCCAATGTGAATGCTGCTGCTCATGCTAACTACCCAGGTCTCTGAGAGTTCACTCACCAGAGTTTTACCAAAAAGCACATATCACATTAGGCCTTTATGACGTAACTATACGTGCAGCAAAATGTATGTTAAGGATACTTAAGTCTCACTGATTATTAGGTTTTAATTGTTTAAAAACATGAGAAAACAAGTTCACGAGGTCAAAGCCCAGTTTAGAGATTAATGCCTTATCTCTCTTAATCCCTGTGAAAACCAAATCAATACACACTCAATCTAACCAGAAACATGAAGTTCACTCACACCAGTCAGAAGAAAAAAAAAAAAGTGCAAAAAAAGGGCACGATTTATCACAATGCACTTCGGAAAGACGACGGAGGAGCCAGAAACACATATAAACAAGTTACGAAAGGGGTTTCAAACAGCTTTTCCCATCCATTCGTCCCTCAGTCTGTCTGTCCGCCCATCCAGCTGTCTGTACATCTGTCCAATTATCCGTCCATAAATCCATCCATCCCTCCGTCTGTCCACCCATCCGTCCGTCCGTCCCTTGCCTTTTTGTGGTCAGGTCGTGGAGGCAGCAGTTTCAGCAGGGGGCCCCAGACTTCTCTTTCCCTCTTGCCTCATCAGGCAACTCTGACTGGGGGATCCCCAGTTAGCGTGTGTAATCCATCCTGTGTAGTACTAGCAACCTCTGTAGGAGGGATGAAGTGGAACAAATGTTTTGTCTCTTTGTCAACACAGGAAAAAAAACCTCCCACAGCTGAACATCATTCAGGCCAGTTAAATTTAGACACCTATTCTAATTTTTCCTGATAATTCAGTCCAAGACACAACGTGTTCAATACAACTGATCAGTTAATGCTAATTATATCAATATCTTACAATTTCTTTTTAGGTTTTTATCGTCAGAAAAAGTTCATACCCTTTGTTCATGTCACGGAAGCAAAAAGCTGCGTTACAATGTCACGTATAAAGGTGATCAAGAAATATTACCAAAGTAAAAATATAAGTACTCATGTCTAAAATATCTTCTGTGTTTGAAAGGTGCGTGTGTGTGTCTCTGTGTCAGACTGTGTGTAGGCCGTGTGTGTGTAATTTCAATGGGCTGCTCTCGATGTAATTTATCATTTTGCAGCGGCGATGCAGCAGTCAACAGTCTCCAGCTCGGCTCTCCTGTAATATGGGGGATATTTGTGGCCGCTGTGAGGCATAACGATTTAATAAATCAGCTCATTGCAGAACACACGATGCCCCTCGGCTTGACACATAAACAACATGCTTGAGCATCTGAAGCCTCGGACAGACTGACGAGAAAACAACCACTGAACAGCCCGTTTAAAGAAAGCTAATTTCTACACAGCCGCACATCGGGACATTTGTATTCTTGAGACGGTGCTGAAGAAATATGAACCACTGCTCTAATGGCTCCAGTTAACAGCAAATAAAAGCACAATTTCCAGCCACATTTGCTCTTTAACAGTCCTTTTATTTATTTTAGCAAATTAAAATTAATTGTGCGACTCTTGTCAACAAAATAGATAAACAGGAAATTGGCTCTACGTTAATTTAGTGAGTTAATGTAATAAAAACAGGAGCACAGGGAAAGATAGCCTCGTTCCCTTAGATAAAAAAGGATATTTGATATTTGCTACACACACACACACAGACACTGCAGGTGAATGACACATTTTTAAAAGAAAATAGTCATATAACATTATAATAAAGTGTCATAAACGCTGAATATTTTGCTAATTGCTTTTTTTCTGACTGTTGTTATGCAGCCAGTTCAGAGCTGGGAAGAAAGGAAGTACAAATACTTTGTTATTGTACTTAAGTAGACTTTTCAGGTATCTATACTTTACTTGAGTATGTATTTTTCTGAGCACTCTGTACTTTTCCTCTCTACATTTGAACTCAAATATCGTTTTCCAAACAGGCTTGTTCCTTTAGTTTGAATGTTTTTGTCAGAGAGAGAAAATGTCCACTCTCATGTCAGACATACGCTTCCAGCTGATGGCGAGCTCTGTGCCGCGCTGCTTTCAGGGACAAAAACTACAATTTTGTCAATGGAACTCGCAGCTGCTCTTAAAGTTTTACTTTTACAGAAACAATGATAGTTGCAAAGCAACCAAGATGCAGCTGCCGCTACGCGAAAATGTATCAATTCAACTGCAGCAAAATCTGTGCGGTCATTATGACCACCTGTTGCCGAAGTAGGTAGAAATGATCGGCTTCCGTTTGCCGTTAGTGCAGTTTGTATAAATAACATTTTAAATGAAAATTTATTTTTAGGAAAAGTCAGGGACCAGTGACACTGTGATTTTTAATTCAACAATGTTTAATGACATATAAATGTGAAAACGGTCAAAATGACCGTCATGGCTGTTTTAGTGTTAAATGAGATCAACAGCTACGGTCTGTTCTGACCCACTAATCCTGACTGCCCGCCTCGGGTCGGAAGCACTGCGCGTCAGACGATATGATTTACGCCACACGTGGCACAAGTCACCACGGAATGTTACAGCGCCACAATTCCATACCAAGGTTATTATCGTTAACGAAAACGAACGAAATAACGAAAACTAAAATTGAAAAAACAATTTCGTTGACTGAAATAAATAAAAACGAAAATTAAAAGACAAAAACGATAATGAACTGAAACTATATTGCGTGTTTAGAAAACTAACAAAAATGAGCTGAAATTATGGATATAATTTCCTTTGTTTTCATCTCTGTCAATTAAATATAAGCGGTATGATCAGTTTATTCCGCTCTGGCTGTTTATCTCCAACTGGCAGCCATAGCACCTGAATGCGCCTCACGGTCCGTGACATCACCTCTTTTACACAGCAGTGACTCATGGCTGCAGCAAAAGTTGGGAGAAAGTGGCAAAGTCCCATATGGGACTTTTTTGAATATGATGCGGTGACAGATAAAAGCAAGTTTCTTGTAGTGAAAACAGACAAAATATGCAGCTTGCTTCTCGAGGGGAAATACCCCACGAATCTAAAAGCCCCTTTAAGAAGCTCACACAAAGCGGCTAATCTCCAGTACCTCAACAAGCTAGCTTCTGTGAGTAGCCCGGCGCCCCCCGAAAGAGAAGCAACATCCCGGTCAGGTGGCACGGGGAAGGAGACAACTGTAATGGACTGCTTCCACCGACGACCAAATAGCTGCTGGTTAGTAAATACACCGGAACACCACAAGCGAGAAGATGCGTTCGTTAACATGTTTATCGAGACCGGGATGTCAACGCGGCTGTGTGACTCCACTGCCTTCAAAGGGTTCTGCACTTTACTCGAGCTGAAGTTCAAATCCCCCGGTGCTGCAAGAGTGAATAATCTTTTTGGAGCTAAGATGGAAAAGGCAAAGCACAAATTAAAAGAGATCCTAATGGACGTGAGGAAGCTGACCCTCTGCATGGATGGTTGGGTTAACAGCGTTGTTCATAGGTGTGTCAGCATGTTTTTATCATCCACCCAGAGGCCAAGTTTACCATGCTCTGCTGAACCTACACCATATAGAGCACCCACACACTGGAGAGTCAATTGCTTGCTGCATTGATGAGACATTAAATGCATGGGATATACGTGATGACAAGGTGCTGCTCATTGTGACACATAACAGCTCCAACATTTTGAATGCTGTACAGCTGCTCAGAGACAGAAGCCGGGAAAAAAAAGAGGAGTCCATAGATGGTTAACGAGGTCAACCAGGAGATGCTCGTCGTCGCAAACCAGCCCCTATTTGGAGCCTCGCCACTCTGTCATACTTTGTAGAAGAAATAAAATTAAAAGTTTAAACGGGTCACGAGGCTTGGATCTCTGTTGGTCTAAAGACACTTTTTGGTAGCTTTTAAGGTTTTAACGCAATCGCAGTTTACGTTTTATAACATTTTTGGACCGTTTCAGATTTTATAATGGGTGTGTATTGCGCGGAATCTTCAGAGCTACTGCAGTGATGTCATCAGGTGGAGAGCTGTTTAACTCTTGTCTCTTAATGGTTCTCTCTTAACTCTTTCAAATAAGATGATCAATGAAAGGCACTCTTTTAGCCGATTTCAAGCTGAAACTCTGAACAGAATTTGGCCCGGGTCTGCACAATAAGTTAGCGAGGATCTAGCCAGGTTAAATGAGATAACTTGGTGACACGCAGAAATGTGGCTTTATGCTCAACATACCTCACTCAGTGGTCACTACACCCTTCATCTACTAGAAAAGTGTCCTGATGTGTGTGCAGGGCTGCAGCTCCTACAGATATGCGTTTACGACCACACATTGGCACAACAAAACACCATAGTAACAGGATGAGTATACCAAGTTTGTAAGTCAGGTGAGATGTCAGCTACCCGTTGTAATAAAGTGTTAAACACAAGCCTAATTAAAGACATATCGAGAATACCGACAAGAACAAGAACAAGAAAAGACACCTTGGACATCACATAGGCCACAGCAGTTTAGGGGCGCTCGATTTGCTCCGGCCACAATTAATACTTTGTGGGAACGAATTAGTATTTCATGTTTAAAACAGAATAACAGGCACAAAATGTGGTTTTTGTGTTATTCTGATTTTCCGTTTTGGTTTTAAAAGAGAATAACAGAAAAACGAAGTTGGTTTTCTGTTTTTTTTTTATTTGGTTTTGAAACGGAAAAACGAAAGAACAAAGGGTACACGGATTGTGCTGCATGACTGGCTTAATTAAACTTGTAAGCCCCGCTGTTGCAGACATGTGTATGTTGTGAAATGATGTTATCATGAGCTTTATTATTTGGGTTTAATGGGCCCGGTCACGTGCCCCACCCCCGGCCCGGCTCTGATTTGTTCCGCTACTGGTGAGGGGCAATGGCCAAACAGCAGTATATGACTAATAGGGATGAGACTGTGTTGTCCAGAGCAAGTTGAGTAGTGTACCATGACTGCCACGATTGTACCAGCAATAACCTTGCTGTTTGTCATCATCTTGGATAATCTGACAGGTGTAATATATGCTCTATTTAAGATCTTATATTGTATCATCCCAAATCTTTTACTTTTGGAAGAGCTCAGTGCTGACATCCTAAACTCCACTGAGAAGCAGTTGATGAAATATTGAGGTCATGCTCCCAAGCTAACTGTACAAAAGAATATGCACTGGGGCGGCTCCACACGTTAAGCCATATATATTTGATACCACACCTCTTGATAAAACTGGATTTGGAGGCCAATCCAACACCAAACATGGAGCAGGAACTGCTCCCTCTTTTCATTTCTTATTTATAACAGATGATAGTTGTGCATATGTAAGAAAGGAAAAATCTTCAAGACCAAACTGATTTTTTGTTTGTTGAAAAGTTATCATTTTATCACTAAAAATCTGTCCCACTTTTTCAATTCCGAGGCTCTGCCAATTTCTATTTTTCAGAGTGTGCCCTCCAGCTGACGGGATGGGGTTGCACCAGATGGGACAGGATGGTAGTGAGAGGCCCTCAATGCTAAATCTTCTGTGCAGCTGCTTCACAATAGAGCAGGAAAATGTAAGAGTAGAATTGTTCAGTGATGGTGGTGGTTTTGGACAGTACCACACTAATGCTAAAGATATATTCATATTTTTAAATGTAATGATTTCTTCTGGCCACTCCCAGCTGCCTACCACAGAGTCAGATTTATAGGGCCAGGTCAATGGGTATTTTGCATTGTATGCAATATAATACCCAAAATACATCAGGGACACTGATTCATTTTGATTGCCTCACATTGTAACTTGCCATTTCCATCTCTATTGCTGGAATTACTCGTCTGTTTTCAGTTTGCTTTAATCTATACACTAACTTCTTTCCTGCCTTGTCTCCAGTTTCAAAATGCAGTCTATGAACACAAAAGAGAGAGAATGCTGTGTCCTCATGTATGAGGCTTTGCAAAATCTGATCTCGAAGTAAGGAGTGAATTCCTCAGTTCTAATGTCTTGAGTTTGATATTTAGCTAGAATTTCAACTCCTTATGCTTTTGTTTTTCTTCTGTGGAGAAACTAATGAACCAGCCTCTGCAATTGGCCTTAAAATCCTCTCAGACCATGGCTTCACATGATATTGAATTTAAATTGAGTTCTAAGATATGATGCATCTGGATTAACTGAACGATAAACATCTGTTAAACCGAGCTGTGAGTGAAACTCCCTCATAGCTCCTGAGGTCCCTTTATCTGAGGGAAGTGGTGGACTGGGTTGTTTGAACACAGGGTCACAAATTGCATATTAAAGCTGCAAGCAGCATTTAATGGACCCTCGCACACCCGCGCCCGTTGGAATGCCACAGTCGGGGAAAAAGCACGTTGTCGCAGTAAGCACCGCGTACAAAGCAACAAGTTCGTGACAATGATGGTCCAACTTCACTTAAAGGCTTACTTCCTGGTCCCAGTCAGGGGTGCTATGTCTGTGAGTGAAATTCGTCATACTGATGCGTTCAGGCCGGCACCCTTGTGAAATGTTTAAAGTTTGGTGCAGACAGAATAAGGCACACTGAAGTTATAAACATTTCCTGTTTCATGGCAAGACGCTCAAAATGGCGGTCCCGTCAGGCCCACACCGTCAGTCCAATTAGAAAGATTTTAATAACTTTTCATGTCACAGGTCTAAAGTCATAAAGATTTCATAGAGAGTCAAAGTCATAGAGAGAGATTTCATGACATTCCAATCAAATTTGTAGGGGAAGTTCATTAAAGCGCGCCGCATGTCCAGTTTTGGTCATTTCCTGTTGGCAGGAGGGGGCGCTATGAGTCTGGCTGAATATCAGCATGTGAATGGGTTTAGGACGGGCCTCTTATCATACACATAAAGTTTCATGCAGATTGGACGAAGTAGAGTGAAGTTATAAGCATTTCATTTTTTCTGGTGAGACGCTCAAAATGGCGGCCCAGCCACGCCCATACCGTGACTCCAATCCAAAAGATTTAAATAACTTTTGATCCCAAAGAGGTTAAGACTTTACACAGCAAATTTCATGAAAATCCGACAAAATCCCTAGGTGAAGTTCGTTAAAGTACCCAACGTGTAAATTGAAAAACCAAACCAAAAATGGCTGCTCAATTCAAAATGGCCGACGTCCTGTTGAGTTTAGCGTTTTTGTAGATGTGGGTGTGATACATATGTCCACCGATTTTCATCCATTTACATTAAAGTGGGCCCCAGGGCTGCAGTTTAGGGGCCCCTGGTGAGCCATTTGGCCCCGCCCACTTGCGTAACCAATGAAATATGTAAATTTGTGTCAGAGCTCACAAGCCTCTGAAGTTTGGTGCATACTGAGCAAGATTTACTGAAGTTATAAATGTTTTGTTGTTCCTGGAACATGGTCAAAATGGCGGTCCCGTCACGCCCACACTGTTTATCTGATTCAAAAGATTTTGATAATTTTTCATGTCACAGGTCTGAAGAGTGTCCACATCGTTTTTCATGACAGTTCGATCAAATTTGTAGGAGGGGTTTGTTAAAGTGCGTTGCGTGTCTGATTTTGTCATTTCCTGTCGCCAGGAGGGGGCGCTATAAGTGTGGCTGAATTTCAGCATATGAATGGCTTCAGGGCGGGACTCTTATCATACACATAAAGTTTTCATGCAGATTGGACAATGTACAGTGGAATTATAAGCATTTGATTTTTCTTGGCGAAACGCTCAAAATGGCAGCCCTGTCACGCCCACACCGTTATTCCGATTCGAACAATTTTAATAACTTTTGATCCCAAAGGGGTCAAGAGCACACCCAGTGATTTTCATGAGGATACGATAAAATCCCTAGGAGGACTTTGTCAAATTCCGATGCCTGAAATCGCCAAAAATGCACTTTTTTTGAAACTTCAATGCGAAATACCAGGCTTCCTGTCGATCTGACAAAAAAAAGTCCAGCCCAAATCTGATCGTCTTGGCATGCTCTACATGGCTACCAAATTTCATATTAATGGGTTGAACCACTGATTTTTCATGAATTTTTTTAACGTTTCTAGGGGGCGCTGTGGAGCCGTTTGGCCCTGCCCACTTGCAAAAACTAGAAAATACGTAAATTTTCACCATGACTGATTTTTGTGCCAAGTTTGGTGACTTTTGGAGAATGTTAAAGACCTCAAAAAGCCATTTCATTTGACCAGCATAATAATAATTCCTTGAATTACAATAGGTCCTCGCACCGGTCAGCGCTTGGGCCCTAATTAGAGGAGGAGGGTACCATGAACTGTTTCAGATAATGGAGGAAATTGAAGTGTATACATTTGTAAATAAAATGCAGCCAACTGAGCCGTCTTCTTATGTGGAAAATGGGTAATTTTTTAATTTTTTTTTTAATAAAAAGTACAATTATGTTTTGAAAGGACACACAAGAATAAATCTACAGACTCTGTTGTAAACTACATTGAGAGGGAGGAGATTAGTGTTGGGTGCAACCTGATATACAACTTGTTTATCAGGTTGTATATCATGGAGCACCTGATATACAACTTGATATACACCTGATCTTATCTGTGCTGAGATTCACATTGTGTAATACAACATCAGCATAATTCAAGAAAAGGTGACATGAGTTGTTGCACAAGCTTCTCTCAGTTGGGGAATGAGAAGCAGTTTCTGGAACGGTAAAGATCACCAAGTTCATTTACTTTTCAATATAATTAATATCACATTCAATTGAGCGTTCAGAGTCTAACCAAAGGCCAAGGTATTTGGCATGTTCAACTTTTGCATTGGCTTACCATCAAGACAGGTAATAACACATGTACGGCTTTTGATTTGGATTTAATGTTTTCAGGAGTTCCACAGATCATGATGTGAGATTTAGTTTTACTCCACAGTAATTTATTTGCTGAGAGCTAATGTTGTAGAATATTAAAATAAAGCTAAACACAACATTCAGAGCAAATTTAGGAGAGGTCATTGACAAAAATGGAGAATAAAAGTTGACCAAGAGTTGAACCTTGTCGCACGCCTCGTTGTTGGACTGAATCAGATTTACATCCTTGTATGGTAACACATTGTTTTCTGCAATAAAAATAAGAATTGAACCAGAGAAGAGCATTGTGGGACAGACCAGCGGAGTAGAGTTTATTAAGAAGCATGCAGTGATCAACTCAGATTAAAAACCTTGGTCAGATGAATGAAAATTGCACCTGTTAATTAGCTGTGATTAGATGCAGAGAAACTATCATTTGTAAGCCTTGGCAAAGCAGTAATTGTGAAATGCTTTGATCTGAAGCCAGACTGAATGGCAATGAGATCATAAGTTAAAGCTATGGTCTACGATCTGAAAACCAGTTTGGCTGTTAAGACAGATTTGAAAAACGCATCCTGACCATCCTGCTGCCCCCCTCGCTCTGTGTTCCACAATGAAATGCAACCCATGCATTGTCTCTCTGTATAACAATGGTTAAAAAGTCAGAGGCCATCCATGGTAGATGACTTGAGTTAACTTGAGTTATTTTCAGAGGAGCATATTTTTTTAGATGTAATGGAAAAGGAATGAAATGTAATAAATAGACCTAATGAAAAATACATAAATAAATAAAAATAAAACTGAAAAATCAAGTAGTATATATATATATATATATATATATATACAGACAACTAACAATTAAAAACAATTTAAAAAAAACAGTAGAGAGTCATCACCTTCAAACAGTAAACATAAAGCTAAGAATATTGGCAGTTATTGACTTACTTAGCTTTGGCATAACAAAGAAATTTTTAGGAGTTCCTCCTCACTGTTAAAAGTCACCACATCTACTCCGTGAGTACAAGCATATTTGATGTGAGGCACTGGTTTGACTGAATGAGCATAAATGATTTTTATCAGGTGTCACTCCAAGAGACAGGGCCTGCTGAATCTCACCCTGTGTTGGACATGTTTCAAATTGATAAAATGTGGCGGAAAAGGGAAAGAAATAACCTTCAGAACAAAAACTGAAAACAGTCTGATTATATGTACCTCGCTAGCACAGTCAAAACCTGTGTCAAGAGCATTTAACATCCTCAGAACTGCTGCTGTATTGCTGCACTTCACTGCATAGAAGGGTTTGACTCGAGGTAAGTTACTGAGCCACCTGAGGTGTTTCTCATAGATATCATCTAGATTTGCCACAGAGAAGGGCTCTTCCCTGTCCTGAAAAAAGGTTAAGATTTTTTTTAAAACTTGCATATTAACAATTTCAAAATACTTGCACAGTTTTACACATTCATAATTAGTAAAACTCAGATTAATTGTTGCACTTATTTCTCACCTGAGAACCAAGCTCTTCCATTTTATTGTCTGTGAAATTCTTGATGGTCATTCCATTGTCTAAAAGGCAGAAAGTGTTATTGTAAGGCTGGATCACAATAAAATCAGCTTTGTTTGTCTTTGTTTGTGGCTTGTCTAAACTATGCCATGCAAACCATCAAGAGCAGAAGAACAGAAAGTGCAACAAGAGCAAGGCGTGTTTGCCTAACATAGCATATCACATTTAATAAAAGGCAAAATATTTTTGTAATGTTTTAGTATTTTTGTCTTCATCTTACTACAGCCTGTATGCTCCTTCAAATTTGAAAAAAAAAAATTCAAAATAGTATAAACATTATTACAGCACTTCTATGAAACATAACAGAGACAAATGATAGTCATCACACTCACAATCACAAACACACCGAACAAGACATTCTGTACTGGTTTTTGAGAGCCCATCCCGGATGACATTCCTCAAGCAACAGTGACATACATATTGTACTAACATAAAATCCCTTACCTTGTTACAGAGGTTTAGATTGAT
>JAQLOL010000022.1:11800585-11816244 GCA_029783665.1 Naso thynnoides
ATATACACACTTGTAGACATTTATACTAATGAATTAGCAGAGAAGTATATACTATGAGGAGAAGACATGAGGAGGAACTTTAAGGGAATTTTAATTAGAGTTAGACTGTCTGATGGAGTTACAATTTCACTCACATCTGCAGTCAGTTTCACTGACAATTTCCACTGATTCATGATCAAAGTACACAACGTTTTCGGAGATGTTAATTAACTATTTGGATTATAATTGTGATGGTTTCGGCAGAACGGAGTGTGTATTTGTGCACTACTTCTGCATTCAGGCGGTCTGCAATACTTTGCCACGCTTTCTCTCTTTGTTTTATAATTGTGGCGGTGATGCCTTTCTTTTTTTATCTGCTCCTTTACCTCCTTGTAGGCCTCCATGAGGATTTCTGTTTCTGATGGGGAAAAGTACGCCACTCTTGTAGCCAAGGTGAATAGGTGAATCTGTGATCACTGGTGGGGTCTGTTTGAGGGAGCCACATGTGCGCACTTAACCAGGATTGGTTTCACCTGGCTTGATGAATCTGTGTTTGCTCATCCTGGCTTTGTGCAACCAATTAAGCCTTTACTCTTATCTTTTGGATTCATTGAACTCGGCTTAGTCATTTATCCTGGATGGCTTAATCCTACTTTTGTGCAATGGGCCCCTGGTGTTTTTGGCTTACAACCTTTGGAAGTAAAAAGCTTGTTTGTGATGTTTGAAATGTTAATTCCTATTATTATAATCGCACACACAGACAGTGAATGATCTCTCTGTGCTTGGCTTGACTCTATCTCACATTGCTCTCTTCCGTACTCAGGGTTTTCTTCAGCTTGCCTGTATTGTGAGCTTGTTTCCTCAGGTACGAAATAAATGTTGCTGTGGTGTTTGGGGAGTAACCACTGCCCTCCCCAAAGTCTCTCTCTAAGGAGAGGTCCATTGATATTGGGAGTAGTTTTAACCAAATCTATTGCACAATATTTTTGTCCCAAAACATTAAAACTCAGACCATGTAAAGTATGATATAAATGTTTACATCAGTACACCAGTCTCCCATTGTGAGCTGTTGGTAATGTAAATGTTTTTAACTGGATATTGTTTTGCAGGAAGGGCCAACCATCGCCTGAGTTGACAACAGTTAATCTTCTGTGGTGGTAAACTGCAGTTAGTTATATACCGTAAGGTCAGATATTACACATTACATGGCCATTAACCTGTTTGTAAGATAGGCTACAGATGCACCGATCCACTTTTTCAGTTCCTATCCAATTCTGATACATATGTGCCAACATCAATACTGATTCCGATATACATATATATTTTTGTTATTACAGACCATAATTGTTATTGTTATTACTACTAACCCTGTGCAGATGTTACATGATAACATTCAATGTTTTATGGTCTAGCTATGGTTAAAACCTTTGTAAAACATGAACAAATGCATGCAGAAAATGTGATTGCAATAGAATTCTTTTATTTGGAAGAAAATAACATAAATAAATCAAAGAACAAATACCAATGCCTTTAATAACTTCAGGTGCAATAATAGTATAGCAAATTGAGAGAATTTAACTTGAACACGATAAATAGTGCAACAGAAATTTAAGAACTGAAAACTGAAAATGTAATCAAAATCTGAAAAAATACTGTGTTAAGTTGTTGCAAATGTAAACTTAAAATTTCCTACAGGTGCAGCTTCACATTAAGAGCATTTATGTTGCAAAATACTTGACTTTTATTTTGAAAGTTGCTGTTCACAGGAAATGCAATGATTCAGTAGCTAACACATTTTATGTAGCAAAACAACGGTCATTTTCAGCATTTGACAGCGGATTAATTTTAAATCTGTCTGGGAGTATTTTCATACCATCTGTAAAAAGTAATGGAAGAATAGAGCAGCTAACATAATGCTAGATGACCAGCTGCAGGCTAATGTTACAGGTGAGCTAACAAACTTCTTCATTGAAGTTATCAAGTTCTCTGTTAAATTCTGACATATTGTTTATTGGGTGCTTTTTGCGTTCTGCTTTAAAAATATATCAGACGCCTGCAGCAGCATGTAGGTCTAGTTGTGTGCACCGTAGCATGACGTACTGTGCACCACACACATAGAATTGATGTGAATAGACCAACTTAAATGGATGGGACTTATTGTCACCAATACCTGATCTAGCTATTAAGTCCATATCGGACCCAATACAGATATTGGATTGGATCAGTCCCATCTCTGTTGTAATGGTCCATTAAGCATAGGGATAGTAAAAATGTCCCTAATGTCATATTGTACTGCTATGCTGCAAAATAAGCATTAGCATTTGGCATCCACTTACTTACTAACAACTCTTAGAAACCAGATGAATTATGAAACTAATTTAAAAAAAGGCTCTTCCTCACAGATACTCATATTGTGGCTGTTATTGATGTGGTCTTCCTTTTAAACAGACTATCACATTATCCACCCACCGTTTCCTTACAATCCTTCTTCACTTTGCACTAACCAGAGCAAAAGATTGCAGCAAAATTAAATTTAAATAAAGAAGTGTGCAAGTATCTGGCACAAGAGCATACAGGAGTATGTGTTCTAATAGAGTGAAATTTGGAATGCATTTGAAAATAAAAAGCAGGGAGGGAAAACATGTTTGGTCTCATCTTTCCATGTACGATGTGAGCATTGAGTGAGTATGAGGGTTTAGCATGAAAGAGAGTTAAGGCAACTCGAAGGTTAATAAAACACTAAAGTGCTGAATAGCCAGATTATAATAGCTTGTCCCTGATTCTAGTGGTTCCTAGAATCTCTAAAAGTAGAATGGGAGGCAGAACCTTCTGCTGTCAGGCTCCTCTCCTGTGGAATCATCTTCCGACATCAGTCAGGGGGGATTTCTTTATACTGGTTCTTGGTATTTCTAAAAAAATTCAAACGTATCTTTATCATGTGATGCATATATGTTGTTTCTCTGCTCCAACATATATATTCTTTGTTGCTCTACAGAATCCCCAATAAGCCAACACAATGTTCATTTAAGAACCGCTTTTGTACATATTCACTTTTGTTTTTGTTTTTTGGCTCTTTGTGCCTTTATTTAATATGACAGATGAAAGATTGGATGGGAAGTGGGGAAGAGAGAGGGATTGACATGCAGACAAGAGCCACAGGATGCAGCCAGCTACGGCAGCTGCAACCAGGACACAGTCTCTTTACATGGAATATTAAAATATAGTGAAAATCATTTTTTATGTTCCTCATCACCATCAGCTTTGCTTTGCTTAGTTTTAAACAGCAAATTTGAGCATTTTATCAATTTCATAGATGGTAAACAGGCATGTTTGCATTGTCATGACATTTTTTTTATCATGCTGATGCTGGCATTTGGCTCAAAGGACAGCTGTGCTTTCATACAGTCTTGACATATCTGTTGCTTGGTGATCACCAATTTGTCTAATAAAAACAAGTTTTGTACATTTTTTTAAAAACTTTTCTCAACAAATATGAAATGAACAGTTGAGATGCACTGTCATCCTCCTCAGTACTAACTCTTAATTTTCAGCCAGAGGAGTATGTATACAGATATATGCTGCCTTCCTGACATATGGTGCTTCCAGCTGCTCTTTTGAACCCAGATAATCTGTGGTGGTGGATTAGAGCCATTTCCTTTGTCACAGCATACAGTTTGAGCACTCTACAAACTGTTTGTCTAGTAGAAGCTTAGAGTAGCATATCATCTTAAAATTATGTTTATATAAATGTGACTCTTTGAGCAAGTGTGCATGTATATGAAATCTTGTTTTGTGTCAGTATATATTTGTGTGTCTACAGGGCTGTGTGTCTATATTTGTATCCGTTAACTGTGCACATGCACCTGTGTGTGTGGTTGTGTATCCAGATGTTTCTTTTTACACATGGAAGAAATGTGAAGGAACCAATCAGCCCCAGTAAGTGTTTGGTGTTTGCTAGCAGATGTAACTTCAGAGGGTCTTTTGGAAAGTTACAGATGGAAGTATGCTTTCCCTTTTAAGTGATGTAGGTACAATCTTTTGTGTTTTTTAACCTTTTGTTAGTGCTGGAAAGTATACTCGGTAGAATCTACATGTCTAGTTGATAAGATTTAACTAATGAGTGCTGTAATTGCCACATCACTTTAATTGTCATTTAATGTTTCTATGCTGCATTGCACAATTTGTGGATCGCACCAATCCACACTGCATCTCTGTGTAGATCAGCTAGTGTGGCAGGGTAAGCCGTGCCATACTATCTGTTGTGTCTGATTTCACCAGGTCCATGTCCACAGTTTTAATGCCACTGAATTCACAAAATAACTGTTCTTTTTTTTTTTTTCTGTTGTCAGACAACCAAACCAGACATTTTAATGCAGATGATAAATAGCAGTCATTGTTAAGATAGAAACTGCCCTCCCTCTAAAAAACTAACAGCATCAGTCATTTTATCAAACATTTATCTATTAAACAACATGTGTGCCCCATCCCCTGTGCTCCTGGCGCATGGTGAATACTTCTATCAGCTTGTGGTATCTGAACAGCTTTGGAGTCTGGCCTCACTACTTTATTACCGTAAAACTTAGATGAGGGGAAGTTCTGTAGTAGGGGCAATTTAGACATTTGGGGGCCAATTTAGATAAGATAAGTTTAGACAGCTAACACTCATTGATCCTGTTGTATAAGTTGCAGAGGGATGTTCTTTGGCATTTTTATTGCCCTAACTCTGACAGTATTTAAGTCAAGACAACCTCACTGTCTACAGAGAGCACTTTGCAGAAGTCTTCTCTCCATGCTGCATGTTATTAAAGGCTCTGATTCATCACACTGTGATTTGTAATTCTTGTCAACATAGCAACTTGTGAGTTCAACAGAGAAAATTTCCCTGACAAGCTGTGCATAGTCACTTCATCAATTAATGGGTATGTATTTGGCCAAAGATGCAGTAACTAATCAGAATGTCTGATCTCATTACTTTCAGGATCAGGTGTGCCCATGGTGCAAACACTGGCATGATTACCAGGAGCAAACAAAGAGAGAAAATTTCCAAGTTACGAGACAGATTGGCTGGCTTGAGTAGTCAAGCGTGAGAATGTGCGATGAGACGGCTGGGTGCCTAAAAAGAAAAAGAAAAAAAGTGGTCTGAAACAGCGACAATCATTGCCTCGTTTCTGGCATCACCAGGACAGCTGCACAATACAAGATGAAAAAAACCTGGCTCTCTACTCTCCTTTTGCATGTGAGTTTTCTTCATGTCTGTAAAATATTCTATAGATACAGACATTAAAAACGTGTCTAACACTCGTATGGTGTTGATATGACCGTATATAGGTCATTTTCAGGTGTAATTTTGTTGAGAACCACAAGCACGTCGTGGTAAACACACATCCAAATCTGATTGGTTGTATTAAAGATAGACAATCATCTCATAACACTTGTAAGCTATTCAATCTCATGCAGCTTTCAAAACATCAAAAATCCAGCACAACTATTCTTTTACTTGATGCAGAAAAAGCTTTCAACAGGGTTACCTTGGTTTTCTTGTTTGCAACATTACCGGAGTTAGGGTTGGGAGAGTTATTTATCACTTGGATAAGGGCCCTTTCACCAACTGCCACTGTCAATACCAGTGGGTTGATTTCAAAATATTTCATGCTTCACAACGGTACCAGGCAAGGATATCCTATCTCTCCGTCAGTCTGCAATATTCACTGAACCATTTGCAGCTGCTATAAGGCAAAACATTGACATCAAAGGTATCAAAACATCAACTACCAAGAACAAAATAATTCTTTACACAGATGATGTCTTACTCCTCCTCCAGGACCTCCACAAATCCTTATAGGATTGCTTTGCAGTTGTAAAATTCTATTCAGAACTAAGTACTCTGTTAACTGGGAAAAATCCACCATATTACCATTCTGGATGGACAAGGGTGATGTGGCAGCCCTGGCATCCCTTTTTACCTCTCCACAAGTAACATCAAATATCTAGGAATCAATATTTCCTCCAAGCCGTCAGAGCTTGTGGAACCTAAATTTCATACCATTACTTAAATCAATACAAAATAATCTAAATTGTTGGACAAACTTAACTATTTCACTTTCTGAATGAATATCAGTAATAAAAATGTCAGTTCTCCCCAAAAGCTAATGCTTATTCTCCATGATCCCCATTTCCCCCAATACGGCTTAGCTCAAATCTCTCAGTTCATCTATCTCTCAGCCAAATTAACACTGCACCAACTGCGCTTCACCTGCGCTGAGGATAGACCAGGTTGGAGCTGGCAAGCTGGTGTTAGCCTAAATGTAGCAGCTTGACGTTATGTATTCCCTCAGCTGAGCTTCTGACACAGGATGCTACTTTCAAATAAGATGATCAGTGAAAGGCACTCTTTTAGCCAAGTTCAAGCTGAAACTCTGAACGGAATTTGGCCCGGGTCTGCAGAATAAGTTAGCGAGGATCTAGCCAGGTTAAACAAGATAACTTCGTGACACGCAGAAATCTGGCTTTATGCTCAACATACCTCACTCAGTGGTCGCTACACCCCTCATCTACTTGAAAAGTGTCCCGATGTGTATGCAGGGCTGCAGCTCCTAAAGACATGCATTTACGACCACACATTGGCACAACTAAACACCGTGTAGTAACAGGATAAGTATACAAAGTTTGTAAGTTGGGTGAGACGTCAGCTACCCGTTGTAATAAAGTGTTAAACACAAGCCTAATTAAATAACGGTCTGACTCTCTTGTCCAGGACTGAGTGGCGTACTATTTTTAAAACTGCTGTATCTTAGTAATTTTAAGGTTTACGCACACAAACCGCATATGTATTTCTTCAGTACAACCTTGTGGTGCTCAAAATCACCTCAGTTTAACGAAATAAGACATAGTTTTGGCAGGAGACTGCTTTGTTTTAGGGGAACTTTTCTGTGTTTTCAGTCCTAGACACAGTGCAGTCAGTGCTAATGCAGTGACAGTTAAACACATATAGCCCACTTTCTCCCCATGTGATCTATTGCTCCTATAGTGTAGTGGATAAAGCACACACACCTTTGCTTATATATCTTTATGGAGATTCTGATCTGAATTAAAACAGATTCTTTAACATTATTTGCTGATTCAACTTACTTCTATTTATACACATAGCATACACATTTCACTTACTCAGCAGATTTTTTAACATTATTTGCTGGTTCAAACTTACTTCTGTTTATACACATAGCAACTTACTAAAGCTGTCTGTCTGTTTGTCTCTCTCTTTCTCTCTGTCACTGTCTCTCTCTCTCTCTCTCTCTCTCTCTCTCTCTCTCTCTCTCTCTCTCTCTCACACACACTCTCTCTCTCTCTCAAACACACACACACACACACACCTTTTAACTTCACCACTTCTGACACCACTTCTGCCTGTTCTGCAGTGTAGCTTCAAGGTTCATGAGCAGTACAGTTTTCAACATTAGCTTTTTTTTCAATTTATTGCATATTTCTATTACAGAAACTATTCAAATTTGAAAATATTCAGCTCTTTAAAGACATGTATGCCCTTTTAAGCTTTTTAACTTTTTCAACCATTCACCTTCTGGGTTTTATGCTGGGTTTGTGCTCTTTCTGCCTTTCAGACCCATTGTGTCTCAGAGCTGTGTAAGCTTGATCCAATATTAAGCTGTCAAGTTACAGCTCAACACAGCTGAAGGTAACTGGCTAATCAAACACAGACAAATGAGCAATCTGGCTTTTATATTGCTGTGAGGACATTTCAGACTAATGCAAACAAAAGAACACATACAAACTGGCTTTGACTTCTTTGTCTCTCAGTTAGTTGTGATATTAAAGTGTCAGTGAAACACAGCTGATTTTTCTTGGCTAATTAAAGCTCTCTTCTGATCATTGGCTGTTGCTGGAGTATTTTGAGTAGTAGAGACCTGTCCACTCTGTACTCACTGACAATACATTCAGGCCTTGAAATACATTATCTGATCTTCACACTCTTTCTCACTCACACACACACGACCAGACATACACCTTTGCTTATATATCTTTGTGGGGAATCTCATCTGAATTAAAATAGATTCTTCAGGCTCTATGAAGACTGAGGGACACAATGACATCTTGCTGATAAACTCAAATACTATTACGTGACTTACTATTAGTAATATTTCTGTTAACTGTTTTATTTGCTACTGTCTTCTTCCTCATCCAATTTAGCTGTTTACCAGTTTAAGCTCTGTGGAGCTTTGACTCTCTCTTTCTCTCTCTAGCTGCATTCCTACCAGTGCACTGTGATTTTAGATATTTGCTGACTTGTGGCATTATTACTTTGACTATCTTAAATGTGTCCTTCTCTCTCTCTTTGTCTCTCTCTCTTTCTCTCTCTGTCTCTCTCTCTCTTTATGCTATTGCCATCTTCTCTTCTTCCTTACCCGATCATCTTCATCTCTTTTCCATCTGTTCAGCTTCTGGGTTTTATGCTGGGATTGTGCTCTTTCTACCTTTTTACACTTTAAGTTTGCATTTCTGCATTTTCAGCGTGCATTTCAGCTCTCAGCATTCACATGGCATTTTTACCAGGAAATGCAATTTTTCTAGTTAGTGTGAATGCTGATTCAGCATTTACACTGTTCTTTGGTTCCTTATATTGAAGAGGCCAATGGCAGCAGCTCTAAACTGTGGCAGCAGATCCATAGACTAACAGACTAAAGCAAACAAAAACACCCCAGAATAACCATTCTTAAGTTAGACAATAACCAAATTGAAAGTAATGAGTCAATGGCAAATGTTTTAACCACTTTTTTATTGAATCTGTACATGAAATGGCAAGTCATTTTAAATCAGCTGATCTCCAGATATCCCCTGAAGAATGTTATAATGCCTCCTCAAATGGCTTTTGCATCAAGGAAGTATCCAGTGATACAGTTAAAAAAATTATTGCAAACATGAACAACTCAATATCAAAGGATAATAATAATTTAAACGCTAGTTTAATTAAGAAATACCAGAAATATTTATTGATGCCTATCACCTACTTAGTGAACCTCTCAATAAGAACAAGTACACTTCCAGAAAGCTGGAAAACAGCAGTAATTACCCAGATTTACAAATTGGGAGACAAGGACATGGTGAGTAACTACAGGCCTATTGCAATTCTCCCTGTAGTCTCAAAAATCCTGGAGAAGATTGTTGCTACACAATTGATGGATCATTTGGAGACAAGTCAATTGTTCTATCCACAGCAATCTGGATTTAGGCCAAAACACTTCACAGAAATAGCAAACTGCTATCTTATTGAGAGGTTCAAGGGTCTGTTGGTCGGGGGACATGTTGTGGGGACAGTGTTCTTGGACCTCAAAAAGGCTTTTGACACTGTTGACCATAGTGTCCTCTTGACCAAGTTAAAACGTTTTAAAATGTCTGTAAATGCCATTCAGTGGTTCAAATCATATCTGGAGGGACAAGACAACAACAAGACAACAATGTGTCAAGGTAAATGGGGAAAAATCTGAACTTCTCACCAACAAAAAGAGAGTACCACAGGGATCCATACTTGGACCACTGTTGTTCACTATGTATTTTAATGATCTGCCACTAAGTTGTCCAGGTGTCAGTTGCCAGATGTACGTAGATGATACTGTCATCTATACATCTGCCAAAACAGCAAGCAAAGCAGCTGACCACCTCACGCAAGCACTTAAGAAAGTTACAAATTGGCTTGAGGTGTCTCACTTAACCCAGAATGTCAAGAAAACACTTTCCATGTGTATTTCACTTCGCAATAAGCCTGTGAATGATCTGTTTGAGGTGAAGATCAGAAATGAAACAATTAATGAGGTTAAATACCTGGGGATTATACTAGACAAAAACTTGAAATTTGATAAACAAGTACATTACATCTGCAAGAAGGTTAAACCAAACCTCAACTGTTTTCGTTTTATCTGAAGAAACTTGTCATGTAAAGCTGCACAACTCTACATGCATGCTATGATTCTCTCCAACTTGTCATATTGCATCACGTTATGGTCACAAGCATCTCAAATCACTCTGAAACCCGTGGTAGCAATATATAAACAAGCAATAAAACTTATGGATCAAAAACCAATGAGATGGCACCACTGTGGTATCCTGAGGAAACACAACCTTCTTGCATTTGAAAACTTCATAATCTACTGTAATATCAGATTGGTTTTTAAATGTCTTCATAATTATGTATCACCCAAGTTCTCTGCACTGATAAAAAGATGTTGGTGCTCAAGCAAAGTAAAGACACGAGCCTCCCACAATGGTGACTGCATTGTTCCCAAGTGTACAACATCATTTGGACAGTCTGCCTTCTCCATAAAAGGTGTTAACTTATGGAACACTCTACCCACTCACCTGAAGCTGGAGACTGATACAAACTCTTTTAACAACGGACTAAAAGCATGGTTAAAGGCAAAACAACAGTGCTCACATGTATAAATACGGACCTTTTTGATTGCTACTAGAATTACTGTTGCCATCATGATTACTGTCTGCTTCATCTCCTCTCGCTGATCTTGTGCTCTGTGTTTTAGCCTATCACTGTTGTGATTCATGAACATTGTTTTATTTCCTTTTGCACGGAATTTATTTTACCTCATATTGTTGTTAATATGCTCTGTGTTTTTACAATAGCCGCCTACGGACTGGTGTTGAAAATTAGCACGTGTGCTAAACACACCTAATGCAAAACACCTGGTCTGTCCCCCGGAACAGTCTCAATGTATTTGTGATGTCCATATTAAATAAACTAAACATAAACTGTGCACATGCAGGCATTCTCTGTATTTTCATATGTGAGATAAGATCCATGGAGTGACGGCGCGGCTGACACATGTTCACCGGCAGTCAGCACAGCTCATCCTCCCTCGCTGAGCTCAGCCTCAACTGTTCCTCTCTCTAAATGCTGCAAAGCGTCATTGTGGGGCGGCACGTTTTCTCACACTTTAGGTGCACATTTCTTAAGTGACATGTGATTTCCTGAGACACGTGTGAGGTAGCGTGCCCTTTGAAGAGCTGCTTTTGTTTGACATTCACTTGCAGAATGTGCTACTATAAGTCTGGAAGGTATTATGCTAACAGAGCGGCTCATTTCACACCTATCATTCATCCCTGCTGTGGTCATGGAGCACATTTCACAATCACTTCTTCCTAACACAATCCACAGGCATCAGAGGAAGTCTGTTTGAATAAGAATATTAGCACACTCCCAGCCAAACACTCACATGAATTCATTAGCGAATTCCTTTTAACCACAAGTGATCTGGATGCTGATTTCTCTCATCGCTGCTGAACTCATGTGCTTGTACTTTCATGTCAACAGGACATTTCTTTTTGTGTGCACAAGGGGTTGCTGTTACCACGCATTGCAGCTCAGACTGTCCGAGGCACAAATGTTTCCTCACTGTGTAGCGACTGTCTGTTCAAAGCACACTGAGCAAAGTATGAAAAATGGAAATGACAGATTTACAGGTTTCCTTTTCCTCCCTCCTTTTTAAGCATGTTTTCACTCCAGCAGCTCCTCTGCTATTGTCATGAAGACTCTTTCATTTACACACCAATAATCCTGCTTTTCTCTCGTCTTTAGACCCTGAGATGTATTCACTGTTTATCTACATAAACTCTTTGTGGTGGATGCTGGGTGTCAGCATCGAGCATTGATGAATTCATTTTAACAAGCTGCTAAAAATCCAGATCACCCAACTTCCTGTTATGTTCTCTCATTTTTGACTGAATGATTGAAAATATTAATGGCTGGCTGAAGGGTTTGGCTCATGGTAGCCCCTTATTTTGAAAGGAGGAAATATTATTTCAGCAGTTACATCATCTTCATGGCCAGCAGTGTCTCTCATTACATTGTGGATGATGCCATCTTCATGGTTTGGCTCCTCAGGTTGCAACTTTGGATTAGAAGCAAATAAACTGACGTCAGAAATAAAAATAAATCAACTGAATCAAAATGTTAGGGCCACTGTGAAACTTCACCTCATTATACGAGCCCGATGAAAGGAATGAACCTTCAAAATGCAGCAATATTTCAAAACCAAATTTTGTCAACATTTATTTATTTTATAACTATTGGAGCCCCCTGCTGAGCAAGATAAACACAACCCACATTACAGTCCAGAATTCATGTCATATAGTGATTTTTTTTTATAATAAGACATAAAACACAATTAATGAAACGAGATATTACACTCAATTGAAATAACAGCTGAAAGTACATGGCTGATATATAATATATAATAGATTATAGGCTTATGTGTGCATAAAGACGCCTACGCTTTAGAGCGAGAGACAGACAGAGAGAGAGAGAGACAGAGAGAGAGAGAGAGAGAGAGAGAGAGAGAGAGAGAGGCTGCATGGAGTGGAGGATTGTGCATCAGTCTATTGGCGCTCAAACGGGTTACTGCGCACACAGCAGGCTGAACTACAGCGGCGACTCCAACTCAGACCCGAGTGTGAACGCGTCCGCTCGTTGCGCGTCAGGCGGAGATCAGCGGCGCCAAACCGCTGCGGAAAACTTGCGCTCTTTTCATTTTCTCCTCTAATTGAAGACTTAAGTGATGCTCAGCATGCGGATCGACTCTGAGGCTGCGTGAGAGCAGTTTAATGTGCCCTCCATCCCTTGATTCCAGAGGATTACTCCTTCCCTCAGGAGCGATGGGTAAGTCAGGATGTTCAGTTTCTCCCTCATGAGGCTCCTGTAGCCAAGACGACACGATGCTCAGTTTTACTGAAATATTAATCAGTTCCTAAACTGAATCTTCCATCTCAGTGTTTAACATGGATCAAAAACAGTTTCCATCACGTTTCTCTGTCGGAATATTTCTATATTTCCATACATTTAAAATCACCTAACGTCAGACTCTGTCATAAATTCTTCATGAAGCCGCTCTGGTGTCTCAGACATCAGACCTGAAGCTGCTCCTCACTGCATGATCTCCTGTCTGAAGAGTGAATTTCTCTTCTTTGCTTGTTTGAACATCTTTGAGGACACATTCTCCAAAACCAAGTCCTCCCTCTGATTGCTGTGCTCCGCTCTACCCCCAACAGGTTCTGTGATGCTGGACTGGAGGTTATCATGCCTCCTCCTGCAGGCAGCTGCTCTGCTGCTACTCAGCAAGGGGGAGAGGATGTGCCCTGCGAGTTGTCGCTGCGAAGGGAAGATTGTTTATTGTGAGTCTGGCATCTTCCAAGGCATCCCTGAAAACATCACCACAGCGTGCCAGGGACTGTCTCTGCGCTACAACAACCTGCTGGTTCTGCTGCCGTACCAGTTCGCTCACCTCAACCAGCTGATCTGGCTTTACCTCGACCACAACTCCATCAATGCTATCGATGCTTTAGCCTTCCACGGCGTGCGCAGGCTCAAGGAACTGATCCTCAGCTCCAACAAAATATCTCACCTGCACAATAACACTTTCAGCGCCATCCCCAACCTGCGAAATTTAGACTTATCCTACAATCTGCTGCAGTCTCTGCAGCCAGGACACTTCTACGGTCTGCGCAAGCTACAAAACCTCCACCTTCGATCCAACGGACTGAAGCAGATCCTTATCCGTACCTTCCTGGAATGCCGCAGCCTGGAGTTTCTGGACTTGGGCTATAACCGCTTGCGGAGTCTCACCCGCACGACATTCTTAGGCCTGTTCAAGTTGAAAGAACTTCATTTAGAGCACAATCAATTTTCCAGGGTTAATTTCTTTATTTTCCCTCGCCTGACCAACCTCCAGGCTCTTTATTTGCAGTGGAACCGCATACGATCCATCAACCAAGGTGTGCCCTGGACCTGGCACAAACTGCAGAAACTGGACTTGTCAGGGAATGAGATCCAGATGTTGGACCCGGCGGTTTTCCAGTGCATGCCCAACTTGCAAATACTCAACCTTGAATCAAACAAGCTCAGCAGCGTCCCTGAGGAGGCTGTGGCAGCATGGACGTCGCTGACCACCATCAGCCTGGCAGGGAACGCCTGGGACTGCAGCCCCAGCATCTGCCCGCTGATGGGATGGCTCAGAACCTTCAGAGACTCCAAAGACATCAGCATGATATGCAGCAGCCCAAAGTCTGTGCAGGGCGAGAGAGTCGTGGATGTGGTGAGGAATCACTCGACCTGTGTGGACTTTACAACGACTGCTCTCATCGTCCTGACTTCAAGGCTAGCTTTGAACGTCACAACTCACCTGTCTCCCTCTGTTCTCACTCGCCTGGCTCATACTGACTCACCTGTGCTGAGATTAACTCCTCCTCCTGTCATTTCAGACAGAAAGACAACAGAATCCACGACCATGAGCTCCACATCAGCCGTCTCCCTTGAACCCCCCACGTCATCCATCCCGGAGCTGCCCTTTGAACACATGGCTTTCCATAAAATCATTGCAGGCAGCGTAGCCCTGTTCCTGTCAGTGTCATTGATCCTTCTGGTAATTTATGTGTCGTGGAGGCGCTACCCGAACACCATGAGGCAGCTGCAGCAGCACTCGGTCAACCACAAGCGCCGGAAAAAGGCCCGCAAGCAGGAGCAGGACCTCAGCTCGCAGCTGCAAGAGTACTATCTGAGCTACCACTCCAACTCGGAGACGATGGATTCTCTGGTGAACGAGACCAGGCCTTGCACATGCACCATTTCAGGATCCATCGAATGTGAGGTCTGAGTTGACTGCTCCACCTTAAGAGACTAAAGCTGCAGTTGCTATGCAGAGGTAAATGGTTTTTCCACAAGATTAAGTGGCTTTTATCTCTAATGTGAGATGATAGATTCTGCCGCCCTGAACAAACTACTTGGGGGCATAGTACAATGTAATGATGTGCACAGAGAAGAAGACTGGAATGGAGAGATATATTTGGAGCTAATTATCACCCTGACTGACACGAGGACGGTGGCGGGTCAGCCGGGTGAGCTGAGTGTGATCTAATGTAACCACTGGACCTCTGCAACAGTAGGAGTCAGCTCTGCAGAGAGACTGACGCTATTCTTAGTCCAACTATTATCGCCATAGAACATCCGAACCAACGAAGCCACTTTTTACTCGCTAGTTTTCATTTTTTATTATGTAGCTTGTGGAGCATTTAAGGTGTTTGTGTGCATCTTTGAGAGTGTGTGTGAGTGTGTGTGAGCTGATCTCTTGAATCTCCAGCTTTACTGACTCCTTATTGGATGAGTTTCAGTGTTACACCTTATTCTCACAGATACTATTTGTCCAGTTAAACTGTTTAGCATTCGGCCATCCTAGTGCAGAAATTAGAAGTAGCACTTCCACTGAAACAGAGAGAGTGTTGTGTCCTGACGTATTTTGCATGAATTTATTCCCCCTCCTCAAGAAGCTCCTCTCTATTGCCTGATCAGTTCTAATAAGGGCTGTCAAACCATTATTTATAATTTTTTTTAAAGATTTCAAATAATTGCGGAATTTCAATAGTTTATCGCGATTAACTGCATTTTTTTTACGCATGTTTAAAATTATATTTGCATTTTATAACAGTTTAGGTCCATATTAACAAAGTAAAGCAATTCGTACCAGTCTAACTTGTTTGGGAGTCAAATGCCACCTGGAGTACGTCTCTTGCATAAGTCTGGAGCAGTAACAAGGAAGAGCTCGTCCACCGCTAATTAGCTTAGCTCAAACACTGGTAGTCAATGGGAAGTGCTAGCCTGCCTCCACCTAAAG
>JAQLOL010000022.1:11829518-11852112 GCA_029783665.1 Naso thynnoides
CTTTCAATACAAAGTAATAAGTAAAGTAAATGTATTACTTTAAAAATAGGTATTAGGTGGCTTATTACCATCTCAGAGTGACTTGCCCAACACAGGCCATAGAGTTGAGATTTAAAGTGGAAATAATGCACTCTGTTTCACTCACCTGGACTTTTTCGGGGAGGCAGACGCTGCTCGTTCTGGCCTCTGTTTTCATTATTCCTGTCATGTGTTTGGGAGGTTAATAGCAACATTTAAAACATTTTTATGTGTATATTTAAGTTGTTTTGCTTGTTGTTGCACATGATAGAAAATTTTCGGCAATTGATGGAACCAAAATCTATTCCTCCTGATGGGAGTGGTTGGCTGCTGTATAATTAAGGGTTGCTCCTTGACCTTTTAACATCCATCCTTTTGGGGAATTTTAGCCTATTTGGCATACCCAGATGGAAAAAAAAATCAGAAGAAATCTGCCAGTTACAACAAATTCTTGTCAGTTTTGTGAAATACACTTATTTAAACCCAAAGGAGCTCCAGAGTTTTCCATTTGTGGTGCTACTCCTTCTCAAACCTCTCCTGAATTGTGCTAATTGTTTTTACTTACTCAGTGTCCCTGGAAAACTTATTAAAGCAATTTTCTGGCTATAAAGTATTTTTGCCATCACTTCTAACACTGTTGAATAGGAACAGGTTAAAGAGCTACTTCATCACCTTAAGCTGCATTCATGTGATGTCAGAATAATTGGAGTAAAACGTTTCTGACTAGAAGAATACACATGAACGGCCTCTTGTGTAGGAAAAACGACTCTGCAACTTGGAGATAATTTTAAATAAATTGCCGATTTGACATCAAATGCATAAACATGGCGGGCAAATGTCAATGTGTGGTTAATGGTAATAAACATTTGCAGTAGTTAAAGTATTCATTTTTGATTACATGTAATGTAACCGAAAAAGTAATGTAAGTTTACTCTGGCATTGATATTACTCTATATTACTTTATATCACTCATTCTACATGAACTGCTGTTCATGCAGAGTAACACAGATTAGTGAAAAACCAAATTTTTCAGCATAAATCTTCCTCTGCTCCTCCTCACGAACAAACTGGAAACAGCTTTCAATCTCTCATTTAAATTCTCCCAGCATTAAAATGCAACAAATCTTCTTTGCATCCGTGTTATTCCTGCTTTACGACCTCAAAGCTCATGACCACCACAAAGTCAGAGGAACGACTCAGAAACTCAGATTATTCCGACATCACATGAATGCAGCATTAGTTTTGTGCATTTAAGGAGAAGTTAATTTTTTGCCATGAATATCTGTAGAAAAATGCAATAAACTCTCATTTTAAAAGATGAGAAACTCACTGAATGTTTGGTGGTGTCCTCTCATGTACCGACACTAAAGCACAAAGCAAAACAACGGCATATAACCCAGAAATGGCTCTTCCAGCTGCTTCAGGAAACAAACAGTCGTTTCCGTGTTATATATTCACATTTGGCTTCGTGTTTTAGTGTCAGTACACGAGAGGAAACGAGAGTTCCCTGTATTTTTTGGACTGTCTGAGTGCTCACGCTCCTCTGTTGTCTTCAGCTAACACCAGCAACATCAGCGACGAGCTCCGGCTCTCTGGACTGCGCTGGTCGTCATAATAATGCTAAAAAAAAATCATATATGATTGTAAATATCCTTGTTACAAGGCCGAATGTGCAAAAAATCAAACTTCTTCTTTAACGTTAGCAGCTTGTGATTTTCTTTACCTTTACTGCTGCTTTGTTTAGCACACCAGCTGATTTCCCACAACATGCAAATGATGAACAAATATCACCAAAATTAGAAAACATGCAGCTTAGAAAAAAAAAATCTGATTCAAGCTGAAAAGGTGACGACAATGGCTACAGAAAGACGTCTTCAGCGCATTTAAAGCTGCATCCATCCAAACATCTCAGAGGAAATGATAACACACATTGAATTATCCACCTGAGCTGCATGGTGAGGCACGAGCTTGAATACGGCGTGCACAGCGCTGGAGATTCTACAGGAGATTCTATTATTGAAAGAAATCCAGGCAACATGAACCCTGCTACTCTAAGCAAGCTCCACCTGCAGGTGCAGCACACGTAACATCTGCGCTGCTGCCAACGACTACAACTGTTCTGTTGAAACAGATTTTCAGCTTAAGGTGAACACAAGCTCAGACCAACGTGAGTCCTGTGAGTCAGGTAGCTTTACCGCGCGGGGCTGCAGAGTAGGGCAGAGGAAGGGGCTGGTCCCGTGGAGCGAGGCCCCTCAGCAGGTCAGAGCGCTGGGCGGCCATGGCGGCGGCTGCAGGCCACTGGTGCATTTGCTGGGAGGTGATGTAGTCGTTGAGCAGCGTCTGGCGGTTCTCCAGGGCCGCAGTGTCAGGAAAGCCACGGATGAGGTACGGGTAGGGATGAGGGTAGGCCGGGTTGGGGGCCAGGTGGCGAGGCAGGTAGTAGGCTGCTGTGCATGAAGAGTAATAAAGCAGAAAAATTACTATGAGAAAGGACTGATCAACACACAGACATGACTCATCATCCTCCTGCTAAAGGCCCGTCAGTTAAACACTGCGAAAGGAAGATGAAATACAAACTGGGAAGTCCAGTTTCCAGCCCGCCAGATCGGCTCGGGGTCCTGCGTGTGCAGAGGACGCATCGCATTAACTCGCAAAAGATCTTGCGAGAATAATTCATTTGAACCCAAACCATGATCTCTCTGTAGCAACTTTGTGTTTTTGTCCATAAAATAAGCACAGAATTATTAACATAAGAAGTTTGTACCAACTGCACAGTGACGAAACAACACGCACAAATATCGAGTTTCACAAATCGAGGATTATCATCACACACACTTATGTTCTTTACATTGGAGAGTGTGTGCTGTGCTCGACAAACACACTAACGTTACTCAATGTGACTCTGTTAGTGTTGACAAAAACACTGACATAAAGGTTACAAAGGGCTTCATACAATAAGAGGCAAGACAGCACTGGTTGATTTAAATGACAATGATTGTGCCAGTATGCTGACAAGCTAATTACCAATAACACACTAGCATGCTAACACAAACATAATTTTGCATTAACATGCTAGCGCTATGAACAGATTAGAGCTGCATCAACTAATCAAATAATCAATTAATCAGCTGATAGAAAGTTAATCGCTTTTAGAAGTTTATTTTCAGTTTGTCTCGTAGTTTAAGTTGGTGGACTGCTTGTGCATGTGCAGAACAGACCGGGTGCTGGAAGCAGTAACCAATCATAATGCGTCACATCTTCTGTTAATCTCAGGACCCCGAGCTGATCTGGCAGGCCGAGCACATCTGGTACCTACGCCAGAGCAGCAGCGGCTCACCTTAAATGGAGCTGTTCTTGTTTCACGTGGATTTAGCTGCACCTGTCTAATTTCAGAGTTTGGTCTGCATGGACAGGATAAGGCTTTGGCACACATTCTTGGTTAGATGGACTCTCTGCTGATGACATAAAGCTGCATAATCGGGCTGCGATGCACAGTGGAAATGATTTACTGGAACAAAAACAGCATGTTCGTGTCCTTGGTGTTTGTTGGATGTAGTAACCCTGCTCACCCTGCGCAGATTTCAGCCGAAGCTGTGTGGAAGGTTGTGTATTAGTACTGAAGTTAATCTTTCTTTTACTGTTTTGCCCTCATCCACTTTTATATCCTCTTTCAAGGCAAAGTCGTGATAATAGTGCCTGTAGCTGTACTAGTTTTAATTTTTATTAATACTTGAATGAAGGCGTCACAGGCAACCGAGAGGGATTTTGTCCTGCTGTGTCTGGCTTCGTTTCAGCAAGCCTTGATGGTAGCTGTGCCCTTTCCTTCGTGGGTTTCTCACTGAGATAAAGAATCACAGAAGCTGGAGGGAATCCTCACATTTGCCTCTTTATTATTGACTCTGCAGCGTGACACATGGAAAGCATGCAGGGCGGGAGCCTGCTTGGAGAGAGGAAATCATATTAGCAGTTTCACAGAATAACAAGAAAACAGTTAGAATATGACGAAGGCTGGCAACACTCTGCACTCATTACCGCACAGTGTAACTCACAGCTTCCTGGCTGCAGAGTATATGTTTATGACGGGCAGGACATCTGTGAATAAGGACTGATTGTTGTAAAGGAGACAAAAAATCAATTTCACTGTCAGAGTGGACGTTTAATTGCAGAGATTCAAGGGGTCGTGAATGTGGAGCGCAGCCCACAGTGTTGGCTGCATTCCACTCACGTAGCTCTTTGAGGGGCTGAGTGACTGCCTCCCTCTGCCAGAAGCGCCATCCCTGTCCCAGTGGCGTTCCACCTTAAAAAAGACGGATATATGTGCCCAACTGGCTCCCTGACATTGACACACCGTGACTCATGCTACCATGCTATTTCAGTATGGCTGCTGGCAAGCCCGGCCTTTCTGTAGCCTCGCCGCTCCCTGATTTGGTCATTTGTTTGCCTCCCCTGCTTGGCTGTTTACTTGTAATTTGGACATCTGTCAAGGTGGTTTGTTTGCTACCCTGTGGTGTGATTAGGCTGCACTTGCCAAATCTGGGTTATAGCAAGTCTTGGCTGCAAAGACAAAGCCGGAGTTTGGCTTCCTCTCATCTAAGTTTATTGGGATAATTAAGAAGTCATTGGGTGACAAAATGAGCGCTGTCACGGCAGTCACACACACATCCATCATGCTTGTTCACGCTCTCTCTCCGGCAGTCTTAACGGTGGTCTCGTGAAGAGCGTCCCCGTCCTGTCTGTTCATCCCGCCTCGTCCTGTCACACAGTCTGTTCAGCGCAGAGCTGCGGCGCCAGAACCTCCTCTTACACCAGAGGGAGGGAGTGGGACAATTAACCACCTGCTGATAAAGCAGCCACACCACAGAGCCTCACACACGCCCTGACATTTGTAAGATCACTCATGGACACATTCATTTACAGATTTATAGATGTGGTGTCACTCATGCACCGTGCGGAGCTCTCGCTCGCGGCTCGCAAACGCACAGCGTGCAACAAAAGAAAAGAAGGTTGAGCGTCTGCTTCCAAATCTGCTTTCTGATCCTGTTTCATCCTGAGCGTTACTAATTTGTTCATCTCCTTAATGAACATTATTGGCAGGATTGCATTAACCCAGCACTTAAGTGTCCTAATGGCTAACGTCATGCTCCGTGCTCACATCACAAACTGTAGACTCTCGTGCAATCAATACGGAATAATCCGACCGCTCCATCCAACTTTATTTAAACTGTCTTTCATCTTGTTTCTGGATCATCGGCCACAGTTACTTTCATTAGATTTAGTGCATTGAAACAGATGATGTAAACCACAATGACCGCTCATCTGGAGCCGTAACTCTCCATTTTGGTGAATCATTTACAGCTGATAAGAAGCTGTGATGCTGTATGGTGGCTCAAACAGCTCAAACAGCTCAAACTATGATAAGCGTCATCATCTAATATGTCTTTATGTATGGCCTGAACGCTGCAGCACTCGCTCTGCTTCCATCTTGGCACCGAGGAACAAATCCACATATCTTGTTGTGTCTGTAAACAAAGAGTGTGTTTCCATGGGCGTGTCACGAGGGCGTGTTGGGGAGGGTTGGGATATATATAGAACAATTTCTTGGCCCATTCTTACTTGACTGGAATAGGCTGCATTTCTTGAAATGTCATTATATGAATAACAGATCAGGGGATTGTGGTCAGAAGACCCACAGATTGGAGAAGCGGCAGAAGCACCGACGTAGGAGCTCAGCAATGACCTGCTGTGGATGGACCAGCAGAAAAACACATTTTAATCACCTTTATATAAAGAACCCAAAAGCCATACTTGAGTAAAAGTAAAGATACCTTAATGGAAAATGACTGTTTAAAGTGAAAGTCGCCTATTAGAATATTACTCGAGTAAAAGTCTTAAAGTAGCGGGTATTTACTGTACTTACGCATCAAAAGTAAAAGTACAGATAAAAGCAGTCGGAAAAACAAAATAGTTTGTTTTTCATTGATGTAGCCTCTGGTCTCTGTGAGGACAGAATATCTCAGTCATAAAATAAAATGCAATAAGGTGATAAATGCGCGTTTAGAAAGTTTTATCAACTTTCTAAACTGCTGTGGACGTGATTTGAATACAACAGGCAAACGTTTTAAGCTGAATCTGAAACTGGGCGATTGCTTCTACATCATAACAACAAAATGATTGAAAATCACCCATAAAACACAACAGCAGCACCCTGCGTAAAAACCAAGTGATCTGTTGTACCACAGCTGAAGTGCACCTGTTTGCACTCAGGCCTGACACGATTAACCAATGATCCGACTTCTTGCAGTCTGTGATCCGACATTGTTGGTCACCGAAACAAAACAAAACAAAAATATTGGCTAGCAGCCTAACAAATTTCTTCTGGTTGTATTCGGCATCTAGTAATTAAGATGCTTGTTTGAAATGTAATGGAGTAAAAGCATCAGTTTTCTTTGAAAAATGCAGTAAATTAAAAGTAAAAGTCTACAGGAATAGAAATAGTAAAGTACAGAAATTTAAAAAAAATACTACAGTACAGTAACAAAGTATTTCTACTTTGTTACTGTACAATACTGCCTTTAAAAAATCCTATCAGGTTAAGAGTTCTCTGTATGTATTAGGAATATTTTCACAGCTTTCCTTCGCCATCAGACAGCCCTGTAACCATTACATCTCTGTCTCCAAAGACCAGACTCCTTTTGACAAAAGCAGTAATTATATCTCAGAGAACGAAGCTGTTGTTGTTAGACACCTGCCTCAGTTGCTTAGTTTCGAGGAAACCGAAATAACCTTTAAAACACCAAAGCCACAAAATAAGACAACCAAGCTGACCAACAGAGGCAGCTGTAGACCTGCAGCTGTTGAGTCCTGTCGGGTAAAAATGTGTCTTTTGTTAGAGGAGTCTGGTAGCTTAAGGGAGAGAAAAATAGCAGCGTAATTTTCCTGTTAAAAAGAGCTGTCTGATGGCAAGGCAAAGCACTTAAATATTTCAAATGAGTGCTAATGGATTACTGACTACCATCTACTGTAGATAAAACAGAAAAAATTCCTCTTACAATCCCACTTCAATGCCTGAAATGTAGTTTCTGAGAGGTAAATTGCTAAATCTATTTCACTATGTTCAGACAACATGACAGCAGACACTACGACACACAGTTGCACACAGGAAGTTATGATAAACACTTGTGCAATGACAGATGAAAGATGTATTGAGCAGCTTTTAAAGCAGAACAGTTTGAATGTTGCTGAACTCAGCGCTGGCAGGTAATCAATCATTAATCAGAGTTCTGTGATTAGAAAACAAACACTGACAGCTCGACGAACAAAACTCTTCCCCTGATTTCTAATTCCTCTTTTTGTGTTTATGATGTCGAACACATTTCCAAACCATAAAAATAACCTTCCAACAATAAAAGCAGCTTAAAGGAGGGCTGAGCTCAAGGAGTGGCCGACAGATGCACTATGGACAGAGAGGGTGTGGCTGCTGCTGAGTTTCACCTGAGAGCAAAAAGAAGCAGCTTCACCAGTTACAGCAGCACGCCGGCCTGCGAGGACATTCTTTACCTGTGGATTATTGTCTCGCTTCAAGGTATGTCACAGCTCCTTCTCTCTACCTGATATGTTGATCGTGTGTACTTAAGAATGAAACCGTTTGTATTTACCTCCGCCACACTTGCTCTGAAGAGGAAAAAATAGGAGCAGTTCTTCCGTGCAAAGGTACATGTTAGATTTAAGATAAGCAGCCGTATTAGAGGGCAGAGATCTTTTCACTTACAGACAACAGAAGCGTTCGAGGGAAGCAGAAAGTCAGTGATATTAAACTCACTGAATCGTTTCTTCCCTTTGTGATGCCTGCAGGTTTCAATGGAGCCTGTATTTACACGTGCGGGGCTAAAGGTGGCTGTGCTGCTTCTGCTCACAGTTCAGCTGCAGACAGGTGAGTCTGATTTGTTATTTATCTCAAGAGTGCGTTGAACGTTTGAGATAAGAACTGTTCAGCCAAAGCAAACACAACATTTGACATGCTGCTGAATGGCCCTTTTCCACCGCCTGACTGTGAGGCTTCAGCATTCTCATCACACAGAATATATGATCAGTAACAGGACAGGTGTTTTTTCGGTGATTCATGCTGAAAACAGGCCGGTGTGCATGCTCTGAGCTGATGATCTGAAAGTAATACCACCTGATGAATTGCATAGCAGACTATCAGTGAGCCGTGTATATGCTGTGGGTGTCTGACAGGTAACCTGCATAACATTCATAACTGCTTTCATACGTACTGCTGCTGTTGGTGGTCAAACTGGTGTGCGCATTTTTAACACATGAATGTCAACAATGGGGATTGAGCAACTCCTTTGCAACACAACGCACAAAATCACGAAAATTTTTAAAATCAACATACGAGGCTACAGTGTGACTTTTTTTAAATCCTTGAAATATGTTTGAAATGAATGTTACACTCACTTTTTGTACAGGAGCTATATACAAAATTCATTCACTGCTAGCAGCCACAATTCTGTATCAGTTTTACACCAAAATAAACCTGCAGGTCAGCCACACCTCCCATTTCCCCTGCACTCCACCTGCACCACCCCCTGTTCTCAGCAGCTCTCTGCTCAGGAGAGGCCAGAGCCTCGCTAGCAGTTAGCGTTAGCTCGGCTGTCCCTTACATCCACTCTGTGATCATTTCATTTTATTTAAAGGGGAAAAAAGCATCTAAATGTGTCTTTCTACAAAGCATGGAGAGTCAGAATCTCAATCACAACACAAATTCACAACATTTATTATAATTACTGAGCAGCCTATGAGGTTAGCAGAACCACTCCAGCTCCAGCCAAGGATCAGAATATCAACCATAACACAATATAACAACATTTATGTAATTATTGAACAACATATGACGTTAGCGGCGCCACTCGTTCGCGCTAGCTTCAGCTGGGCCTCCTTCTCAGGCGGCAAGAGCCCTGCTAGCGAGTAACGTTAGCTTGGCTCCCCCCACATCTATTCATGACAATGTCATATTATTTCAAGTGAGAAAACGTCTAATTGTTCCTCTCCACGACATATGGTGGGTCAGAATCTCAACCGCAACACAAGTGCATTTATGTGATTTTTGAAAAGCCTGTGACGTTAACCTTCCCACTCCTCTGAAACATTAGCCGTGTCCGGGTTAAATATAAAAATATTCTCGGCTGCTCCTCACTTACTGTGGCATTTTATAAAGGGGGGAGGGGGCCAACAGTTATGAAGGGAGGGGGCTCACACGAACTAATATAAATGCGCTGCCCTCCCAGCTACTCAAACAAAGAAACTAAGAAGCTCGATAACGACACACGGAAGGGGCGTGTGATGTCACTCTCCATTCTAGATGTAAATATGCTGCTAGTTCTTTACAGCAACGTGTGTTTTTCCTGAAATCTAATGAGGCTAAATTTTGTATCTAGCTCCTTTCAAGAGAAAATCAACTTTGAATTAAAAAAAAAAAAAGCCTTATAAATATGTAAAACCAAAAGTTTTTTAAGTTTGGTACACACGGCGTCTTGACAGTTTGCACAGAAAGTTTTGTTTCTCCTTCTAACAGCAAAAATTCTTTTGGTGCTTTCCTTTAAATATTAAATATAGGACGCAGAGGCATTTTATTGTCGCCAGTCCAATTAGTCTCCGGCCTTGAATGCACAAACAACATTAAAACAGAAGTGAACTCAAATTGAATTCATGCAGCAGAAGGAAAGAAACTCTTATCATGTCAGACAAAAACATCCAGGCACTTAAATCTTCATGTTGCACCACATTAAATCAGACGTTTTCTGTCTTCATTCATTCACTGAGGTTCAAAGAAACTTCCAGCAAACAGAGAAAAAGTTTACTTGATTCTTTTGTGGTCCTTGCAGATGAAGTGAAGATTTGAACACCTGCAGCTTGGTGATGGCGCTCATTAGCAAGTTAGCTTAGCTGCTTTGCTACATAGACAACATGTCTCCCCAAGAGCCCAGCATGTTTCTGTTCTAACAAGGCCTTTACGGTAACTTTATTTACTGCATCTGCAATAAGCTGGTTTCACTTGCCTGCATGTAGCGATGCTGCACTGAATTATTTATTTTACTTACTCATCTCATTTTTCCTCCAAATTTTACCTGTTTCTGTTTTAAGAATCGATTTTGCACTCTGAAAACGTGTCAAGAGGGGGTAAAAAATGGCAGACGTGTTTTCATATTACATTGTCAAACATTTTTTCCTTTTCTGAATAAAAAGATACTTAAAATACAAGATTGCAGCATTTTGCCTGAGGGGGCTTTGGCAGTGTAAACATCTGAGTGACTAATCTGAGGCTTTTTTCTGACTCCCTACATCATGTCTGCCATTTAAACGCTTTCATAAATACCTCTGACATACTTTGTTTGGCTGCAGTGGCATTGACATGCTGTCAGAGAAGCCATAGAGGCTTTTTTAAAAAATGATGAGTGGTGTCAAGGAGAGGCTGAATCAATTAATCAGCTCGGTCCAAACAGATGGCTAAACGTGGTGGGAGGACGTTTGCTCTAGTTGTCTGGTAGATTGAATGACATTACTGAAGTAAATAACTTGGATCTGCTGACGTAATAATAATATTCGGGAGTGCATTCTTCTATAAACGTCAGGCTATCAGCAGTAATTAAAATCTATGGTCATAAACAGTGAGTCAGCAGGGTGTGTGTCAACTCAGACACAGCTTTTAACTGCCACTTGTCAAGTACATTTGTCATGTCTGCTCATCTGTTCACTTTCCATCATCATTTGCTAATATTTCCAACAACTAATTCCCCTTGAGAGTTTTACATTAATACACAACTCATTTTTGCAAAAACACAGCTTTTTACTTTCTTTCCAGCTCCAAATCCTCCTCCGTTTGACTTAAGAGGCCAATTAGTCTCAGATCAGCACCTACTCCACCGAGACTGTTTACGCGGCCCAGAGCTGAAGGAATATTAATGTGTTTGAAAATGACTTCCTTCTGTTATATGTTTGTCTTGCGGGCCGGCTGGATGGTTATGCATAAAGTGTGCATTACGAATCAGACAAATTTGAGTTTTTCCGATCCATCAGATGTGACAGAGGCGCTGGAGGTGACCTCATCGGGGCCACAGACCATTCAAAAGGCCCAGGGGGAGACAGTTAGCCTGGGATGCACCTACACGCCTGGCCCTCAGGACACAGGAGAGCTGGACATCGAGTGGTCCAACGTGAGCCCGGACATGACGCAGAAAGACCAGCTGGTAGGTGGATGACTGATTGGATGTGTTAAAAGCTTAAAGGAGCTTGACACAAAATTTAGCCTTGTTAGATTTCAGGAAAAACATATTTTGCTCTGAAAAGAACTAGTGGCATATTGACGTCTAGCGTGAAAAGTGACGTCATGTCATGTCTCTTTCTTTTGGTAGCTGGGACGGCTGCACATTCATGTTAGTTCATGTGAACCCCGTCCCTTCGAAACAGTTGGCCCCCACCCCTTTGATAAAAATGCCAAAGCAAGTAAGGTGCAGCCAAGCATATTTTTAATGTGACACTGGCCCAGCTAACCTTACAGATGACGCCTTTAGAAATCTGAAACTTTTTCTTTTGTCACTTTAGGCTAATGTTGTTGTTTTTTTAAACAACAGCATCTGATTTAACATGACAAATTGACACAATAATTTAGAATGTATACATGTGAAAATATGCCATTTAAGGTGCTAGAAACCTTAAATTTTCACCTTAAAAAACAGAGAAAGTGTTTGAATTCTACCAAAGAAAAAAGTGTGAGGTTTGGGGTTTTGCAGAGAAACCTGCAGGAGTGGAGGCTATCTTCTACCTTTTGGGCTCTTTGAGTGCAGATGTGCTTTGAGGGTGTGTCATCACTAAACCCGATCTTTGCATCTCAGATCTTATCGTTCACGGGAGGCCAGACGCATCAATACGGCGACCCCTCAGTCTCAAGAAGGCTCAAGTTCACAGGGAACCCCATGCAGGGCGATGCCACAGTCTCCATCTCTGATGTGAGGGTCTCAGACACGGCCACCTACCAGTGCAAAGTCAAGAAGGCGCCGGGCGTGGACACGAGAAAAGTCACACTGGTGGTGATGGGTGAGGACGACTTGTTTTTACCGGTTTTACCTGTTCATTTTCTTGGCCGTCTTGTTCTCCTTTTTCAGTGTTGCTCTCATTCACATGGAATGTGGAGGCAGTCAGTGAACACACCTTCCTCTACAGCGATAAACCTCAGTCTGCTCTCCTCTTCAGCACCTTTAACCTTCCTCCTGATGAACTGAGGCCTGACTCTGAAAACAGCTTTTGTGCCATATGTTTCTATATTCCCTTTCTAGTTCCCCCGTCAGCGCCAAAGTGTTGGGTGGAAGGTGGCGAGGAGAAAGGTGGCACGGTCTCCCTCCGCTGCAGATCCCCTCAGGGATCCACCCCCCTCAGCTATGTGTGGAGGAGAGAGAGTGGAGGTGCCATGCCGTCCACTGCAACCCAAGGTGAGGAGGCAACATGACAAAAAGGCTTTTCTTCAGTCCATTCATGACGCTGTGTTTGTATAATGTGCTTGTCCTGAATGTTGTCGTCTCCCATTAAGACCTACAGACTGGAGAGCTTTTGATAAATAACCATACAGACAGCAACGTTGGCAGCTATGTGTGTGAGGCAGCAAACGCTGTCGGCAAAGCGCAGTGTAAATATGCACTGCACGCATACAACCGTAAGTCTACATTATCATCTAATTTTACTCCTAAGTACTTAATGCTTTTAATTCCTAAAGGGACCTTTTTATTTTCCTACTGCATGGTTTAAATATTTGCTGTAGCCTTAAAGCAAGTCGTAACATCACATGTAAGCCTCTTAATTCTGGAAATCATGACTGCAAAGAAAGAAAGCTGCACTTGTTTGATCTTAAAGCCTCACGTCGTCTCTTCCAGCTACTGACAAGGTGGGTGTCATTGTCGGGGCGGTGATAGGTGCCATCCTGCTGCTGCTCCTCCTCCTGCTCCTCATCTGGCTCCTCATCTGCTGCTGCCACAAGAAACGCTACGTGAAGGAGGTCGCAAATGAAATAAGGTATGAGAGTTACATAGAATCTCAGGGGGTGGTTTACACGGGGCGAGTTTTCGCATCAAATGAAACACTTCTGTTGTGGTTTGACCTTCCTTTTACATGACGACGGCGTGCTGGCACCCCTAAAACCGCAAACGTTTGAAAACGGGTTCCAGTGTGGAATCTTTTGAAACTGCATCCTTCTTTCTGACTGTGCAAACTGGCAAGTGGAGTGCCTACACAAATGCTAATGCTAGCACAAGTCACTGCATTCCGCTCTAGCCGCTACCAAACTCTGATTAAACTCTCGACAGTGCACCGAAAGTAGGTCGAATATGACGACAGTCAGTTAAGGTGAATTTGAGTGTTCGTAGCATAATTTTAGATTTCAATCTATGGCTGAATTTATTTCATTTGTAGCTGCTTAGGGCTTAGCAACAACAGGAAGTAAACAACTTTAGGCAGCTCTGACGGTATGTCATTACTAACTTAGACTGTTCACGACTGGCCTGGCATGCATACTACAACACTTTCAATTGTTTGTGCAAACACAGACATATTTTAAAGACGCAAAGGAAAGACCTTCCTGTTTATTAGTGTGGCTGCTCCCGTGTAAAGGTGGCCTCAAACATCTATGAACGTAAGGATCATGTGATTGAGATGTGTGACTGGTTTCCTCAGGGAGGACGCTGCAGCTCCAGAAAGCCGACCCTCCAGCAGACACTCCAGTCTGCGCTCAGTGATGGGTTACCGCACCCACCACGACATCAACTACAGCTCCGTGAGAAACCACCTGCCCAGTGTCAGCGAATCAGGCCGCAGCGGCGTCTTCACAGGTGGGAATAATGGCACATCGCAGCCCCTTGCAGCAGGGGGAAACCTCACCCCCCTCAAATACGACCACCGATACGGATACCCTGTGTAACACCATCCAGTGGCCTGATAGTTTTTGTTTTATAGTATTAAACTACGACTTTTGAGGAAAACACTGTAAATAGTATTCTTTGTATGAGACAAAAGGTGCAATACGATATATTTAAGTGGAGAATGATGGCAGCACCGGTGCAGACTGCTGCAGACTCATAAAATCTCTCATCGGCCCTTGGACAAACATAAACGTACCACTGGAAGATTTTCACAAAGCTCTGTAGCACCTCACTGCTGCTGTGTTGAGCTTGAGCAGGCGCTCGTAATTCAACTCATTACACTGATTTCTGCTTAACCTGTATGTTAAATGTAAAGATCACAAAGATGTATTTTTATTGGTGTTTGTTTTTACGTAGCTCAATCGATGTATTACTTTTTTATGCACGAGGACAATAAAATGTTTTTAACCTACATGAGCGGGGAACTTTCTGCTGAAAAGAAAACTGAAGATACAGATTTTCTGTCATTGCCTGATGAAATCTTAACTGACGAAACACAACAGAGAAACATTTAAAACACATCTTCTATTCCAAGGATGCAAGAACTGTTATCTCTCCAAAAAAGATAAGACTTAATCAAGTGGGTTGAATTTTGGTAATGTGAAGGAATTAAGGAGTGTTTTCACGTGTAAAATGAGGCATGAACTTCATCAGAAAGAGTCGTTATGTGGAGGTGTTTGGAGCAGTGATGCTCAACTTACTGACGTGTGAACCAACCGATCGATGTGGTTCCGATCTGTGAACATGGCCAGACTGTTTTCATAGCCCACGTTTGGAGACTGGCTATTTTCAGGGCAGCAACCGGATCAATGTGAATTCAAACATGAAGCTGCTCATGAGTCAGACAATTGGAACACAGTGAAGTCTATTTTGCCTCTGATCCTCTGCATATTTATTTGCCTGCTGGAATTTTTTACAGAACAAAGTGCTTCAGAATTGCCTTGTTTGTGCTGCATTCTTCGTCATTCTTTGCAGAGAGTCAGTAAACTAGTCATTAATCTAACAGCTAGTTTTCGAGACTCTAACCTGCAACTGCCGCTCCGAGAGTCCAGAGTCAGCACCACAGCGAGCCCCCGGCTCCACCTCCTGTCTGCACAAGCCTGATCCCATCTTCAAAAGGTGTGTGTTGAATTAATAAGAGCTGAAAGACGTGCTGAGGGTTGAGGGGCCCTTGGTAATAAATTCTGCCAACGGCCCCCTTAAGGGCAGGAGCCTCCTTGAACTGAACTGTAAAGGCTGGACATTTGTTTGGAAACAGTGCTGCTGCTTGAAAAGATGAAAAAGAAAAAGCTTCAATTAGACTTCTGCTCCTCACATTTAAATGAGAGTTTCCTGATGGTTTAAGAGCACACACTTTCACACACAAATATAATCTTGACATGTTTGCTATGTATGACACGTCCCTTAAAGCTAGTTATGGTTAGGCTCAGTTTTATTTCACGCTCGTCTAAGATCCGGTCCCCAGTGTTTCCTACCTTTTGACCAAATAAATAAAGAAATACATTTTGGTTGATTAAAATTCTAACATTACTCTTCAACAAATCCACTAGTCGATGGAGGAAAAAATCTGAACATTCTTTAGATAAACAAGAGATGCACACAGTCAGATATAGCTGTTAATGATTTGTTACTTTCAGAAAATGTCTGCTAAGTTAATTTACATACAGTAGAAACAAACACACACGCACAAGCTCTTACCTTGGATGATAATGGAGAACCAGCTTTTGTATAACAACAAAGCGAATGCTAGTTGAGCTAGTGCTACGGTGTGAAGCAAAAAAACAACATGAACAGAAAATAACTAGTACTTAATAACCTTTTACTGTGGTTTAATGTTCACAATTTCTTTAGACTGTCCCTCAATTTACAACGTCGGCACATTAGCTACAACATGCTAATGCTAGCTCATCAGGCTAACATTAAAAATAAACAGTAAAACATAACAAACCCCACCCCACCCCCCAGCTTTCAGGTTTGAAGTTGGCTATGGGACTGACCTTGTCTGTGTATGTCGACTGAAAGCCCGTTAATTCCTGCAGGAATCTCAGTAATATCTGATGTGCAAGTGAAATTTAAATTGACATTTTGCATTTTTGGTTTTCAGAGAGACAGTATGACAGTGAGCTAGCTTAGCTAACAGCTTCTAGCAAACTAGATGGCTGTTTTCTTCAATTCAGTTGTGTATGTTGACTGTCGGGTTACTTTGTTTAAATAAAGAAATGGTTTCTATAGTTCCAACACATTGTGAATCTGAGTAACATTATTCTGCGACAACATGGTGACACATTATTGTCTTTATCAGTTTGAAGTGAACTAATCTGATTTATCAGTTTAAATGCCGGCTAAACAGGTAGTTTCTATCCCTCTGTAAAGAAAGTGGACGCTATGGGCATCATCTGTTTATTTACGGATCTACGGACACCAGCTCCACACTGAGCTTCAGCTGTTACCAGCCCTGGCTCAGAAGGCAGTCTTGATTTAAATACTCATAGATTGCCATCATCCCTTCAGCTCTTCTGTCTCTGAGGCTGGAGACTGATGTTGTGATTCAGGCTGTCATGTTCTTTCACATGATGTCATTTGGTTTAAAATCGAGTAAATGTTCACTTAATCAGACTTTGCTTTGCCTGACAGAGTTCAGAGTTGTGAAACATGGGTTTTGTTTTGACTTCCTGTTTTATAGGATTGTTAAAACACAGACATTTGTCGAGGACAGTATATCTTTTGTTATTGTGTTTATATTCAATTTGAATCATTCCAAAAATAAAATCAGGTCTGCATGTCCCAGCTGCCGATTAAAATAATGGATTAGCTTCTCTCCTGAAAAAACAGAGATTAAAAGCCTGAGTTTCTTACCTGTTTGCTTTAAACAGCGACAGATTCAAAACTGTCAACTTCTGTGTCTGTGTCTTTCTGCACAATTCAACTTTGGAAAGAAGCACACGTCCATCAGAGCAGTTCTCTGCACAAAAGCAGCTTCAAGTCCATCCTTTAATTCTTGCATGAATGGGGTAAACATTAATGACTATTAATTTTCTGCCAACCTCCCCCGCAAACTACATAATCTCTTCTTTAAATAATAGGTTTCTCAGAGGGCAGAACTTCTTCCTGGGCAAGTAATTATTTTTTTTTGAAAAAGCGAAGCTCTAACAGAGGAGTGTTTTTCACATTCTGATTCAAACAGCTTCTGCAACAGAAGGAACTTTTACATGAGATTGTGCAAAATGGCAAAAATCTGTCCTGAAAATAGGGCTTTAGATTTTTTTTTGTTTGTATAAAAGTAATTATCTATTACAGTAATACAGTGTGACAGTTAGGGTGCAATTCATGAAGAAAAACAGGAGGACTAGGGTGAGCCATATTAATTGTTTATGTAATTAGGATCTTGTTTGCGTAATTGAATAGTTGTGTATTTTTTAAAAAAAGCAAACAAAGAAATCTAAATAAAATATACACTGAAACTTTAATTCAAGTCAACATCTTGTTTTAAGTCTGTCTCCAGTGTCCACGTCCTCCACAGCGCAAACTACACTGATAACGTGAGGCATTAGTTGGACTCCTGAAGGTGATTCAGAGGTGATTTGCTTTTCTTATCAGGTAAATAAGTGTGTGTTTTGTGTGTGAGTGTGTGTGAATGTGTACGTGCGGTTTGGTGTAAATTTGCGGCCATGCTGCTTTTGCATGCAGCGTCCGGACGTGTGTGGTCTGCGGCTCTGCTGAGCTGTCACGCTGCACTGATCGACAGACAGTAAAGTCATATTCATATGAGCGCATGTCAATGCAAATACACCGCCGCCACAACCTGTGGTCATAACTGATGCAAATCAAGCCTGATGCTTCTCTATAAATCCCAGTCAAGCAGTGCTTTAATCTGAGGACTCCACCTTGCTCTGTGCATCCTGCAGAAAACTTCAGGCGGGGATTAATGCTTGGATAAACAAAACAAAACAAAGGATTCATCAATGGCAAACAAAGGTATTGAGTTGGACAACATATTGTAATGACTAGCAGGCAAAGAATGGAAGCAGGAACCTTGAGTAGGATTCAGAGTGAACAACAGTCTCATCCAACCCACAGGAGCTTCCTTTGAGGTAAAAATGGAGGACGTGTCTCCTCTAATTGCTCTAAGCTTCTTACCTCAGCTACACTTTACCTCTCTTTGCTTGGGACCACATAAATAGATTTAACATGTATTTTTAACCATAAAGGAAGACTTTAATTTAGCTAATGTGGATGCATTCCTCATATTTCAGAGGCTGAATGTGTGAATCTTTTCCTCAGGTCCCACAGACACACTGTGACTGATTCCATTCTGCTGCAGAGATGAAGAATCGTCTGGTTCGGTGTGTGTGTGTGCATAATTTTTTCGCCTTCTTGTCATCTCTCTGAACACAGTAAAAACAAAACATTTCAAACCCCACACCGACTGCTGACTGCTGCATTACATTGCTCTCATAAAGGTTGTCACTGCAGATGTGTTCGGGGTAATATTGTCAATATGAATGGGGCAAATAAATTGGTCCTCTGGATAATGACGGGGCTGCTGGCCATCACAACTGTTTTCTTTAACGTCTACATCTTCCTGATGAGTGTGTGGAACTACAGGCAGAAGAAGCAGTGGAGTCCCAGTGAAACCATCATCGTGGCTCTGTCGCTGGCCGACGTGGCTCACCAGCTGATCTGTTACCTCTGGATGTCCATGGACGAGGTGGACAACGAATGCTACATCCTGCAGATGCCCTACACAGTCATGCTCCTGTTGGTCTTCAGCCTCAAGTTCACCATCATGTGGGACACCAGCTTCCTCACGTTCTACTACAGCACCAAGCTGGTGAGCACACCCAACCAGTGCTACACACAAATCCAGGCCACCATCCTCAAGCACGTGACCTTGGCTGTGTTTCTCATCCCTCTGTGCGGCCTGGGCACCTGCATGCCGATGCTTGTGGTGTTCGAGCCTGAATTAAACTACAGCACGGTGAACAGTGACTGTGGCGTTTTAGTTCCCGACACCCGCTCAGGGCAGGCGTATGAAGCCGCATTTTTGCTGCTCGCTGACGTCCTGCCGGGCGTGCTCATGATGAAATGCTGCATCTCCATCTCCACCCACCTGGCCATCCACCTCCGGCACATGAAAGCCAGCACCAACGGGGCCCACGGCCCAAAGCTGGGCTCTCAGATGAGGGTAATCAAGATGTCTTTGTCTCTGGTGGCCGTCTTCATCATCTTCCTCGTGGTCGACCTTTACGTCCAGTACCAGATAACAGTGAACCACGAGAATGTCCTCATGCTCAGCTTCTTCTTCACATCCATCTACACCACAGCCACTGCCATGGTGCTGATCTACGGAAAGAAGAGTTTTTGGAAAGCTCTGATTCATGAGTTTAATGTCTGCTTGGATGAATATCCATGTTTATCTTCTCTGAAGGTGCCGGAACAAAAGGCGAAACCCAGCACTCCTGCAAAAGTTAAAAACTGAGAAGCCAATTTGCTTCGCGCTGAAGTCTTTGAGCTAAAATCAATTGGTCATTGTCTGAACTTGTTAAAAACTTTGAGGAAACTTTCTCTTTTATCTCATGTGCTGCAATTTCTGTAATGATGAGTGTCCTGCTGTTTCCCCGGTAATTATAATTTCTTAGCTCAATAAGGTATTTCAGCTGTTAGAACAGGGAGGGCAGAGCTGTCAGAGTGATGCACAGATAAGGTAACCAGCTTCCCATCCAAATCACAAGCTCATCAGACTGTACCTTTGAATTAATATTTCAGGAGGACAAATAGTAGTTGGCCAGTAAAATAAGATTCCCAAGCATGGTTCCCCAGCCGTGATGTCACTGTGCACCCATCTAAAAATGTTAAAAAATACATGTGACTGTGGTGAGAGTACAGAGCATATTAATAAAACAAGAAAGTATGCACAACCTGAAATCCTTTTTCTTCTTTCACACAGTGATTCTAAGAGTTTTTTTCTCAGCCAGACAGTTGAAGCTGCACATGTGGACGGCAGCAGCAGCCTGTGTGTGTCTGGAATGCTGCCAGTCCAAATTCCTGCAGCAGTTTGAGGAGAAAAACACAAACCTGAGGGAGGAAAACTTACAATCGCCATCCTCTCCTGTGTGTGTGTGTGTGTGTGTGTTCGTTGGCCTTCAACAGAAGTGTGCATGCATGTACTCCACAGCTCCCAGGTGTGATTGTGTGTAAGTGCAGCTCTGTGTGTGTGTGTGTGTGTGTGAAACCGGGTGTTCCTGAAAAGTGCACTCATGCCCGACAAAGCTTCCCTGAGTAAACAGAGGTTTTGAAAACAGCAAACCTCTTTGCAAAGCTCCATTAGTTCACACCCTCTGGCACCACCTAGTGAGGTTCAAAGCAGAGATACAATAGTGCAGCTAATCCGACTCCACGCGGGCTCGGGATCCCTCCAGCAGCTAAATGGACAAACTAAGAAAAGGCCATATCTGCCTTTGATGCCGGGGAGTTAAGTCGCACTGAGGCCTTGACTTTCATCCCTGCTGAGGCTCTCTGTTGGAGGGGGGGGCTGCGTTTCTGACAAGCAAACCAGCTCAGGATTATAATTTCGATATAATATCAGTAAATTCCTACTTTATTAGTCTTCATCTTAATACTTTGTCAATGAAGTGAAAGTAACTGGGAAGTTTTTAAATCCTTTACACATACACATACAATTGAGAAACACTCTGTGCCAACTGGTGAAAGTCCTGCATTCAAAGAGCAGAGAAGTATTCTCACCAAATTTTGTTAAAGTTACTGGTTGTAACTTTTATATGGTTATGAAACTGTCCCTATTCTGTATTGATGCCCTTTGATCTGCACAATTAAATGAGAGCAGCAGTGAGAAAATGGTCTATTTCCATTTTGTTATTTCTGCCTGCCTGCCATCAGAGGTCAGGCGATGTGATTTACAGTACACGTCGTGTTACAGCCCCACAGTTCCATACATTACCTCATCGCTATGCATCCTGCAGACAGCTGTTTGAAGAAAACAAAAAGTACAGTTGAGTGAGGTGTGTAACAAAAGCGTTGCGTTGGATCCAGGGCTTTGTGACACCAGGCGGTGGTGGTCATACCACTTTTGTCCATAGTGGCGGCTAGAATCAACACAGACTCAAAGCTCCATCCAGCAGCTTTGAGGAATCAAAAATAAAAGTACTCCTGCAGAAAACTGACATGAATAGAAGTTTATCCTGTTGAATTCGTGTCTTAGCAGCATTTTACTGTTGTTGCTGGTAGAGCTAGTTAACATCAACCAGTGTACCCACAGTTAGGTCGTCAAGTCCTGTGATTTAAAGACGAGCTGAACTTCCTGTTTCCAGAGCGTCAACTGCCATGTTGTGACGTATTTGCAATTCAAACAATTGAACAACCAGTGAACGGGCTGTAGGAGCGGGACATAAGTTGGAGGAATCTGATTGGAGCGATGTTGGCAAGTGTTGTTGTTACTCCTTGGCAACCGTTGCTGGGGCTTTGCTAAATTTTAACACCATGCTAGCTCTAGTTTACAGGTTTATATTCACAGGTGGATTGGCATGATATAATTGGTTGAATAAAAAAATGATTCAACCAATAACGGCCCGAGTCAACGATGACATCAGGGACCCAGGAGATTTTGTTTTAAATGAGAGACGGAAGTGGCAGACTTTAATATAAAAATTCGAAATAATTCATTTTTTGTCATTTGTTTTGTGATACATTTTTAAATTTGACTACAATAAGAGCAGGGACACGGTCCAAAATGGTTGAAAATGCATTTTTGACTTCAGCTCGACTTTAACTCTGAGAGGTTATTAGATCATTAAAATAAAAAAAAAGTAGGAAAAAAGACAAAGTTCTGCTGTACACAACTTCAAAAAAATCTGATGAAATAAAATCATCAGTTTCACAAGTTTGGAGTCAGTGTCCCTTCGGGGACGAAGATAACTGAAATCTTTTCCATCGTCAAATTCAGACATTTTTCTAGTATTTAAAGGTGTGTTTTCAAGCTTTTCCAGCAACTTACAGCCGTATTAAATGACATATTTATACACATATGATTTAATATGATGAGTGAAATAATCATTTTGAGTGTATTTTATTACTAAACAAACGGCCACCTTGAAATCACCACACCAAATGTCAGCATTTTCAAGGATTTCCACGTGTGCTGGACATCCTTGCCCAGACCAGACACTGCTTTATTAAAAAGGTTCACAGTTGCTGCTGCTTTAACTCAAGCTGAAACATAGTAATGGTTAACATAGTTTATCGTACTTCCCTCTGAATTAAGTTGGAATAGAAGTATGAAGTAGCAGGTAATGAAAATACTCAAGTTACTGTGAGTACTTGAATACAAAACTTAAGTAAACGTAGTTTATTTTTGTTTCTTCCATCAATGTAAAATTAAATTAAAGCAATCTGTGCGGAAAGCTTTTTGTAAGGAAAAACGTTCCATCTGCTTTCCAGTGAGAGTCATCTCAAGGTAATGGAAACTCTGTGTGTGTGTGTGTGTGTGTGTGTGTGTGTGTGTGTGTGACCTCAGGCTATAACAGCTCAGTTCGACACAAATGTGTCACTGGCGTATTGTGAGTGGAGAGGAGGCTGGAAAGCCGTCTGCGATGTAA
>JAQLOL010000022.1:11881367-11891580 GCA_029783665.1 Naso thynnoides
GTTAGAGGAGCGGCTGCTTGTCTAAGTCAGCAGGACTCAAGACTTTGTGAGATTTTAGATTTTTGGGAAAGCTAAACGGTTGAACAGCCCACAGACAGCTTCTTTTTTAAAACTAGTCTGTAACAATGAGCTGCTAGCTGCAGAGCGAGCGTGCTGTTGTGACCGTCTGAAAACTGATCCACAGAGGTCGTCTCCTCGCAAATATAAACGGACTAGTGCTGTCAATCGACTAAAATATTTAATCGCAATTAATTGCACCTTTTTAAATTGTCAGTTCTAAATGTACCTTTAAGAGATAGTTTTCCAGTTTTCAATTCTCTTATCAACGTGAGTGGAAAAATATGATTCCTTCATACAAACATATGTTTTGTATAATTACTGCAGCAATCCAAATCAATGAAAAATACTGTGCTATATATTTGATTGAGCGCTCTGTGCTCAGAAAGTAGCTTACATGCAACTTAGCCATGTGCTTTTTATGCAAATTAGCCATGCATTGAATGATGACTGTGGACAGAAGCGCTGAAACGCCAATCACAATTCATCATAACTCGATGGGAATATTAATGATGTTGGAGAGCAAACAAACTATTAAAATCATTTCGCTTGCTAACTGTTGTGTTGGTGAAGCTGAACCTGCAGGACAAACTGCGGCGGACAGACGATGGAGAAGGAGTAACGTCAAGTAGGTCCAAGTAATTAAGTGGTGTCTTAGTTCCTGACATGATTTCAGCTGTTGACTCTATTTTAGCTCACTGCGAGCATCGGCTGCTCATTTGTGTGCTAGCAGGATTAGGGTTGGAGTTTTATTAGGAAATAATTAATTGCAATGCATTATTTTTGCCCAGCCCCTGACAGAACGTGCATGCGTTAAGTGCACATTAAAAACATGAATAGCATTAAAAGTAATTAGCGTTAATGCGTCATTAACGCAAAAATCAGTGGATGACCAGACTTATCAAGGTCCATCCTGAGAGTGCTCTCGCTTAGCCAGACCTCTCTCCAAACTACATCAACACTGAGCCAGCTGGGGAAAGGTCGGCTCAACGCGTTCTCATTTTGGAAAAGGGGAAAACCCGCCCTGGATGGTTTGTCATTCTTAAACCAATCACAGTGATCTTGGGCAGTGCTAAGCCCAGCATGCAACGGTGCCTTTACAAAACAGTCGTGTAGTAACACCAGCATGGGAGGAAAAGGAAATTTATACCAACTTCTATTTCCTGTGACTCACACTATCCTGAGAGGGACTGAATGTGTGAGCTAAATGTTATGTCCTCCATTCCTACAGTTTTTTTTAAATATTTCACTCCAAATGGCAAATATTAACATCACGGAAAATTCTGAGCATCACCAAACTCAGGAGGATTTTTCATCTGGGGAGCACGAATGTCTGTGCAAACGTTGATTTGGAGGAAAGCAGTGGAGCGACCACGAAACATATTCGTGCTGTTAGCATGTCATTAGTGGCATAATAAAAAACTAGAATACTTGGAGCAGAATTACAAAACTTGTGCCGCATTCACTGGTGTGTTTACCTCCATGGGATTGCCTTCATCATCATGCACACTCAGAATGACCTCCACGTTTTTTGGGGTCTTCTTTTTGCCACGGTCAAACTCTCCCTGCAACAGAGTCACATAAATGTCGTTCCTCACGTTTCCTGAAGAAAGAACAGCAGATGATTAGGTGGATGTGAACGCGTCTCACGTCTCAGTGATTAAAAGGAACATGACCGAGGTGTGCGTGGAGCGAAGCCCGGCAACAAAGACTTTTATCCACCTGGGAGGATGATTTCCGGAAAGCCCATTTTCCTGACGATGGCCGTGCTGCGGTCCACAAAGTGGGGGTAGTCCTTCCTGACTTGGGCAAGATCCCCCGGGAGGAGTTTCAGGGTCACGAAGAGGCCTGCCAGCAAACATGTGAAGAAATTCAATGAGGCAGACAGCGAGGGGACACACCCTGCAGACCCCTCACACATCACAGATTTCCCTCAAAACAAAAGGGTCAATTTAGAGCGACCGTGAGAAATCACAGGGGAGCACGCTGTCTGTGAGCACTTCATTTTACCCTGGCCTTTGTGATTGACCTCCCTCGTAGCAATCACTTTGTTGAAGACAGCGGTGAGTGGCTCGTTCTCTCCGATGACTCGAGACGGGATGAGCGGAGACATGATGAGCTGCCTCTGACGGATGTAGGTTTCCATCGCTATCCTAGGAGAGCCGCACCGACATGAGCAGAAGACAAATCAGCCGCTGGCTTCGTTGACAGGTGACAAACAAACGGCGCTGTGAGGAGCTGTGATTCAACGTGAGGCTTTCTGGATTATTGACCAGATGCACTTCTATCACTCCATACTCACCTCCAGTGACTAACACAGAGCAAAGCAACAGAGCTTTAGAAAGTGCAAGACTTTTTATGCTTCCATCTTTAAATGTACAACTGAATCAGCAGCAGCTGCACTGATCACAGAGTCGTCATATAACAGGTTTTCTCAGTTGCTTCGTCACAGCTGTCAAATGAAAATCACCGTGCAGCTCAAAGCCACAGCTCATCTCCTCACAGTGAACTTGCCACTTTCATACAGAGTTTAAATATGCATGCTAACAAAACATGTAAGCAGGCTAACATTTGGTAACTGGCGCTAACACAGAGTCCCCTGAGACGCACATTTTTATTTAAATTTAAAAGCGAATTAAAGGAGGAATCTGCAACAGTTTATTGCAACTTGTAAACACAACATTCAAGTTAGGCTCCTCCTCCACCAGAAGTTTTGTAGCGTGTCCTTATCCTGCTCATACCTATGAAGCAAATTACACGGGATTATAACATTTGTTTTAATGGAGAAGCTGATAATCTAGCAAGCTAGCACAAGCTAACCACTGGATTACAATCCAGTGTTCTGATCTTCTTCAGGACTGTCATGAATGAAGGAAAACCACAATATTTCTCTGACCAAGCAGTGTATATGGGGAGCGAAAATAATTATATGACCAGACAGGTTATGTCTATTCTACGCTATTACCACCTCGACGTAGGACAAACCTTCTCAAGTCTACTGTAATTTACAGTTATTAGAGGAGAAAATTCTTCACCAAATCACTTTATTAAAACTAATTCTAAAGGCAATTTAAAAAAATAAAATAAGAGCACTTGAGACAACTAACTTTATGAATAGTAGGTGATTCATCTTGTCTGATAATTACTGTATTTTAATTTTAATTTTTCTTCTTCCCATTTCCATTTTTGTTTCAATCATATTTGTAAGCAATATGCTGTTTGTACGCATATGTACGCATATGTTTAGGATGGTAGAAATGTGTTTCCTGTGTCGGACCCCAGGAAGACTAGCTGATGTCATGATATCAGCAAATGGGGATCACGATAAACAAACCAAGCTGTCCAACAAGAAGCAGGCCAACTCTGCGTCGCTCCTCATCCCCAGCCTCTCTTAAACTGGATGATCATCCAGTTTAAGCAGGGTGTATCTTACTTGTTTTGTTTGAAAGTATTCGTTCTAAATAAATATGACATGTTTTACATTATGGAAGTTCAAGTATTTTTCTTCTTTTGCAGGAATGATTACATCATTTTAAGCTTTGTATTTTATGCCTACATTTGCTGGCAGGCCAACACAGTAAGAGTATGTATAATAATACTGTATGTAAATTCCACGACAGAAGAGACTTGATGATCTCTGTAATTAGGTGCTGGGAAACAATATACATATATACCGGTATCGATTATCGGCCAAATGAGATGTAAAATATTAGATACCGGCAAAAAAAATTCAATATTGTGCATCTATAGCATTTTATATTAATGTTACTGTAAAAATGTTTTTAACGAACAGAGATTAAACTGCGGACAATGAATGAAAACTGGCATTTGATTTGACTTTTGTGAGTCTAAATGAGAAATCAAACCTGGAAACAAACTGTCAGAGGCTTCAGCAGGCGCTTTTGATGGTGACAGGCTTAGTAAAGCAGTGATGAAAGGAGACGTCACTTTTCAGGGCAGTGATGAACCATAGATGAGTTTAATGTTTCGACGACCTCTCGCAGCACAAATGAAGAGTCACACGGCGCCGAGTGGATCCATGTGGGAGGTTTTTGGAGCTCCAACATTGTTTCAGAAAAGAAAAGGTGCTACAGCAGCAACAAAAAAACCGTTTTCTTTTGCTATTTGAAGCTCAGAAACATGAACTTTTTCCATTGTTCAGTGGAGACTTGATTCAGTGTGACCTTTTTGTCATTAATTTGTAATTATCCAATACATAATTACCGGTGGCAAATAAGTCACTCAGTGTGGATGAAATATAAATTCATTTGTCAGGCTGGAAATTTTCTTCAGTGGTTCAATTTATCATTAGTGAGGAAACACTTATAATCAAGAATACTGAAGGGCAGAAAATTGCAGGTCCAGGAACCTTTTGGTCACTTTTAATTAGGAAACATTTGTGCAGACAGAGAGGACACTTGAGTCTGCAGGAGCTCACGTCAAAGCAGACACGAGAGGAAAAAGCTTCTTACTTCAGGTGAGAGAAATATTCGTAAAATCCACCTTTAATTTTTAGAATAATCACTCAAAAATCTGAGAAATACTCGTCATACAAAAACATGTTTTTGTCTGTAACTCTGTGACACGGAGACAAATAGAGGTAAACCTTAGAAATTCTTGGTTTAGAAGTCAAATTCAGTCAGGATATTTTTGGGGCTCTTCCATCCAGGATCCCTGTGTGTGTTATCATCATCCTCACCCCCCGCTGCCGTTCAGCTGCTGTGAGAACATGGCCTTGAAGACTTTCTTCGAGCAGAGCTAACACTCACAACTGCTAAAAGTTTTTTGTATTTGTCCTTGAAAAGCAACACAGGGAAAAAAAAAAAAAAAACGCCTTGCAACCTTGAAAAAGATGCAAAAATATCTCAAGTCCTATTTCAGCTCTTTTCATTATTCGTGCTCGATTGTGTGACGTTACGAAACAAGGTTGAGTTGCTTAGAAGCAAGTGTGACAATATGAAAGGACTCACTGCTGGAAGGGGATGAAGTGCTGCTTGTCTTCATCGTCTGTCTTTCCATGAGCCACATCTGTGATGTCCATCACTGCAGAGACACAGAACAGACTTTTGTTAAGGATTGACTGATTTAGCAGCTTTTAGTTATTATGCAAACAGAAAAAACTGGATTTTCCTAGTTTTAAATATCCTCGAATCGAATTTATTTACTTTGATATTTTCTCCAGTGGAAGCAGAAGCTGAGGCAGGTGTTGCACCTGTTGCCTGGTGCCACAGACACCTGGCAGATTAAACAGGCTGAAGGTTCTCCATCTCCAGATTGCTAAATGCCTCTGAACTGCTCGTTCCACCCAGCTCGACTTTCTCTAAAGTGTTTTTTCTGTCTTGGCTGAGAAGAATGTGACTTTTGAGTTAAACGTTCTTTCTGACTCGGGTTTCACTCCATTTGCTGGAACAGCGGAGGAAACCATTTCTCATCAAATCCACTAATCATCCGGCCAAAAACAAAGAGACGGGTGCTAAACCAATTTCCACCGACGGCTCTGCCAGCGCTCTGTGAAGGCATTTTCTAGGTCATGAAGCAGGTGTTCCCATTTCATTCAGCACATGGATCCTTCATTTTTACACCTCTACAGAACTATTCAAGCAGCCAGAAAGGAGGGATTTTTTTTTGTTGAATTGACTTTTTTATTGCTTAAGAGGGAATTAAGGTATTTTAAAACCTGGTCTAACTTTAACATGTTTTTGGGGTGTAAATGACTTGAACTTAGAGAAGATTTAAATCTGTTTGGTGTGGGGCCGTCAGCATTTATGCGTTAATCGAGATTATAAGTACCGTGGACGTGCTTGTAAGCAGGTCACAAAAACAAAACATCTGTTAAAAAATTAAAATTACATGGAGCGCTAATCTGAGTCTGAAAATAACATAATGCGGTAAATAAACAAGTCACAACAAGCACACAGGACCGTTTAGAGTTGTTGGAAAGTTTATCTGATGACTTTAGGCGGAGGCAGGCTAACACTTCCCATTGACTACTAGTGTTTGAGCTAAGCTAATTAGCAGTGAGCGAGCTCTACCCGTCTCTTCCTTGTTACGGCACACACAGTCCAAAGAATGGGATCTATGTTCTTGTCTGGAACTCGGGAGGGAGGCAAATATCAAAAAGAAAATAAACATCTAACCTTTGTCTATATGGAGTCTGTTTCTAGCTACTTTACAAGATGATTGGATAAAAGTCTCTGATTACTAAAGGGTGATGCTCATGGAATTCATGATTTACTGAAGACTGCGTAGTGCTTAACACAGGACCGCAGAGCTGCAGTAGGAAGTCCTGATTCTCACCAGACAGTTCACGAACCTCGTGTTTCTTGTTAGAGAAACTATTTTGCTATTCACCCAGTTTTCTCCAGTTCTGTGGTTGGTGTAGGATGTGGGTTCTGACTGGGTTCTGACATATTGGGCCTTCTCTCTCCCTTCCCCCAACCTCAGAATAGCATTCCCTACGAGCATCACGCCAAGTAGACGCTCGCCACGTCCTTGTGTGACGGCGGCAACACTGGGTGAGTTCCATCCCTAAAACACCAGGGATGCATGGGTCTAAACTCCAGTTCTACACTGGGTTGCCTCATAGTCTTGTGTTCAATCCTGGTTCCAGCATGTTTCTCCTCCAGCCTCTTGTCTGTCATTTTATGTCAATTCAAAAGTAGCTCCGCCTGAAATCAGGGCTGAACACAGCAGATGCTCAGTCTTTCACCAGTAAACTGGACAACCAGTGTGAGTGAGACTTAGCTTCAGCGGCCAGTTATTGATGTCATAGTACTCAGTACCATCAGGCTATTAGGTAAAACATCTACCTAGCTGTCTGACATCATAGCTGTGTCGTACAAGGCTAAGTCTTAGGCCTTGTTCAGATTGCCAGCCCAAATCGGATTGTTGGCTTTTCCAGATTGAATCCAGATTGATTACAGGAAGTCTGGGCAGCAAAAAAACCACATGAAATCCGATTTTTACAAATCAGATCCAAACCACATGGCGAGGTGGTTTGAAATGCGATTCAAATCTGATTTGTATCGACGCGTCTTCAGTTTAGACGCTCTGCTCGTTCACATTGGATATCAGAGTGCCTTTTGCATCATCTCATGGATACCGGGCACCTGAGTTGAGGGTCTTGACAGAGAAGACGAGGTGCTCGTCGGCTACAGAGCCTGACAAACGTCCCACTGCGCATTCGAAAATTTACCCACCACCTCTCATGATAAAATGTCTCAAGGAATGCTGAGGTCAGACTACAAGTTGTTTTTGTCTGTTAAAATGTTCATTTCGTCAGATTAGGCGATTAAAGAGTCATAAATTTTTGCCGTGTCATTGCCGAGACACATGGCAGGCTACATGTTGCTCCCTGATGAGTCATTGTTTGCAGATAACGATGTGCGTCACTGGCAAGTAAGCGCTCGTCACTGACTACCTCTACCGAAAAGCTGTCACAGGAGGTAGACAAAAAAATTTAAAATGCTCGTCTTTCTGTTGTGAGGTCACGAGGCGTCCTAAATGCGGCATCGGTTGTCGTTCGTTAAGACACACTACAGGAGATGAAATGATTGGCTGTCACGCCCGATGCTCATTGATGGTTTCTGAGCCTGCTGCCCGCCCTAAATCTTCTGGGTGGGGCTTTAATTGGGCTGATATGATGATGTCTGACCTCAGCAGAAGATATGTTCCCACCAGTCACTGCTCTGTGTACGGGCCCAAACTTCTCGCCACACAGTGAAGCTCGCCATGACTGCAGCACGGAACATCGTAACGACTCGCTGAGTCTGTCTGGTTTGAAGGAGTTCAGCACCGGGACTCGACAGCGAGATGATCTTTTTACATTTTGCCATTCATCGTACTTCCATGTTGTAAAGCTGCTCACCAAGCGCACATACTGACGCCTACGTCGTTTCCACAGTAACCCACGCAGAAAGATCGGTACAGAGCGGTGACGTCTGAGCACAACGAATCCGATCTGCTCACTTGCAAATGACAGTGTGGACAGTCTGCGTTAAAATTCAGATTTGAGAAACCAAAGGATTTGCCTGCAGTCTGAACAAGGCCTCATTGAACAGTCAGTATGTTCTGAGCAGGAGGGAGCAGCCTTCTGAGAACTGAAGTGGACGATGCATCGTAGTGTATCAGAGACAACAGTGTGACTCCCTAATTGCCTACTCAGGGTTGACGTAATTCCCCCTTAATCAGCTCTGTGCCTGTGGCTTGTTGCTTCCACTGTTGGCTTGGTGCCTGTGGCTGCGTTGATCAGAGGGCAGGCCTTACAGCTACAGCACCCAAAATAATACACCTGCCTATACCCCCCGCCCCACCCCCACCCCAATCCCCATCCCCATCCCCAGTCCTGCTTGGTGCAGTCTGGTGTGATGACACCTACTGTTTTTTTGCTTCCCCATTTCTTTAAACACTTGCATGATATAAAGCTGCTTGCTTGCAAGTCAGCATTCAGCTTTCCTCATGGCTGTGGCTGAAAGCATGTTATCAGTTGTTTACAAAGTGCTTTTTGGAAGGAAAAAAAATAAACAGTCCAAAATCAGCCTGTATTCTGTCTGTGTTTGCACAGTGTTTCCCTGCTGTGCCACAGAGGGAAAAGTCCTAATAACTGCATGTTCTGTAGGTTTGCTGCCGGAATGTAGCACTGCTAATGAACCTACACGTAGTTACTAGGAGAAAGAGAAGCAATGAATTTGTCCCCCTCAGTCTGTGGAAACCTTATAAGTAAGAGATAACGCCCAACGAGGTGTCCGTTATCAGTGAACGGATGACGGGGAGGTGTGAAGGCCGTTCATTACTGATTATGGACACCACGGAGGGCATTATCCTGCTTATACCACGGTCACTTACAGGGGTGGGACGATTAGATAGTTTCATGTCACGATCATTGTGGACAGAATAATTGCGGTATGCAAATGCGGTATTATCGTGATAATTAAAAAAAAAAAAAAATCTAATTTAAAACGGTCAAAGTAGAATTTTTCTTAAAAATATGCAAAGAAAATTCTAAATACAGATATATTAGGAAAACATAAAGAAATTTAAAAAAAGAAGAATGGCAATCATGTAATCACTTTACCTCACAGCCTTTACTTAATCATGTTCATAGAAGACACATCGTAACTAAAAAAATAATAATAAAAACAATATGATCATTCTAAGAAATCCCTGTACAAATAAAGGATTAATTTTTAAAAAATGTATGAGTAAGTCTACTCTGTTCATTGTAGCACTGACTATTCAGTATTCACCAGCATGAAAACTTAATCCACAATTATGACAATTATGCGGTTAATTGAAATTTAGCATGATTAATTATTGTATATTTATTGCGATTAATAATAGAAAGACAGTAGTCCCATCCCTTGTCACTTCCACATCACATTTGTATCATGAGCTGCAGCCTGAAGTTACGTTACAGGGTCAACTTGGTCTTTGTTACTCTCTGTTGGGCTTACCCTCTCCTCTTCACGCTGTGTATTCCCACAGTAAGCGCACGTCCAGGTTCAATCCTGTGACTGTGGACTTGTTCATTTTTGGGCACAGTAGTCTGACACGCAGGGTTTCTGTCTTGTAACAGTTCAAAGTGTCAGTGGGACAAATACTTTGTTCATGTGTGAGAGAAGAGAAAAAAAAGGCAGAATTCATCTTCAAGTTTGAACTTGTTGAAACATTCAGACCTCTTGTTGCTTTGTTTGATGATAAATGCAAAATTCACTTTTATTTATCCTGGATTCTCTCTCGTCCTCACAAAGAAAAGAGAGAGAGGGAGAGCAAGCTTGGCGCACCGTGTTTTTGGCGTGTCAGTCTGGTTACGGGTCGTTGATTGGTGCATATTTTAACAGGTCAGGCGGGTTTGCTCTCGTTATGGATTGAGTGGGTGCGAGTATTAAACCTGACATACGCATCCTTAGCGACTGCTAACCTTACACTCGCTCAGTTCAGTCGGCGCTGGCTGGATTTTGTGGTCAGTCATCTGAAGTGTTTCTGTTATGTGCCACTGCCGCCCGTCTGACTTCTGCCTTTTTTTTATTCTGTCAACTAGAGATGCACCGATCCAGTTTTTTTTCCGATCCAATCCGATCCCGATACCTGGTCTGAGCGTATCGGCCGATATCCGATACCGATCCGATACTACTGTTGAATGAATGAACTGTATACT
>JAQLOL010000022.1:11896088-11908045 GCA_029783665.1 Naso thynnoides
TCTCCTTCAGCCGTTCACTAAATATTAGAAAACAGCGGCTACTCCGTTGCTCTCAGTCCACAAACATTCCCCACTCTCTGGCAGCCACAGTGTTTGCCCTAAAAGGCTGAAATTTGGCATGGAGGTTGAGCGTGAGAGTGTGTGTTAGAGTGTGTGTGTGTGAGAAGGTGTGTGTTTGTGTTCACTGGGGGCGTGGCGATGGGAGAGGACTATTGCAAAAAAAAAAAAAGGTGCATAATGTCTAATGGATTCACAGACTTGCACTGATTTAGTTGAAAGGTTGGTCATGAGCCAAAGGACGGCTGATTAACTGTTTGGACCGCCTGGCAAAAAGGGGGCGTGGCAGTGGGAGTGGCCCATGACAAAAAGGCACATAACTTCTAAACAGATTCAGACACGTTGTACAAAGATAGTCAATATTAACACAAGATCCCCCACTGTACGCTGTGCCAATGCTGTGAAATGGTATATACACTTCCTGTCTCCTACGTGGGTGGAGTCACGTCTCCCATAGAGACGTTTAGGAACCACCATCCCTCCGCCTCAGCTGGAAGAACGCCATGTGTAAAAAATGTGCAATTCTTCTGCATTTGGGGCAGATTGAGGTCAGATCATGTTCCTGCAACAATGAAACCGTACCGAAGTTCATTTGGAACCGGACTGGTCTTAATCCGGTTTGTATGGTCTACAACAGAGCTCGATTACTGTGATCACACCTATATGGAAAGGAAACCTCACCACGCAGAAAAACAAAAACCAGACTTTGACCTAAACAAAGCAGGTGTGAGAACAATTTGAGGTGACATTCAAGCAAATAAGACTTTTCAGTGGTGTTCACATCACAATCCAACCAGGAAACAGGATTCATACCGGTTCCCATAATCAATCTTTGCTGTGACTTTCTTCTTGAGCTCCACCAGGTCGTCCTTTGGCAGAGTCCCTGACACGATCTGGGAGCGGTACTCGATGAGGCTGTAGGCCATCTGCTGAACACCTCTGAACAGGGTTGTTTTGTTGGCCTGTCAGGTAAACATGCACACACTTACAACAACGCACACTTCCAGGTATGAAACAAAACAACACAGAGTCCGAGCTGTGAAACAGAGAGGTGCACAGGACGACGTGTACTAATGGGAGCAGTCCACACATACCACGTAGAGCTTGTGCCATATCTGTGCCCATTCCCTCAGAGTGGCCCCGAGCTCCTGCACCAGGGGTAAATCTGCCGGAATAATTATTTCCTGCTGGCTACCGGCCACAAAAAGAGAAATAATAAGATGTTGGGAAAGTGGCTCATCACTCACAAATCATGTCATGCAATTTGGACGGACACAAGTGCATTTCTATACATGACAAATAGTTGGATGGTTTCCCTGTGCGGCCAAGAAAAGCATTACTGAATCCTCACTTATGATAATTACAAGTGTACTGCTGTGTTATTGGCAAATGACGAGGCAGGGCGGCAAACTGAAGCAAAGTGGATTATCACCACGATAAGTTTATGGATACGTGATCTCACCCGATTCCCTCAACCGTCGCCTACTTTAAGTGGATGTAGGAAGCTGGGAAAATGCCCTGAGGAAACAATGAGGTAATCAGTATATATACATTGCAGCACTGCGCTCAGGATAACAGAGTGCTAATGATGTCCTTACCTTGTGTGATTTGTTGCGCAGCGTGTAGCCTCGATACCAGCCTGAGGACACATTCACACAGAAACGTGTTAGAGTGAACGAGGAGCGATGATGAGAGTCCAGCCTGTCAGCAGGACAGTGTGCTGGACTCATACTCATCATCACACTCTGCATATTAAGCAGCAGCTAGTTCAGCGTGTCATTGGAGTTTCTGTGCCGGCTCGCTTTAGAGCAAGAAAGAGGGATGTGTCGGGGCCTGTTGTGCGTTCAGGCTCACTTACCTTCCAATTTCTCAAGTATGTGCACCGTGTCCCCCACCTGCAGACACAGCTCCTGCTCACCACTGGGATCATAATTGTAGATTGCTGCAGGACAAAACACAACTGTCTCATTATGAGAAACACACACAATGTTTGGTAAAAACTGTGGAAGTCCCTGTCCATTCTTCGATTAAACACAGAAAACTTCTCTTGTTCATCAGAAACAGATGAAAATAAATGCTGTCAAGCCTTAAAATGGCTGAGCTGTAACTCTCCACCTTTGCCTTCATTTAGTAAGTGTGGATCTATGAATATGCAAATAATCAACACCTCCATCTCCTCTCACGCCTTACCCGCTAACCTTCCTAGCACAACGTTCAGCCCCTTTAACGCAGTCTGTGCAAGGTGGGAAAATGGAGCCATTCCACATTTGAGTGGGCAGTGGAGGTAGGAACAGAGCTTAGCCATGTCTGGCAATGCCAAGGTCAGACTACAGGACGCGAGCAGCATGGTGGTGTAGCGGTTAGCACTGCTGCCTTACAGCAAGAAGGTCCTGGGCTCAATTCCCAGTTGTGGCAGGATCCTTCCATGTGGAGTTTGTATAATCTCCCGGTGTTTGCGTGGGTTTCCTCCAGGTGCTCCGATTTCTCCCACCATTAAAACATGTATGAAGGTCTATCTCCAGTCAGTACCCTTGACAAGTCCCCTTGGCTCAGAATCTGGAGTTAGTTGCTGGGTGTTGTGCAGTGGCTGCCAACTGCTCCTCAGGGACAGGTTAAAGGCAGAGAGCAGATTTTACTGTACGCTGTTTGTGTGACCAACAGTGTCCTAACATAGGCCGTCGGGTGGGCTCGAAAATGATCAATGAGAATCGGACATGACAGTCGATCATTTCACCTTGCGTAGGCGTGTCATAACAGACCAACGCTGCACATAGAAACTCACAACTGGAAACTAGCATGTTTGATTTTTTGTTTACCTCCCGCGACGGTTTGTCAGTAATAGAAGGCAGTGGCAAGCGCTTCCTTGCTGGTGACGTCGTATACGCACTGCAAATGACGACTGATCGGGGAGCAACGTGTAGTCTGTCATGTCTCTGGGCCATGACACGCCAATAATTAATGACTCTTTAATCACCTAATCTGACTCAGTGAACACTTGAACAAACAAAAATATCTTGTAGTCTGACCTCGGCTAAAGGGCGAGATGGTGAGCTGGAAGGACAGAACAAAGGTGGGACGATCTGACAACACGCTGACTAAGACCAGAGGATTTCAAAAGCAGCGGACAGCAGTTAGCAGCTCACACACAGAAAGAAGAACACAAACCGTCAAGTCTTCAAACTGAGTACTAGAGCTGCTCAGCCACCGAACAAAGGACAGGACCAACTCTCATGTGACAGGGACAGTTACTGCCTGACAGGTGTGTTATATGTGAGACTAGACGCTGAGGCTGTTGTGTTGCATGTCACGCCTGTCACGGTATCTAAAAGAAACACTGAGGCGGCATTATGCCAGCGTTGTTGGGTTTTCGTGGAGTAAAGAAGGCTCGTTGTAACGTGGGTATTGTGAGACCTATAACCCCCATTACAGTCTTTTGAAGGCGGCTTCTCTGCGCCTTTTCGCCGCCTCGCTGTCTGTCTGAAAGTTACAAAGGCAGATTGGGGGAGTCAGTTTAGATCCGTGGTCGCATCAAAGCAGCGTCAGAGGCAAGCCGGCCTTTGTGGAAATGGGTGAGCAGGCTGGCTGGGTCAGAGGCATTTATCTTAATTACTGGAGAGAAATAAACTTGAAGGAAGTCAACAGAATTATAACAGGATGGATATTTATGACTGTGTTACTGTCCAAGTTTTCTGATTATTTTTTCTTCACAGTTTAATCATTTTTTGGTGAGTGCTGGACTTTTTTCTTAACAGCAGAGATATTAAGTTTGAAGGAAATCAAAAGAATTTTTTATTTATTTTATTCATCTAAGGGTGGACAGTGCACACTGACGAACACTGACATGTAGACATACCAGGTTATAGCCAAAGGCCAATTTCCAAATTTTGTCGTCCCCTGGCAGGTTGATGTTACACATTTATGCAAAAAAAAAAAAAAACATAGAACAACAAAGCATGCACATGATACAATCCGCATCACGACACACGGGTCACAATACGGTTACATCATGATACACTGTGATACGACTCATATCGCAATATTAAAAAAAAGTTCACCGAAAATGTAAAAACAGATGCAAGTTACTGTGTGTGGTCTGGGCAGTCTTCATACATCACATCTCATGATATTAATCATTTCACTGACGAATTGAGTCAAAACTATTTAATTCAAAATTTTCTTTCCAGTTTATTTAAATGGTGTTGGAAAATTACCAAATGCACTCTTGCACTTTAACTGGTCACACTGAAATTGAAAGTATGAAAATAAAATGCGTAAGTTTTTCTTTTGTGTCACTGAACTTTAAGATTGGGTTTTGGCAAGGACTTCATGATACATGAGCCATTTAACCATACAGACATCACAAAATAAATATTGCAATATATTGCCATTATTGATTTTTTTAGCACAGCCCTGATACAATAAAACAAAAAGCAGCTATGTGATGTTGCAAAAATACAAACCAGGAAGTGACGGTCAGAACTTATGTGCAAAGGTGCAGCAAAGACAGGAAGTAAGGTGCCTGAAGGAATAAAGCGTTAAGCGCTGGTATATTTTTATAGATAGATTTTTATGACTCTGTTACATTATTATCGTTAGAGTTTTTGAAAGTTTTTACGCCATGCAATCACTTCTTTATTTGCGTGGTGTGACGACCCCTGAGCCGGCCTCTACCTCCTGAAGCCTGGTGGGCGGAGCAAGGTCGTCTGTGAGATCAAGCTCAGCTGGTCAGTCGGCCTGCCTATATAAGCTGGTGGCTAATAGCCCTTCACTCTCCTTCCTACAGCTTGCCTCCACCTCATGTCATTAACTTTGGCTGTGTCACCTTTGTTTTATTAAACTTTTGTTGTTTTAGGTAACCTCTCTTGCGTACTTCTTGCTGCCAACCCTGAGCTAGTTTCTGTCAAACGGGGGCTCATCGGTGATCCAGACCTGTTTGGTAAAGTTTAAATCCTGTGCATGTTGATTTGTATGTTTGCCACCCCTACAGAATTGTCAATGCTAAACCACGGTTAAGCACTTCAGGAGTACAGATTAAAGTGGCTTAGGTGTTTGGCATGTCAGTCAGAGTTTGGGGAGTATCTCGCAAGGGTTGTTGTGTTGCATCTTCTGGTTACATTGGTGTGTGTTACTTTTGCTGGATGTTTGAAGGAGCATTTGTCTCCAGTTTTGTTTACAAGTGCTGGTGCATGAACTTGATGTCAATGGCCAAATCTCATCTGGTAGCAGCCATGCATCCCCCTTCGTAGGCTGAAGTGGTTTGTCTCAACAGGAAAACAACCAGATGGTTATTTTCACTTCAGCGTGGCAGAGAACGTGACTGAAGACAATGTCTTGGAAGCACTTCCCTGGTTTCCTTACAGCCACACCACCCCGAACACGCCCAATCTCATCCAGTCTCGGTTAGTGCTTGGATGGGAGCCTGCCTGGGAATACTAGGTGCTGTAAGTTCTCCCTTTTGTTACAAACTGGCTCAGAGTTTGCAACAAGACGGGGAACACACGCATAAGAGGCTACTTAAAACAACAGAAATTTATTAGAACAAAGGTAACACAACCAAAGATAATGACATGAGGTGGATGCAAGCTGTAGGAAGGAGAGTGAAGGGCTATTAGCCACCAGCTTGTACAGACAGGCCAACAGACCAGGTGAGCTTGATCTCGCCAACGCCCACCAGGCTTCAAGAGTAAGGGGCCAGCTCAGTGGTCGTCACACAAGTGTAAAAAGTCGCGTCTGCTCACTGTGCAAAGTGACACAGTGGAGCGAATTAGAGCCGGCGCTGCTCGCTTTAGTATAAATTAACCAAGGTGGATCAATGGCGAGCTTTCAGTGGGGCGCTCAGGTGGAGTCTGTGTGTAAAAATGGCTTTTAAGTGTAAATATTCCTTTGAATCTGCCAATCAAACACACAAACTTGTGCTAGTTTTCTGTTTTGCTAGCTGCTATTTGCTCACAATAACAAGTGTTCATAAAAGAGTAATTCAGCCGTTGATGTTCCAACCAGAAGGTGATTCAAACAGAAGAGGAAGAAGGAGAGCGACAAGCAAAGAGCTGCCCACCGATCAATGTATCAGGACGGTGATGTGTACATGCATGTATTCTCTGCAATGTTAGAGACGGGACAGTGTTGCGTAACACGAACCTTCAGCTTGAATCGTATCACACAGATAGTGAAACATGCGATAAGGAGAGCTGGATCGCTTCATCGTGTGTGTGACGTCTGAAACTCTGCCTGTCTGAATCTGTGTTTATAAGACTGACTCATCGCTCTGCTGAAAGCTTCTATCACTTCTGATATGTCTCACAATGTCATAAAACATCTCATGAACATGTTAACAGTGTTGGAAACTTTGCAGGGGGTCTTTAAGAAAAGATTTTGGCCGACAGTTTAACTGACAAGTTTTCCTCCTCAAGGTTCGGTGGATTAAGAAAAACCCCAAATCCCTTTTCAATCACTTCTTGCACAGAGGAGTGAGTTTGTTTTTCAAAAAGTTCTGGATCAGAGGCTCGCAGAGCTTTCTCCCAGGAAAAAGAAACCAATTCACCCTCCTTGATGCAGAACCTGGACTTGCAATCATAGAAGATCTTGATCTTTGATTTATTCCGCGTGTTGCTGCCGGCTGTGTGTCTGTGCAGCAGAAATGTGTGACTCAAACCTTTAAAGCAGGACAAGTCTTAATTGAAACAGATGCCCTGAGGCTGAGGTGAAGATTCCTGTGAATGGGAGTGTGTGTGCTGCAGCAGGCAGCTTCACTGTCCAGAGTGACGAGCAAAGCTGTAAAGGCAATGACATCACATCCGTCCTGATGTCACCACGTCACTGTGTGAGGTGGCGGTCAGCCAGCTGGCTCACCTGCAGCCCCGCCCTCGCCTTCACACAGTTTATGAACTGAACAGCTCTCCTGGAGGCGACTCTTTCCTTTGAAACTCTCCAACCAGGACACGTACAGGAAAGATCACACATGTACGGCGGCCCTGAAGTGCCAATCACAATCACAAAATGGAAACACAACTGCAGAAAGCAAAACGCAACAACAAATCACAAAACACACTCGCAAATAGGAAAATTCAACCGCAAAACAAAAACACAACCGCAAATAGAAAACACAATGACAAAAAGAAGAAACACAACAATAAAAAGAAAAAACACAACTGCAAAAAGGAAAAATTGTTTTTTTTATTACTTGTTGATAGCTAAACTGTTCGCTTGCCTGGTTATGAAATCAATATTTTTGTTGTTGTGTTTCATCTATTTGTTGTTGTTTTTTTCTTTTTGTCGTGTTTTTGCTTTTTGCGGTTGTGTTTTGACCTTTTGCACTTGTGTTTTCTATTTGTGGTTGAGTTTTGTGATTTGTTGTTGTGTTTGACTTTTTGCAGTTGTTTTCATTTTGTGATTGTTTCTGGCACTTAAGGGCCACCCTACACGACTGCACACAGCGACACGCAAACGCAAAACCAGACGGACATTCCCGAAGACAAATCTGAGCAAACAATACTGTAGCAAAGGTGTTTGTCATAACTTGAGGGAGCTTCAGAGCGCACAGTCACTCGCTCTCATTGTGAGATAGAGGAAGTATGAGCCGAACTCTGCCCCGACTTGCATGGTGAAAATGCTTGTTGCTGGAGGCTAGATTTCACAGCACGCTTCGACTGGCTCAGCTTATCACACCTCAGTCTGAATACAAACACTTGACATGACTGGATTCCACTACCTCTCTCTCTCCATGAGGCGCTGCTCGCCAATAGATTTTTCTGGCTTTCCATAAAACACATTCAGCCAACAAAACAACTCCACAGGGAATCACTTTCTACTCCGAGTCTGTGTTTGTGTAAGCGGCCCAAGGCCTCTTTAAATATTAGGTTAGACCCACGGCGGCTATGTGAAGAAATCACCTGCACAGGTTCGTGTGACTGTGAGACGCCTCACCTCATCAAAGACGGAAACAAATACTGAGGCTACGACAAGTTCAGAAACTCTGAAATACCAAAGACACTTTCTTACTTTCTTTTCTCTGCTATGTTGGCTTTAGGGGGCCTACTGGCAGAAATGAAATATGATATTCATAATTATGTTTTTGCTGGTTTAGACCCACCTGAAAATAAGAATCACTGTGTTTTCACTTTAGAATGATACCTAAAAACTGGGGTATCCAGCATTTTGTAATTCAGGTGGTCTAAAAGAACTCTAGACTTCCGCTACTCTTCTTGGCTCTGAATTGAGATCATGACAGGACTTTTCAGCCAATCACTGACCATTTTAGGGAGGGCGTGTTCCTATTGGCTGCGCTACGCTGTGCGTCTGGTGACGTTGCTACAAGCTAGTTGGCTGTTGAAACAAGTGATTTGCCTTATGTTCTAAAATTGGCCTCTGGTGACTTGACAAGCTGAGCTGCAGGCGACATCGTCAGCCGGCTTGAGTCGAGCTGAGACGGAGCAGTTTACACCGCTGCAACTTTCCCTGCAGCCGTTTGGTCTCGCTGTGAATCTTTGGTGCAAACTGGACTTAAAAGTAGGGCTGCAGCCAATAAATATTTTCATTATAATTAATATTCCGATTATTTTTACGATTAATTGATTCATCGTTTATTCCATGAAATGTCAAAAAAGCGTGAAAAAATGCTCATCTCAATTCCCCAAAGCAATGAAGAAATGTTCTCAAATTGCTTCTTTTGTCCAAACAACAGCCCAAAACACAATGACTCCTTACTTATGATCATAAACGACACAAAAACAAACAAATAACAACAACAAAGGAAGTAAGATGTAAAAAAACAGGGAGGGCACAGCCGAGGTGCTTCATGTTACAGCTAGCTTGACTTCCAGATATTGCCTACACCAACTTTAATACGTGCACACTGCAGGTCCTCCTCCACAGAGACCGCCATCTTTCTAATGAAGCACTGAATGGACAAAACAAATTCGGTTCTCTTTAGGGCTGGACGATACGGCCTGAAAATAAAAGCCCTGTTTTTTTTTTTTCACAATACAATCGATTTTAATTGAGTTTTTTAAACTACAAAAGACAATGGAATTATTTCAAATACATCGTTTTGTAATAGTTTGATCAAACAAAGGTGAATCCCCCAGTTTGGGATTAATAAAGTGCCAGCCCAACTTTCAACAAGCTTCACTTATAAAAAAAACAAGAGCCCAGAGCTGAGAGAGAGCCATAGGCTACCGTATTTACCCCAGTTAAAGGGAAAATCGATTTTCAAGATTTTCATTTTTTAACGTCATCCAAACAAATTAATTCAAATTTCAAGTTAAAATCCATTCATAGCCCAGCCCTAGCTCTCCTACTTGCTCGTAAAGGGAGATGTGAGGGGAAGACTGACTGCAATCTACAAACTCACCACTAGATGCCACTAAATCCCACACACTGGATCTTGAATTTTAAACGAGAATTGTGACCAAATATATAATGTAAGGACCAGAAAAATCAGTGTGAAAACATCCACACATTGTGTTGTTTTATTTATAAGAAGATAAAATGACAAACTGTGAGTTCATTTAAACAGTTTGTTTTCACCAAGAAATGTTTTTTGTAGTCAGACAATACTGAGAAAAACGTGCACCGACGGAGTGACATCTGCCTTCTGTCGTGCTGAGAGTGACAATGGTCCATTCACCAACTTGACTCAGTGTCCAGGCCTGGCAAAAGCGTGGCCAAATGCCAGTGGCAGGAACCCAGTTGAGCGTGTTGTGATGCCACAGCGTGTGAACTCAGAGGCAGCAGCCTCAGCCTCAGCCTCAGCGGCCCTGCTTATCTGTGCAACCCTGAGATACAAGTTCCTCCTCTGAAAACATGGAATACTGAGCGTGTAGCTGCTGCTGTGAATCCCAAAAAAGCCTTTATCTGTGTAAACTAAGGCACATTCTAATTTTAAGTCAAAGTCAACCTGATTCACCAAAAATGATTCATCAAAGAAAACAATCAGAAAATAATTAAAGAACAACACAGCCTGATGGCACCATTCACTAAGAAACTATCATTCATCACTGACTGGACGTGAAAGAACAAAATAAACAACTATTCCAAGTAATGGGCACGACAGAACACACACACAAACACACACACACAACACAAACACAAAGAAAAAATGATGTAAGATACAAGAGCCTAGCAACCAGCTATTGAAGGTCCAGTGAATTCATTCTGATTCTCAGCAGGAAAACCCTTCAACTCTAATACATGACAGAGGGAAAATAACAGAGGCAGTAATGTGGCCGACATATGCTGCATGCTGCTTTACTTCCTGAGCAAAACATTTCACACAGTAGACTTAAAAAAAAACACAAAAATAATCGCAATAAAATGGGTAGTTTTTAGTTCAAAATCCATGATAGAGAGATATTACCTAAAAATGATTAATATTATGAATAGATGAAGGTGTGCCAAGTGTCTTTTATGAAACAAGTATTCAAGCATATCATTTTTTAGGGGTGCTACCAAAACAGGCAGGGGTTCAGGATCTCTGCTGAAATCCATAAGGTAAAAATAAGTGTATTCAGGAATGTTTTGAGCCACTTCTCTTCAGGCTGGACGTTTCACATCAGAGCGGGTTCAGAAGAAAAGCCTTGTCTCCGCCGTCTGCTGTCTAGACACCCAGAAACGATCCATACCTCTTAAGCTGTGCTCCAGCTAATAAGTTCTTATAGGTTATCCATAAATCAGAAAGTTAATTCTCAAGTTCAAAGCTAATAGTGCAAAGAGAGTGGGCTCATCTTTTAATTCTGGTTAAAAACCCCACTGCAGCGTTAACAGACAGATAATTACTATTGCCTTATTTGAAGGAGAGAGAAGCACTGATGTCTCTCTGCAGGTTTGTGAAGAATTACTCTGAAATTATGGCTGGGTTTTAAATGGCCGACCAAGAATCTGATCGGTCGATTCGAACAGAGAACAAGGGCAGCGCTCGTCTCACGGGCAGCAATCAGGTTTGACATTAATGATGAACAAACAGGATGTATTGACTGAGATCTGTGGAGGCTGCAAATCTCAACAGCTTCAGATTTGTTTTGCACATACGACGGTGACACACCTGCAGAACAAACAACCTGAAACTGTCCATCATTTTACATGCATGCTGGGTCCTCTAATCATATAAAAAATAACCTATATTGATGACATTGTGAAGTGAGAGGCAAATTTTTAAAGAAATCTCTCAATAACTTGTATCAAATTGTTATAAGGAGTACAACAGGTCCCAATGTTCCTCTGTGATGATTTTTAAAGTTGATTTACTGCATGTTTAATAATGAAACACTAAAGTCATACTGAATATGCAAATATTTTGGCCGGTAAAAGTGTTCTTGGCCGGAGGATATTTCTATCTACTTGAGTCATAAAGTTAATTTGGGACACTACTCAGACGAGCGCACACCAGGGTACAAGAACCCTTTGCCCCTGTTTTCTACAGGAAACACTAGCTAAGCTAGCAAGCAACATCACCGAGGGTGTGTTTGTTCCTTTAGTTTTTTCTTCCAGTCTCTTTTCTTCTTCCCCGTCTCCTCCCTGAAAGTTCATGAAGGAATATTTCCCCTCCAGTAAGTTTAGCAGTCAACAAAGAGAGACTAATTAGTTCAGCTCGGTACCTCTGCGGCTCATTTCTGTGACAGGTTCAGGTGAAGAAAATCTGCTATTTAATCCCAAAAGTTAAAAAAAAACAAAAAAACAACAACTCTGAGTTCTCCTTCCAACGGCAAAGAGTGAATCCAGTGTGACTCCTGGTGTTTATTCCCCCAAAAGCTCCGGTCTGTCCTACAGTGTCCCGCTCTCTTAGCAGCTGTCTGCTGAAGTTGGTTTTTCAGCTCGTGCAGAGCTTACCCACCGCTAGTTAGCTTAGCTCAAACACTGGTAGTCAATGGGAAGTGCTAGCCTGCCTCCACCTAAAGTCATCAGAT
>JAQLOL010000022.1:11915302-11926606 GCA_029783665.1 Naso thynnoides
CCACCTAAAGTCATCAGATAAACTTTCCAACAACTCTAAACAGTCCTGTGTGCTTGTTGTGACTTGTTTATTTACCAAGTTATGTTATTTTTAGACTCAGTGCCAGAAAACTGCGGAGGAAGAGGAAGAGCAAAAAGAAATACAAAAAGTCCTTCATAAAGTGATGATCCGAGTGTAAAAATAACATTACGTTGGAAAGTTTGGTGGGCGAGTGCTGCCCATCTCTCTCTCTCTCTTTTATTTTTTGCCCATCTCTTTCTTGCTACTGCACCAGACTTGTGCAACAGACTAATCCAGTTGGTATTTGATTCCCAGTCAAGACACACTGTTAAGAATTGTTTTTCTGTGAAAAAAAAAAGCTTTTGACAGCTCTATGTTATACAAAAGATATATCTCTTTAGAGCTCACTGCATTATGTCAGATCCTGCACTGTGGTCACTGTGTCATGTTGCAAGCTTCACATCAATATTTGTTCGTACTGGCTTTGGCACCAAGATGAATTCCTGTACGTGTACTCTGCATGTGATTTATCTTTTGACGCCGTTAAGGTGCAGCTGGCCAGATAAACTGTGTCATTTTGTACAGAAAGGTTCACCAGCAGCCCAGTCTGAAAAAATACAGACGTGACAGTAGAAAATATTTAGTGTTAATGCATGTGATGACAGATTCGGCGTCCTGCAGGTGAGTTAAGGTGAGCGCATTCATGTTTATCCACAATTCTAATATCTCATTTGGAGGCTGTGATGACAGATTTGCCCCGAGGCTTCCCCATTCGTCTCCATCTGATTCGGTGAAACAGCTCATGTACTCCTGCAGTGTGTACATAAGGCCATCTGAAAACTGTGGCTGTGTGTACGTCAGGAGCAGCGAGCACCTATTTTTAGAGCGAGAGTGCCACATTTTGAAATGAAATGGGCTCTGTGTGCTGTCTTCTGGGCCCATGTGAAGGCTCATCCGGCGGAGCCTTTTAATTAGGCGACTCTGTGAGATCAGCAGAGGGAGCCACAGCTCTTATCTGAGACTTCCTCCTCTCTGTGGAGACAAAGTGTGGCTGTGTAACAACACAAAGGCAGACTGCAGCGTGACCACCCTCACTGTCTGGACTGCAGCCGGAGCTGTCTGAGAGGAGAGCGCATTCCCTCCTACAGTTTGACAAACATAATCTGAACAACAAGTGACTCCGTCAAGGTGAAAGTGTCCTTCCAAAGACATGGAAAAAATCTCAAGTCTGGTTTCCTTTAGTATGCATCAAAAGATAGAACATAAACTAATATTTTTTCATTGCAGATACCTTTCTCTGCAGCATTTCACCTCAGCATCAATTTGACTGTAAACTGTCAAGGTTGAGCTCTTATGTTGGTACAAAACCAAGCAACAACCAGTGCTGCTGGTGCTCTGGTTTATAGATTAGATTTCTACACAGTATGTTACTGTATTCTGTATCCTTCTGAAATGTAATGTGCATTTGTTGTATAGGGAAGCTGATATTCTCAGGTCGATGATCTGGGTCCAGGCCAGGTTTCAGGCAATACGCTGTTCAAGAGTCGCACTTGTCGGTTGCACTTTGTCAACAAAACATTCAAAGCTGGCTCCTCCTCCCTGGCTCAAAGACACAGAGTCATACGACATCACTTCCTCTCTGGATGTGTGCTGTTATTGGCTGGGAGCTACAGACCCACTGCCCGAAGGTTACTGCCCAGAGATGTCTGAACACTGCAGAACAAACACACAGGCAATGGGCAGAGTCTCTGCAGATACTGTAACTCACTTCTAGTGAATCATAAGAGAAGATTTGGAGGTTGTTTTTTTTTATTTTTAATTTTTGCATCAAAACATAGAACTTCACAGTCATGTAACATTCTGTAGAACTCACCATACACAGGAACTGCTGTATGGACCTAAAGAAGGGCAATATACGTGCATATATGCACCCACATACACAAGTTTATATACATATATATGTGCATACATATATAAATATGAAAAATTCAAACAATAAAAAGAAACAGGAAAACTGAACCCTACCACCCAGAACAAGAGTGGTCCCCCTGTTTTAGCAAGTGGTAATCTGTATAATCTGAAGTAAATTATTTCCAAAAAATGCAAAATACAACTAGTTTTTACAAAAAAACAAAGTGCAAACAAATTAGCATTGTCAGCCAAATTAATCATTTGCCTGGTCATCTGTTGGATGAAAATCTTTGGCAAAATTAATGAAGGGCCTCCATATACTCTCAAATATAAGCTGTTTAGCCTTTAAACAGTCTTGTGTGAAGTACCCAAAAGCTAAACTTGAGTAAAAGTGAAGGAACTTTACTAGAAAATGACTTTGGTAAAAGTTTAAGTCGGCTATTAGAATATAACTTGAGTAAAAGTCTTAAAGTAGCCGGTATTTACTGTGCTTAAGTAACAAAAGTACAATGAATAAAAATGTACTTAAGTATTAGAGGTTAAAGTACATGTAAAAAAAAATGAAGTTTGACATTTTAAAAATAGCTCATCCTTCATTTATGTGGCCTCTGGTCTATATGAGAACAGAATATCTCAGTCATCAAACAAAATGCAAAGAAAGTGATGAAAAAAGTACTTTGAGAAAGTTTTCTAAACTCCTCTGGGCCTGATTTGAACACATCAGGCAAAAGTTTAGTCCGAGCTAAATCTGCAACGGGGCGACTGCTTCTACATTAAAAAACAACAAAATGATTTAACAAAGTATTTCTACATTGTTACTGTACAGCACTGCCTTTAATGTGTAAAATATCCTTTCTAATGGATCACCTGATAGCATCTGTCTAATCCATCGAGCAGTGTTTGGCCTGTGAATGTCTTTCCATCGCGTTGCCATTCATTTTTCCGGCAATAAAGCAAGCTGAGATCTATAAATTACTTGTTCTTTTTTGCTATAATTATCTTTCTTTAGATATGGACCCAACAGAAAAAGTTTCGGGTCCAGTAAGATTTGTTTTGAAACGGTCTTTTCAGTTAAAACTCTCACTTCTTCCAGTAAGACTGAATGCTTCTGCATTTCCAAATACAGTGGAACAGTATTCCAGCAGCTTCCGTACATTTTGTGCATATTTCTGATGTGTTTAATAAATCCATTTAGATCTGCATGAGTCACATTAACCACTTGTTTTATAGTAACCTTAGACGTGTATTTAGTGACATTTTATGAGATGACAACTTTTTGCCATTTATTAAAAACAGTTCAAACATAATTGTCATGTTGATTTAACCCTTTGAAGCCATGAAGTAGCCATCAGAAATGTGTTATTGACATTTGAGGTCACCTGTTATATCAGAATCCTCCTGAACCGCGGAGTCAAACAGTAAATCTTCCACTAAAAACAGTCCTGTTTATTTCAGGGTAACTTTGCAACACTTGCACTCACTTTTTTAAACTTTTCACAGGATAGAAGCTGCTGCCGACGTCTCCTGCTGCACCCTCAGTCCTGTTTTTCATCAAAGGCTCGCAGGTCTGGGAGGTCTCAGAGAGCTTCGCGGATGGGCCTTCCTCCCTCTGACAGTGTGGGAGAGGCGGCTCGAAGATTTATATCCCAGTCAAAATGTGCCACATAATGTAGGGGATGAAACTCGATATCTGTGAGATGAAATGTGATACAAATAATACAGCTTTGCTTTGATATGCTACATTTATAGGGGATCTGTGTCCCACATGCCCTGAGATGCACACACAAGCTGTATACACACACACACAACCTTGCAAACCTTTTCAGCTTTTGAGTCCCACTGAAACCCACATATGAGCACCTGAGGGAGTATTTATACATCCCGCTGCTGTTTTACTGCAAATGATGTGAATATTTCTATCACTTCTTCAGCATTCTCTCTGCAGGGCGGCTTGTGTATTAAAATCCAGCTAGCAGTAAATCATTAGCGCACATTTAATCAATAAGAAAACATTAACTGTATTGCCATCTCTTGAGTGGTGAAAGGTACGAAGCCAAACTCACTGCAAAGTACAATTTCTAATGATTAAACTGAGTGTTTCTTTGGAGCGGCTGGACTCTCAAGTAACAACAGGAGGAGGAGGAGGGTGGCGTCGTTTAGCTGAGGGCGAGTTGAGCTGAGGACAAGGAGGATGGAGAGGAAGAGGAGAAGGAGACTGCATCTAGACCAAGGCTTTGCTCTGACACATGCAAGATCGACTTGAACAGGTAGCACAGGCACAAAAGGTGAAGTTATGTGCATATTTTACAATTATGACATGACGCAATATTTCAAAGAGCGCTTCAGACACATCAAACAGAAGCTTCCACACCACATCCACCCCCCTGTCTGTTTGTGTAAATGTGCGAAGAGAGGATGAAGAGTGTGTGTGTGTGCGTGTGTGAGTTGGATTCATTTTTGTGGGATGGTGATTGCATCTCTGCAGGAGCCTAAAGGAAGCCTCTGGTCTCTCAACCTGTTTGCTGGGTGAAAAAAACAGTCTGTCCTCTGTCAAGGTTTATTGCAGTGAAATATTTCCCCTCTCTCCGTCTCTCTCTCCCTGATTCCCCTTTAATCTCTCTCTCCCCCATGAAATAATGAAATTGCTCTCCATCTTCTTCACTCTTTGGCTGTCCTGTGTGAGTTGACACTTGGCCAGATTCTTTGGTGCAGCCGCCTCGCTGAGTCATAAAGGTTTCAGTGCAGCCTGATTTATGGACAGTGATGTGGACGAGGGTGAGGCAGCAGGAAAAACACCGGCGTCAGCTGGCTGATCACACAGACGACCTGCTGACTTCAGATAAAGACAGAAAAATGCCTCTTTAACTCATTTTGCCTGGTTCAAGCAGGTCAAGAGGAATTCAACAATGCTTTCTCAGCAGATCGTGTTTAAATGTGCAGCTTAATGCTGTGTGATGCATTGGTGTCTTTTGCTAAAAGGTCTTAAAAATACTCAGACTTGCTGACTCAGCTGGTCGGCAGCAGCCTCACAGTCAGCTGTGGGCTGATTTATCAATATGCAGAGAACCCAAAGCTCTTTGGCTGCCATCGATCTGCTTTTTCCATTAACCTCCATTAACATTCTGGTGAGAAACAAACATTTTGTTGTAAACTCGGAATGAAAATGAAGCCGCGGGCAAAACTATTTTTGCGTGTGAGAGTGAGTCACAGAGCTTGGACATGGAATATGTTTTTCTGCTAATGCGGTTATTTATGTTAATTGTTGTTTGATTTGACAACTCATTGCAACTGCTCTAGTTCCTGTTCCAAGTATAAAGCCTGAGGCCAGCTCGAGGTTGACAAGGCTCATGTTCTTTATTTGGTTCAGTGCAGCACATCATGGACTTAAAGCACTCAGTGAGGACTTGAAGTAAGGCATTTCATACAGACAGTTGTTCAGGCATGTGTTGGTGTCAGTAAAGCACACAGGTGTTTGCAAACAAATCTCCCCATGCAGAATTTCTACTGGTCACATCCTGTCTTCATTGATTTATTGATTAGCTTTAATGTTGTCATAATATCTTTGCTGGTATCTTTGCAGCGCGTACATGCTGAGTCGTCTTCTGATTTCACATGGAGCACCAGGGGAGATCTCTAAGGCAGATTTAAACTTTTTTATCTGTTGATTTCTCATCTTTCTCCTCAGCTTCCTCTTCCTCTTGTTTCTCATTTTCTTCCCCTCCCTTCTCCTTCTCTTCCTCTCCATCAGCCTCTTCTTCTTTCTCCTCCGTGTCCTCCTCTCCTTGAGCTGGGCTCTCCTCTTCTCCTTCCACCTCTTCTTCTTTTTTCTCTGCATCGCCTTCCTCCCCTTCTTCATTTACAAAAACATGTGAGGAAGAAGACACACATTAGAATAAATGAATGTACTATCACACACACGTGCACATCAGTTAAGCAAAATAACCACACTAACCTTCTCCCTCTGCTTCTTCTTCACCCTCTTCTTCCTTTTCTCCAGCCTCATCCTCCTCGTCTTTCCCATCTTCTCCCTGTTCCCCCTCTGCTTCCATCTCCTCCTCTCCTTCCTCCTTCTTCTCTTCCTCTTTAAACTGCTCCTCCTCCTCCTCCTCCTCTTGAGGAGGGCTTGCCTGTGCCCGCTGAGCTTGGCTTATGGTTATTGTCTCCTCGGTGGGAAGTGATGAAGAGTAGAAGCGAGAGCTCAGCAGATACGGAGCCACAGAGCTCAGCTGAGGCTGCACGGAGAACTGCGTTCTTCCGTAGGACGGAGCAGCGTACATGGCCTGCGAGTAGACACTGACTGATCCGGGTCCCGCCACATTCAAACGCTTCTCCTCTCCTTCAAGGAGCTTCCTGAGGAAATAAAAAACACATCACCAGTAAATGAGACGCTGAAGTATTGTTAGCTTTTTTTTAAATCCCACAGTTAAAACACAACTTACAGAACACCTGAACGAGCCTCACCTGTAGGCTGCAATTTCTATGTCCAAGGCCATCTTCACATTCAGGAGGTCCTGATAATCTTTCAAGTAGCGAGCCATGTCATTCTTGTTTGTTCTCAACTCATCCTCCAGTTGACTTATTGTATCCTGTATGGAAACATAAAGCAACATGTTGGGGGCATATTATGGGTTGGATGCAAACATCTCAGCTAATAATGTAAAAGTTTTACAATTATTTTGACATAAGGGACATTGATGTCTGATCTGTTCTCTTGTTTTGTCTCTCACCTGTAGTGCAGAGATCTCAGCACTCTGTTTCTCCTCCACTTCCTGTAGTTGGTTTTCCAGAGCTTGAGTCATCTCACGGCAGGCATCGATCTCCAGCGTCTTGGATTTGAGGAGCCGGCGGTACTCTCCAGCCTCATCTTTGGCATTGCGTGCGCCCTCCGTGTTGCGAGCAGATCCCACCGTCATCACATTCATCTTGCTGCAGAACCATTCCTCGGCTGATTGGAGGTTGTGCTGTGCCAGCTTCTCATACTGGGCGCGGATCTCGCGGAGGGCAGTGGATAAGTCAGGTTTGGCCACCTCCATCTCCACGGACACCTCAGCGCTGTACTGAATTTGGGCCTGCAGCTCTGCAATCTCGCTCTCACAGAGGCGCTTCAGGAAGGCCAGCTCGTCCAGCAGAGTCCCAACTCTCTTCTCCAGTTCTGCCCGGGCCAGCGCAGCCTCATCTGCTCCCTTCCTGGCATCCATTAGCCTGCCCTCTGCTTCAGCTCTGCCCAGCACTTCATCCTCGAAGCGCTTTTGCAGGTTCTTCAGCACATCCACCATCTCATCCTGGTGGTCCTGGGCTGCTTGCTTCTCATGACGTGCCTCTTCTACAGCAGCTTGAAGCTGACGGATCTCGTGCTCATACAGGGCCCGAAGGTTGGACGGCTCCGTCTGCCTCTGTCTGAGCAGCAGTAGTTCTGTCTCCAGCAGCTTGTTCTGCTGCTCCAGATCATGGACCCTCTCAATGAAGCTTGCAAAGCGGTCATTCAGGTCCTGCAGCTCAGCCTTTTCTTGGGTCCTAATGGCTTTGAACTCAGAGCTGACCTGGGCTGCCTGGTCAAGGCGTAGCTCAGCGGCAGCTGCAGACACTGGAACAGAGAGCACAGAGGAGTAGCTGGAGGGAGCTCGGGTCTGTGCTGGATAATTTCTGCGTGAAGATGCATAGGAGGTTACTGGGGCAGAATGGCTGAAGTAGGCAGACCGAGACCCCATGCCTCCTCCAGGAGCATATCCTACATTACGCACAACAACCCTCCTCTTGTAAGTAGAGGGGAAATACGGGTCAAAGCTGGTTGAAGTCATGACTTGAGAGACGTGCTGCTCTACGCCCAGGAATGTAGCCGGGTTGACTGCACTGTGAATCTGCATTATGCTGGCTTTTATAGAGCAAGTAATGACGATGACGCAAGCTTTTTTTTTTTTTTTTTTGCAGCCATGCTGACAGAGGGGATTGAAGATGTGCCAGCCAGCGAGTCTCAGCCAAGGGAGAGATGTGGTGGGGTGAGGAGGGGCGGAGGAGGCGGAGATACACGGGGGAGCAGCTAGGGACTGCAACAGACAGGGTCACTAAGGACAAAAACAGGATACTGTTACTCCTAAAAACTGCATAAGTTGTTACAGTTTGCCACCATAAATCCTCACAGAGACATGATGCACTGCCTGATGGAAAAGAGGAGGAAAAGAATCTTTAGTCAGAGACACTGCTGTGGACCGTCTGTCTGCTGCATTAGAACAAACACTAATGACAATAATATTATAGGTATAACATTTTACAGTCCTAGCAGACGATTTTTTAAAAGATCTTGCGATAACAAAAACAAAACAAAACAAACAAACAAAAAAAATCAGTCCCACAAAATAGAGTCAATAATAAAAGTTTGCCCTCTTGTGGCTGTTTGTTTACCAGGCAGGGTACACATTCCAAATGCTGACGATCAGACACTAATGAAGAGACTTATCGAGTATAAAAAAATAATTTAGGTGCACCCATTTTTGTCATTACCTAATTTAATCTGCACTGTGAATTAAATAAACCTGGATTACTGACAATGAAAGAAAAAGAAAAAGAAATAATTGTCTGATTCATCTTTGTGCTTTAATAAGTGTAACATTATGTAATAAGATGGCTCCCCATCATTTACATGATATTTACGGAGTAAATACAATTTAATATTTGTACTTTTAGTCGTGTTTTTAGACAACTTTCACCAATCTGTGAAAAAAAAATCATAGTTAATTTTATTTTGCCAGCATAATTTTATTAATATTTTCATATTATTGTATTAGAAATTAATAAATGAAAAACATTTCCCTCTGAGGTTAATTATATTCCATTTCTGCGCATGATGACGTGTCTTCCGCCTAATATCGTAATCTCTGATTGGTCACGTGTATACACCCACAGCGTATTGACCAATGACAAACGACTTTACTAGTTGGCGGGTAGCAAATGTCACCCGGTGACGCTAACGCTGCCAACGCTAACAACAACAAAGGATGAAGAATAAATAAAGTTAGAAAGTTGCTCCGTGCTTCATGTCCGCTCATGACCACCACGTTTTCCTCTGTTCGCTGCCTCGCTGCGGGAACAGCACCGGAACAAAATGAAGCTAAACCGGGAATAAACCGGTAAATTGCTCAGCTCTGCAGGTGATGGTCACCCGGTGAAATAGCAGCTAGCGTTAGCGCCTGGTTAGCTTACATTACGTGTCTGCTAACAGTAGCTAGCTGGGGCGGTGATAGTATTGTAAGCTAGTTAAACTTGTCAGCCCGGCTGGGAGATATATTTTCCACATGTTGTCTGGAATTCTGCTTGTGTTACTGTCCGGTGAAGCTTCCGGCTCAGTCGGGACAAACTGCAGCATTAACGTTAGCCCGCCGCGGAGCTAAGCTAACCAGGCTAAGTTTCGAGTGGCGATTTTTTTTAGTGACTAGCGAACGTTAACGATGTCAAAACCCACCTAAATGGCAATTGGCATGATGATATTTGAAACTCCCCAGGTTATCTCGGCCTTCATTCCGTCAGTTTAGGGTTTATTTAGTCCGAGAAGCTCCTAAACACTTGAATTTGGTCAGTTTAAAGAAATAATAGTTCATTTTTTTTTGAAGGTGGATGAACGAGCCTCTGTTTGGTGATGATGATGAGACAGAACGATCCAACTTTCTCTCCTTGCTCTCTGTTTTCTTGCAGTGCCCCAAATCCAATAAAAAGCTGCAAACCGTGAAGGTGGCTGGTCTGCCTCCCTCCATATTAAAATGGTAAGTCTTTCAAATATTGAGCTTTTTGTCTGAAGACACTTGTGATGGCAGACTGTCCTCCATCCTCCATCCTGTGTTGTGTATCTGCTTGTTGAAGGACTTTGTGTTGCTCTTCACAGATTCGCATAGCAGCACTGAACGCTGCGTCCACGGCTGCAGATGAGTCTCAAGACCCACTGCGAAGTAACAAGAGTCAGACTAAAGAGGCTCAGGTACAGTACACTGCATGCGGATGAATCAGCACAAATAAGCCCGAGTGCGAATGCAGATCTGAACAAGTTGTCTGACTTCTCTTCTGCTTCTGTTCACAGGAAGCTGAGGCATTCGCTTTGTATCACAAAGCCTTAGATCTGCAGAAACATGACAAGTTCGAGGCGTCCGCCAAGGCTTATCACGAGCTTCTCAAAACCCCGCTGCTCAAAGAGGTGAAAATATCCCACGCAGCACATAGTTCTGCTCTGAGGTTGTTTAATGTGGTTGCTCAGAGCACCTAAAAGATATTCCTGGAGTTCATAATCGCCCCAATACATCCTGTTAGTCTGCAACAAGGATTATTTGTTTTGGTACAGAGCTGGTTCAGCATGGTGTCCAGACATCGGTGAGGTTTATGATGTAAAATCAATTTATCGTAATAGTAATAAGTCTTACCAAGAGCATTTAAACTGCTGATTAGTTTTAGTCAAGATTTAGTTACTATACACAACTTTCAGCAGTCCTTGCCCAGTCCACTGAGCTGATGTCTTCATTTATGGCGCCACTGGTAGACTTGGGCCGATATTTGCTGTCATTTGGAGTATTTTTCACAAAACTGAACAGCTGTTTATGGCATCTTCACGCTTTTATTTTGAAAAGAAAACACTCAAGCTGCAGGTGTGGCAGAAGCAGCACGGGTTGTTGTCTGATGAGATGGAGAGGTTATCACAGGTTAGTTAGCGTGATGGAGGCACGCAGCGCTTTAATGTGCAGACAGAAGAACGCCAGCTCACCAATCTGGGGATATTTTGGGTTTGAAGCGTCTGTCTTGATTGTCGGTGAGGGACGATATTGTGAAAACAAATTTTGGATATTGCTCAAGGGTAGTCACTGGTCTGGTTCTTGGTAAGACTGGTCGAGGTGTTCATGGTCAGTTAAGAAACGATCCTGTAAGTTGCATTTCTCTGTTTTCTATGCAATGCTTCAGCATCATTTTGTTTTCTAAATAAAACTCCTAACACACACTCAATGTTAAAGCGGAGTCAGTAGGATTTGTTTGTGCGGTTCGTAAACACAACATTCAGATCGGGCTCCTCTTCCTGAGCTCGACGCACTGGAAGTGTCGGAATTTAGTGTGCACTTCATAAACAGTTATAATGCTTGTACCTAATGTTACACGGCAAGATATGTAGGAATATTACATTTGTTTTAATGGAAAGTGGATAATTTAGCGAGCTAGCACAAGCTAACTGCCGGTGTTTGTCACCTACCTGTCCAACAGAAAGCAGGTCGACTCCGCTTCGCTCTTCATCCTCAGCCTCTCCTTCAGTGCTCGAAAGCAGCTGAAAGCCAAACTGAGATTGACTCTCGTTCTGGAACGAGCTTTATCTGCTTTATGTTTCGCCTCACTAGGTATTTATTTCCTCTTCTTTGCCACTACGTCCAT
>JAQLOL010000022.1:11926706-11937309 GCA_029783665.1 Naso thynnoides
TGAGTGGCGTCCAGTTGTTGTGTTTTATCCACTCTCAACCTCACCTGCGTGCTGTCATTGGCTGGAGGAAACACTCCCACTCCCCACCCAGAAATGTCTTGACAAAACCAAAACATCCAAAATCCAGGCAGAGGGCGGAGCTCTGCTGACACAGAGCCACCACACGTGTACTGAGGCTCAAAAGTGATGATTGAGCAGCATTACTTTTGATTTCTATTTTGCTTTTTGGTAAAACGTAGTGAGTCCACCTTGAAGTTTGTGGTAGCCCAAACTCTGCCTGTGTGCAGGGGAAGAATGAATCTGCATTATGCTCTTCTTTGGTGCCAACCTTGATGTATCATTTAACATTTTAGGCAATGCCCTCTGATGATCAGAGAGTGGGTCTCAAGCATCCCGGGCTGATGCTGAAATATTCCACTTTCAAAAACTTGGCCAGCATGGCTGCAACGCGGGATGACCTGGAGACCGCCATGGAGTTTTATTTGGAGGTAAAATAAACAAACAGCTGATGTTTAATAGCTTGTAATCATTATGCTTAACGTTTCTTTTTGAAGGTTTGTTATGTCACATTTTTGCAATGTTTTGCAGTTTCGTAATGTCTAGAAATGTCAAAACCTAAGTTATGTATTTTGTTGAGGTGTGCTCGTGTGCCAATCAGGTCTATCAGCGTCTGCAGATAGGCCGGTTCGGTTTAAGGATTGTTGGTAAAACATCCGGGAAAACAAGGGATGAAACCTAATAAATAAATCGTTTTGATGTAGAGACTCCTAGTGGCAGAAATGACAGATTTTGTGCTAAATGTGCTATAGAAACCGTTTGATGATTGTTGATTTTCTGCGCTGTTCTTTTCTCAGGCTGTCATGTTGGATTCCACTGACGTGAACATGTGGTATAAAATCGGCCAGGTGGCTGTGCGACTCGTGCGCATTCCTCTGGCTCGACATGCCTTTGAGGAGGGATTGCACTGTAACCCAGACCACTGGCCCTGCCTGGACAACCTCATAACTGTTCTCTACACTCTCAGCGACTACACCTGTACGTAACGCATCTTCAAAAGCTCTTTCCTCTGTGTGCTCTCTTATAACCTGTGTGAAAAATTTGAGTTTCATCTGCACACGTTTTCCAGGCTGCTTGCACTTCATTGCTAAAGCCCTAGAGAGGGATCATTGTTACACGAAAGGCCTAGTGCTGAAGGAGAAGATCTTTGAGGAGCAGCCGTGTCTGAGGAGAGACACCATGCAGATGTTCATGAAATGGTGAAGCCACCTCACTTTTTACTTCTCTGTCTGTGTCAGACTGTGCTCCGGCCTGCAGCCGTGTACTTTCACATCACTGACGAGCTTCTGTTCTGTGCTGCGGGTTGTTTGCAGCGACATGTCAATTCACTATGTGGAGGTGGAGAGAGAGGAACGTGATTCCATCATAGAGGAGGCGTTGGAGATGAGGAGGCGCCGTCTGGCTCTCTCTCACTGTGAACCAAAGCCCGACCTCGTCCTGATTCAGCCCATCCGCTGCCTCTCGTGAGTGCTGCGCTGCTGTGTGTCTGTGAACTGTTTTGTTTTTCCTGTTCGGCTGGTTGAGTTTAAATTAGCTTGTCGCTTAACAAGACGAGGTCAGAAACCAGCGTGTGGCTGCACAAGGTGTGGTCAGCGTGGGAAAATGCACCTGATGTGTTTCCAGAGAAGTCAGTGGTGTGTGAAATGTCAGTTCCTGAATGTGAAATGCTCATTTGCAATTTTCTATTGCAGTCACATTCACAGTTGCTATAGTGTACATTAGTAGCAGGTCACACATGTTTAAGCATATTTTAGTTGTAGTTAAAACAGGCCTGGGCGATAAATCATTTTTGTCAAGTAATTTGAATTTGTGGTTTAGGAAGATTTAAAAAAAAAAAAAAATCACTTTTCTCTTTCAAGGCTTGTATTTGGTTCCAGGAGCCTTAAAAAATATTGTTTTTGATTTCGGGTAAAAGAAGAATAACGTGTGAACACATTTCGTCAAATGACCGCAGGCTTCGGTGAAATTATAAACAAACTACACATTGTGCACTTTTAAAGACAAGTTTGCAGTTTAACCAAATCCAATTTGCTTTTATTAACTTTTATTGACTTTGGTGTGAAAAATTCTGAGATTTTATTTTGAGGCCATATCACCCAGCCCTAAACTAACTATTCCCATTATCTGTTAACCCCCTCAGAACTGGTATTTAATGTCAGGAGGGAGGGAGAGAATGTCGTGGCACACATTACAGGACAGATGCATTCACAAGCTGCGTTCAAAACCGTTTCCTGTTACGGAAATAGTGCCCTATGTCGTGTGTTTGTCATTTTGTAGTGGTTTTCGAATTCTCAGCAGTCACTTTCATTCACTATATAGTGCACTATAAAATACCCACGCTATATTTTACTCCCATATACCACACTGCAAGGTATATTCCTGAAGGAGAAGAAGAAGTAGCCTGAAAGCAATTAAGGTTTGCTTACATTAGTTAGCAAATTAACTAAAGACATCTTAATAAACGCCTGAAGTGAGTTTGCCTTTGCCTCCGTCTGTGCTGATCATCAAGAGCTTTACTCAAAGTAGCAAAACATTCAGAGCAATTACACTCCAACAGCCAACGATAGCTAAATTAGCCATTAGCTCGCAATCAAAAAACAGTCTTAGCGGGCTGTTACAGGTTGTGATCAGGGCTGTAGTTGAAAAACCAAACTTCCGCACCATTGGAATATCAATTTATTTGGAATTTAACACTGAAAACTTAACATGCACCATCAAACGACTTGCATACATTTCAATACTGAGTGCTCAGTTTGTTTACATGATGCTGGTCATGCCCGCTCATGTTGAACGAATATCCGACACATCCACCGGCACAGTGAGGTTTAGAAATTTTTAGTGTAGTGTCTGAAGTCTTGTTTAGTCATTGTCATAATAGTTAACTATATAATAAACACTATATAGGTAACAGTGAGTGGATGAGTGAACAGTTTTGAGCACAGCTTCAGTTCAGTTCAGGTTGTGGATGTTGCTGTTATTAGATCAGTTAAGTTATTTCCAGCGTTAGTGAAGTTGTCCCAGAAGCTTTTGTCCACCTGTCGGCACAGAGATTGATCCATAATTCAAACTGCAGTGAGAGCAAAAGCCTCAGTTGCAACAACACAAACCAACTTTCACATATATTTGTCTTTTTTATTGTATCACATCTGTTACTTAATCCACTGAAATGTCTCCAGATCTATTAATGTGATCCGGGCAGATCTGAAACGTGTCTGATTAACGTCTGAATCTTCTAAAAATGTTGTTCAGGTGTCGCTAAATGTATCTGGTATTTCCCAGCAACATCAGTGCTGTTGTTCTTTGTTGTTTACAGCTGTTTGTGAGTCAGATTCTTTCCTTGGAGTTTATTGAACACCAGGTTTTTACAGCTTGTTTTGTCTTTCTGATGACGTTAAAGAAAACAGTTGGTGCTGATTAATTTTTGAAGAACACCTGGCCGTCTGACCAGCGCAGTCACAGACTCATCTGTAGGGATCTGGGCTTTAGTAGTCCTGCCAAAAAATAAGACAAGCGAAAGTAACGGCTGAAAATTGAGCTGCGATTAACAGACTGTTTTTGTTGTGTCTCAGATGGAAGCATGTGGGCGAAAGCCTTCTTGCGATGTACACACATCAGACCAGCTGTGAGCTTCCACGCCCGAGTCTCGGCCGCAGGATTGACTTGTCAGAGTACGGTGACCCGAACTTCCTCCAGAACCTTCCTCAGCCCAGCAGCCCTGTCAGTATGGGCCCGACCACCGTGCTGAGCAGCAGCCCGAGTTCGTCCCTGCCACCGATGCCCCTTCCTGAACCGTCAGCTGTGTCCCAGCCTGGGCCTCAGCCTCAGATTACCTCCAGCCAGACCACCGTGGAGGTCACCACCTCTGCTCCGCCTGTCGGTTAGTTGTTTGTGCAGAGAAACCTCTCTTTTTTTTTTTTTTTTGCCCACATACGACAAGAAATAAGTAAAGGCCTTCTAAACAACAGCATCACCACAAGTATTCAGTTATATTTAATGTTTTTCTTTTTTTTTATCCTATCGTATGTTCACAGCTACAGCAATGGAAGTGTCACTGACAGATAAAGTTAAGAAAGCTCCAAAAAGGAAGCGCGTGGTGGAAGATAGCGGCGAGACAGCGAAGCGGCGCTCGGCTCGCGTTCGAAACACAAAATGCAAGAAGGAAGAAAAGATTGACTTTCAAGAGTTGCTTTTTAAATACCTTCCCTCCAGGTAGCTTCCACTAAACTTCCTCTAGAAAACATAAATACAAAGCTAGTTATGGTTTTATTGATTGAAACTCTGGCTGGTTTGTTTTAGGCTGAGGAAGTTTGATCCTGATGATGATGAGAGTCTTAGTAATCTGGAGACGCATAGTGACGGGAAGGACGACCTTCAGCCTCTGCATGGCAGCTGCTTGCCTGTTGACTCGGTTGAATACATGGAGTCTGGTATGAAGTGCATCATGGACGCTATTTCAAAAAAAAAAAGAAAAAAAAGATTTGCCTTGTTGCCATTTTTGTCTGTGGTAAACCGTGCATTCCTTTCTGCAGAGCAACAGCATGTGCACAGTTTCCTGCTCAATAACATGACCAACGGCGGTATACTGGACCTGATGATGCGTTACCTGAAAGCAGTGGGTCAGAAGTTCCTGGAGGAGTGGCCTCGGGGTCTGGCTGCTGTGGTTCTGGAAGTCCATCAGACCTGGAGGAAGCACAGCAGCGGTCTTCCTAACCCTCTGCTTCGCGACTGCAGCAACCAGCACATCCGGGTTAGAGCTGCAATGATTAATCGGATAATCCATTAATTGATTGATAGAAAATTAATCGGCAGCTATTTTCATAATCGATTAATCGTTCAAGTCATTCTTAAATAAAAAAGTTTTAAAAAATCCCAGTTCAGCATCTTAAATGTGAAGATTTGCTGCTTCTCTGTGTCATTTATGATCAGAAATGAGGAGTCTTTGTGTTTTGGGTTGTTGTTTGAAGATGCGCATTTTTAGCACCTTTTTTTTTGACATTTCATGGAATAAAATCTTAATCGATTAATCATATTCAGCAGATTAATCGATAATGAAAGTAATCATTAGTTGCAGCGCTAATCTGGCTCTTGAATCAGCGTTGATTAGCCTGGTCGGGTTTGAGGGACGGAATAAATGCAGAGATCAAACTTCACTGTGATGTACTTTGTGTAGATAGTAAGGCCTTGTTCAGACTGCCAGCCCAGATCAGATTTTTGGTACATCCAGGTTGAATTCAGATTGATTTCAGTAAGTCATGAAATCTGATTCTTGCAAATTACATCTAAACCACATGGCGACGTGGTTTGAAATGTGATTCAAATCTGATTTCTTCAGATGCGTCTTCAGTCTGTTTTGCTCAAACTGGATATCAGCGTGTCTTTGCGTCACTCCACAGATACTGGGTGCCTGAATGGAGAATGTTGACGGACGAGACAATGTGCTAGACGGCCATAGATCCTGACAAATGTTGTGCGGTGCATCACAAAATCTGCCACCACCTCTCATCATCATATGTCCCAAGGATGACACGCTCCCAACAGTCACTGCTTTGTGTGCAGCGCCAAACCACGACTGAAGCACGGAACGTCGTAATGTTCCGTCACTGAGTCTGGTGCAGCGAAATTTGTCACTGCAATTTGACGGCGCAAGTGTTTGGATAGTGAGATGATTAATACTAAATTTTTTTCATTCTACATTTTGTTGCAAAGCTGCATCGCCAGCGTATGTACTGCAGCCGGCGTCGTTACCGCAGTAACTCAGGCGAAGTCTGGACGCAACAAATCCGATCTGGTCACTTGCAAATGGCAGTGTGGACAGTCTGTGTCAAAACTCAGATTTGATCGACAAAACAGATTTGCCTGTAGTCCGAACGAGGCCTAAGTGACAATTAAACCTGATTTAAATTTACATTAATGACCTCTGATTGGCCACATGTACAGGAAATGTTGGCGATGAGTCTGGCGTGCATGGAGTTGCAGTTGGAACACTGGTCACACAACAAAGGAAAGACTGGTGAGTACCAGCGAGCTCTGCCTCCTCGTGTCTGACCAAACAGTTCCAGGCTGCAGTCGATTACAGCACAAGAAGTTTGTTAAAATGCTGACCCTTGCTGAAACCTTGTTGTGGTAAACGTCTTTGTGTCTGTCTGCTTTTCAAAAATTGGACTAATTGGCCCAAAGGGGGCACTGCAAACCAATTCCAAACATGATGACGTGCAGGATGTGTTAAATATCAGACAGACATCTGTGGGGAGCAGCATGTTTACAGTGGCTTGCTGTAATATTTTGTTCTTGTCTAGTGACTCCAAGAAGAAGCAGCATGGCTCCCAGCAGTGAAGCAGCTGACTCAGAGTTCCCCGGGCAGCACTTCCAGGGTGATCTGTTACTTCTGGCCTTAGGTTCATCCCAGAAGGATTTGTTTGAGGATGACTGGCTTGATGTCATGGTGCGTGTTTACTGGCTCAAGGCACGATTCCTGGCCCTGCAGGTAAAGTCTAAATGTTTTTTTTTTTAACCTTTGATTAAAAGAGTTTTATTGTCTCAGCTCAGCCACAAGTGACTTGTAACTGTCTTTTTTTTTTTGTCTTTTGACAGGGAGATATGGAATTGGCCCTTGAGAGCTATGATGTGTGTACTGGCCTTCTGCAGAGCAAACCAAAGACTGCCGAAGGGAAACATTACACGATTAACTTGCCGAACCTGCGCACAGATGCAGCAATCTCTGTGGAGGAGGTCAGTGAGCCGGCTGATTAAAGTATGAAGCCATGTCACTGTTATTAATCGCGAGCAGAATATCTCTGCTCCAGCGAGTGCAAATAAGATCCGTGCGCACGCAAATGAGATCAGAGTGCACAGAACTGTACTTGAGTGCAGAACGAGAGCAATATTGTAGCCTGAGACCATGTTTTGAGCGCGCAAAGAATCCGAACAATGGCTCTCCTGCTCTCGAGATTCACCCGTTCGCTCACAAGTGGATGGACCCATGCCCTGTAGTATCCCTAAATAGTTGCTTATCTTTTTTTGCCGGCTGTTTGCCCTGGTATCTGTGCAAGGACCGAAGGGGATTCTGGATGCCTTCAAAACATGCCAGAGAACATATTGCTCTCGCAAACAGAGCTGATCTGGGTCCTGCTCATTTTTGTGCGTGGATCTTTGTGCTTGCACGAGCAGAGATATTCGGTTCTGGATTAATGACAGTGATTTAGCTTCACATAAAAGTTGATTAAAAAATGCCTTTCTTGGCCCTACGGGGGATACGAACCAGATAATGTGTGTTTTATGAAGAGCAAAATAAACAAACTAAAGAGAGTTACACTGGAAGAGCTTCTAGCTGTATTGACTGTGGGTTCTTTGGGGGTTTCATCAGATTGACAAGAGGCTGAAGTCTCTGGAGCGTTGTCAGTCCCTGGAGGAGATCCAGCGTCTCTTTGAATCTGCAGACTTTGAGTCCGTCGTGCGCCTGCTGCAGCCCACTCTTAATTACGGCGGCAGGAGTAAATCGCTGGAGTTTGTGAGCTCAGCGCCAGAGCGGCCAGCTCAGCTGATGCTGCTGCAGGTTGGATATGCTGCAACAAAACTGATTATTCATTGATTCTCTATATCTGTCTGAATGCTTGATGGCTGACATTGCTTCTTCTTCCTTTGGCCTAGAACTCACTGTTGAAGCTTCAGGACTACCAGCAGTGTTTGGAGTGCAGCGAGCTGGCTCTGAACGAAGCCCTGCAGCAGCTCAGCTCTTCTACAAACAACCCTCCGCCCAGCAAGGAGGAGTGGGTCAGCACCATTAAAAAACTGCTGGATGGCATCGAGGTCTGCTTCACTAAAGACTCTCAGCTTCTTAGCAATGTCCCCCACTTCTCTAGTATGGCTCGACTGGCAAACAACCTGATTCAGGTTAGAGTGCAGCTGAAGACGACACTGGTTTTCCTAAAGAAACACTTAAAGTCAGACTGAGTTGAGAAAGAAAGAAAAGTCTTTGTGGAATTAAACTGTGTGTGGTTGCTGTTTTGTTTTCAGCTGATTGATCTTAGCATGAGCGTTTCCGACGATCCCAAGGAGCCGTATTTCTTTTCCATTCTGCCGTGGATTATCCTGTATCGCATCATCAAACACGAGGAGGCTGCCTTCGACTGCATGCTTCGACAGCATATGTCCGTAGGGGATGATGAAGGTTTGCAGACTTCCTGTTTGCCTGCATTCGATTTTCCCTCACTGTTCATGCCGCGGCGGTTGTTACACTGAGTGACCCTGTCAAGTCTCACTTTCAGATGACTCAGACGCTCCCATGCTGCCCTCTTCCCTGATGCTTCTGAACACAGCACACGAGTATCTCGGCCGGCGCTCATTGTGCTGCAGCTCAGAAGGAGCGCTCCTCAAGTTCTACGTAAGTTTGTAGAAATTTCTCTGCAGCTGCTGTGTTCCAACCGACGAGCTGTGCGAGTATTAGCTTGTTATGTGCACTGTGAATTCAGCTGAAAGATTTAACAAAATTTTATCTGCTACGCATTAGGATTAGTCGATTGGGCAGATGTTTCGACTGTCAGTGGTGGACTGAACCCATAGTTGATCTGACATTTTATTTTACTTTTAGGCCAGGGCAATAAAATGATAGCGATATATATCGGGGCCATAGATACGTCAACAATACAAAAAAAAAAAAAAAAAGGTTAATATAACGTTCAATAGTTAAACTTAGTGGTCTTCAACCAGGGGGTCGTGGGCCTTAGGGGTCCGGGGAGGTGCTGCAGGGGGCCCCCCAAAATAGTTAAAATGTTTCATCAAAATAATTTATATCTGGGAATTTTTTTTACATTTGGACAAAAATTATATTGAGTAAACTCAGTTAAAAGTAAACTGTAATATTAATGGGCACTTTTTCTACTTTTTTTAAAATTTTTTATTTTTTTTAAATCCAGGGGTCCCTGCTCTGTTTCTCTATTGATCAAGGGGTCCCTGGGCTGAAAAAGGTTGAAGACCCTTAGTTTAACTCACAGCTGCATGAAAAAAAAACAAAAGTGCTTCTCCTCCCCAGCTCATAAACAGCCTATCATGTCCCTTGACACTGGGCAGTGCTAGTGACGCGAACAGCCAGTGGGTTTGATTTTTATGGCACCACACACGTGAAACAACAACTACACAGACATGAAAAAATGAGCGCAGAGAGAAGACGTGAAGTAGAGTTGGGCGATATGTTGAAATTTTCCAGCCTGCCACCGTCAGCCCGACTGATGGCGGCTGAAAAGCGTGTGCAGCGTGTAGTCACTGCTTTTTACACTGAACACAGAGTCTCTAATCATGAAATGTTACCGCGTTTTTTCTTCTCTTACGAGACAAGCTCTTCGTGCCCGCGCTGAGGAGCGCTGTTTGAACACTTACATACCATGTTAATTCACTGGCCCCCAAACGGTATCCAGCTAGTTTCCAGTTAGCTCAGTTAGCTCTGACTGATGTTACGTACGAGAAATCAGTTCTTCTTTGCTGCCCCAAAACGGTATGTAGAAAGTTGTGCTCTACATATTTTACACTTGACAGTCCCATTAGTAGATTTACAGCATGTAAGGATTTGAGTTTTTAAGTTGCTGTTGCACTGCTGTTTGGTAATGTTCTATGTAAAAAAAAAAAAAAAAAAATCCTGCTATTTACTAAATTATTGTCGCACTTAGAGTTTTTTTTTTAAAGGAATTAAGTTATTTCTAGATTTGTTTTTTTAATCTTTAAACATAATAAAAGAAAATTTTATGGCTTTCACATTCTCTGTATGTGTTTGTTCATGTTTTACTAAAGGTTTTATCTGAGCCAGGTCGTGAAACATTGATAGTTATCATGTCGTATCCAGGGGTTAGTCGTTAAAAATAAAATAAAAAATGCATGTTCAGGTATCGGAGCTTCTCCAACTCCACTGTACATTCTGTTGACCTGTCAAGACTTCTTTGTCTAAATGTTAATAGTTTTTTTTAACCTTTTTTTTTGTTGTTGGTTTTGTCTGTGCAGGTTGGAGTTTTGAAAAAGGAGCTGGCTGCCTCCTCCAAGAATGACTCTCATTCCTACAAGGAGGAGTTGGAGATGGCGTTGGAACAGTGTTTTTTCTGCCTGTACGCCTACCCCAGCAAGAAGAGCAAGGCTCGCTACCTCGAGGAGCACTCGTCTCCACAGGTCAGTCAGACGCTTTTAACTGTAAATCAAGTCAGTTACACACAATGAAAGCAAATTTTAGCTGAGCTAGCTTGACTTCTTTGTAACCAATATGTTATGTAAATGAAAAATTTGGACCAAAACTCCAAATGTGACTGAGCTTGCATTAGTCAGTAGATTATTGTTGGTGTGATTTTTCACCTGTGCTGATAAACTTGCATAAATAGAGTGTTTGAATGCGAGCAGACTGCCGGTGACGCAGATATGTGGCCTCATTTACCCTCAAACTCGGAGGAAGTCCGCTTTCTCCATTAATGTTGGATCGGTTGCTTGCTGGGGACACACGTCTGCTGTCATTGGAATAAATTGAGGCCATGAAATAGCATTAATGGAATAATAGCATTAATTCACAGAGAGA
>JAQLOL010000022.1:11937409-11950018 GCA_029783665.1 Naso thynnoides
GTCGGTTCATCTGATAACTTTCTGACAGCTTAATGAGCTGCTGCCGCTGCAGCGAGCAGACCGCCAGGTCTCACCGCAAGCTACTGCCGCTGCAGCGAGCAGACCGCCAGGTCTCACCGCGAGCTGCTGCCGCTGCAGCGAGCAGACCGCCAGGTCTCACCGCGAGCTGCTGCCGCTGCAGTGAGCAGACCGCCAGGTCTCACCGCGAGCTGCAGGTCCTCGCAAATCCGAAAACTTTCTCATGAATATATAAACTTGGATAAACTGACTACATATTTTAAATCTACATGGTAACTTGCTCGCCTAAAAAATGTCTAAAACTTAATAAAGTGGTTCAATAACAGATCTACAACAACACTACAAAACAACTTTTTGCCTGCTTGCAACAGTGGACTGCAGTGAGAGTGTAACTCTGCCCTCTTGGGACGCTTTGGGACACTTGGTACCCCAGCGAAACGATGACAAAAGTGGGTACGGTTCAGTTATTTGGAACCCTTTTGACAATGCAAAGGCTAAAAAACATGTCCTGTACGTACCAAAGCGAACTGTACTGCTCAGTGGAAACAAGGCTTTTGCAGATGTCAACCTCTGGTCTTTTAATTTTTGTAATGCACATGTCCTGCCACCAGATGGTGGTCATTCCCACAGTTGTGTATCAGTGCATTAAGAGCAGGTTCCCCAGCAGACCACTAAAAATGAAACGATGACGGTCATGTTTGTGATATGGAATTGATCTTGTTCTGCAGGTGGAGCTGCTGTGGTGTGACGCCCTCTTCATGTTCCAGTATTTCAAACCAAAGTCACTGCCTGAGTTTGACAGCTACAAGACGAGCACCGTGTCTGCTGAGCTGGCCAATCTGCTGAGGAGGTTTGCTGGCATTGCCCCCCAAAGTGACACCCCCATCCTAACCATGGATGAAGTGGCTGCCTACATTGAGGGCCTGACAGAAAAGGTCAGTTGGTGGGCTCACGCTGACTGTGAGCCGAACCAGTGAGTCAGGCATGCTGAACAGTCAGAAGTTTACAGTCTTAACTTTATTTGTGCTTAAGAAATTTTCATTTCTGATTTCGTCAAGGCCCCGTGCCTTCCTGAGGGCAGCGCTCCTGCCCCGCCAATCACTGATGAGATCTACTACCTGCTGGCTGATTATCACTTCAAGAACAAGGAGCAGAGCAAAGCCATCAAGTTCTACATGCACGACATTTGTGTGTGTCCCAACAGGTAGCTCACGTCTCTGCACCACTGTCAGTGTTAGTGAACGGAGCACGAGCGAGACAGCCAGAAACCAAAAATGTCTCCACAAACTTTTAAATAATCACATAGATGTTGTTGTGTTATGACTAAAAGTCTGACCCACCATGCATCGTGGAAAGAGACAAATAAACACTTAACACTTCAAATCACATCATATTATCACTGTTCGTAGACAGTAGGACAGCGGTACTTCCTGCCTCTCGCTTCCAACAACAGACCAGGACAAGTGCGGTCTCCCCACAAGGAGAATTGGTTCAAACAGACGTGTCAACAAATTTTTAAACTCGTACCAAAAACCAGATAAAACTGTTTTTGGTCCTGTAACATGGCTTTGTCCGTTGAAATGTTGGATATTTCTCTACAGACAGCTTAGTCCCACACATGGCTCCCCAACCCCAGCACTCATTGGATCATCACCTTTTCAACCCGTAGAACCGCAGTTTCAAAGCACAATGCCAAACCAACAGAATGCTGACATGCCAAACCTCTTCCAAATGCGAGACAAAACAGCAGCACTCCCCACCCGGCTGCTGCTCAGCCACAGCTGCCGTCTGCAGGCAGCCTGAGTGTTGCTTTCAGAAACCTCCGTCAATCACAGAGTCGAAGCAGAGCAGACGTAGGACATCAGACGGAAAACCAGAGCACATTTTCTCTGAAAAATATGACCTGCTTTCACCAAAATTACTGTTTTGTGCGACGTAGTAACGTACAATGTTCTGTCTTGGTTTGCTTGAAGTTACATGGTGCGGGAACAAGCTACAGAAGGGCTTGGAGGCCATGGTAGAGAGCCCATCAACCAATTACAACTCTAACATTAAAATGATTTAAAGCTGTTATTTTAAGGTGAAAAACCTGCATAATGTTGCTTTAATGTAAAGTGTAATCTATTTATGCAATGAAAGTTAGCACACGTGTTAATATTTGGATTTTGATTAATATATTTTACGATGTGACACCACATGCAGTGAGGTTACTGAGAACTCGTGTCGTTTGTCAGGTTTGACTCCTGGGCAGGAATGGCTTTAGCGAGGGCGAGCCGAATCCAAGAGAAACTCAACTCCAATGAGCTGAAGAGTGACGTGCCAATATGGAAGCACTCACAGGCAGTGCTGAACTGCTTCAAGAGGGCGCTGGAGATCGACAGCTCTAACCTGTCTCTGTGGATCGAGTACGGCACCATCTCATACGCGCTGCACTCGTTTGCTTCGCGGCAGCTGAAGCAGTGGCGCAGCGAACTCCCCACAGATGTGGTCAAACAGGTGAGACGTGCGTTATCTCGTTGCTCTTGTGTATTACGTGTCGTGTGTTTCTGTGAAGTCCACCTCTGTGTCAGGTTGTCCATGTAGGAACTAAACAGATGTCACATCCTGTCACTCTGGCTTTCACACATGCCCCCACATGTGAATCCGTTCTGCAGTAAATCGATCTGTCGCCCAGAGCTGAGTTACTCATGAAGGCGCTGCTGTGTGTCTGTGTGTGTGGGTTCAGATGGAAGAAAGGAGGGACTCCATGTTGGAGACGGCATTTCAGTGCTTCCAGGGGGCTTCCCGCTGTGAGTGTGACAGTGATGAAGAAGAGTGGCTCATTCACTACATGCTGGGGAAGATCGCCGAGAAGCGCAAACAGACTCCGGTGGAATATCTACAGCTTTACAAAAAGGTAAACAAATTCAGATTCCATATTAATTCACAACAAGGTTTGGATGCTGTTTAAAACATAAATAAAACCTTATGTGATCATTTTCTAATCATTTTTTTGACACATGCTCAAGTGTAAACAGCAAAAAGACGATAAATTTAACATTTGACCTCCTCAGCCTCATTATTTTTCAGAAAAACTTACTTATTTGGCTCTCAGTGGCCATAACATGTTTCAAAAAAAGTTGAGTCTGCAGTAAAAAATACTGTAAAAGTTTTTGGAATCACAGTTTTACGTTTAATAATGAGCTTTGTTTTTGTGGAGTTTGTTTTCTGTGGTGTCAGATAACGTTTGTCAGAAAATTTAAGGTTCTGTTTCACTCTTACTAAGTGCCAGACTCGGTGCTTCAAGCACTAGATGCTTCCTTCTCATGCATGCGCAAGTCGAGTAACAAACAAAGTCACCTGTGACCCCTCAGTGACTGAGAGCGTCTGTTTCTTCCTGTGTCACCAGAGGATCTCTTCCTGTCATCTCCTCAAAATTGCAGATTAATGATAGCAGGTTAATTTTTTGTCGCTTATATATTAAAAAAATTAAAAATTTTCTCCAGTTATCCAATATCAATTTGGTTGTTTCCACAATCCTGATGATTGATTTAAGTTTTAATTTTGATAGAAACGTGGCGCTCTCACAAGGAAAATGCAGAAATACAGGATACATCATCTGACCTAAGAGTATGGAGTGATGAAGTAATGAACCCTAAAACTGGAAGTCAGTCAGTTAGCATTTTAGCACTTCCTGTTCCCTCATCTCAAAGTCTATGTTTATTCAGTGTGTTTTCAGTTAAATACCTAAATTAAGGTCTAAAGATGTCAAGAAGTTTTATGCTGCAACATAAAACACGTCAGTACAAACCCAGTTTTTGAAGTTTTAAGGTTTTACATGTCTGAAAAAAGTTGGTTGCTAACAAGTGTCTCAATGAGACTGCAGTTAGATGTCATCACATGAAAAAAGAATAAAATATATATTATCTTTGGAAAAAGGACGTGAGATGAGCAATAGACACAGCCATGATCGTTAGCTAGTAGGGTTGTAACGATATGTGTCAACAGTGATGCGATGTGTATTATCGTACACGGTCGGCAATAAGATACAAGAATGATACGGTTTCATTTAGAGCCATACGATATGATATAATGATTAGAAATCAATACAGTAACTCTTTTGCCAAAAATGAGGACAAGAAAAAGTCTATTTCTAGGTGAAACAGTGGAAAAACTCGATACTCTGAGCCACGCAAACATTCAGTTCAAGGCCTCGATTCAGTCTGTGTGGACGCAAACGGCGACTGAAAACCTCTCGTTCTCCTGCTGCTTCCTGCCGTGATCCACCGTGATCTGAAGAGACGCTGCTGACACGACACACACGGGCAGAACGTCACAGAATGACCTGGAGTAACCTTTACTACTATTTACCATCAGAACTGAGAAAAATACATCCACAGAACAGCGTTTGACATGATAAATACAAGGCACTGATTTTTAGCATCAATACAATGGATTTATGCTTTGGAAAATGATTTTCGATCGATACAAGTCACTCAGGAGGCACAGTTTGCTGTTTAACATGGATGGAGCTGGACTGTAGGAAAAAACGGATCGTTACACATCTAGTGCGGTGCTTTATTTACAGTTTTGACTTGAGCAGAAGATTTAAAGAGAGGGTTATTTTGTGTTATTAACTTTATTACATTTCATCTATAGTTGGTTTAAGGCTCTTGCCTAAAAAATGTCTTACTCAAATTTTTTGTAAATAAAGGGAAAGTGGTTAATGTCAACTGTTGCTGTTGCCAATAAAATACCTCAGTACTGATACCAACACAGTATAAAAAACTGTGGTATTGTAATAGAACTGATTTGAAAATGTGTTAAAGGAGAAGTTCGTTTTTTCTGCACGTTAAGCCTTTTAATAAGAATATTTACGACACTCAGACAATCTGTCAAAAAACCCAATAATTCCTCGTTTTAAAAGACGTAAAACTTGCTGAATGTTTAGAGGTGTCCTCTCATGCACCGACACTAAAACATAAAGTTTGAACAACAGCTTATAACCTGGAGGCGGCTCTTTTAGCCGCTTCAGTAAACAAACAAACTGTCGTTACCTGGTTATATATAACTTTATGTTTTAGTGTCGGTGCATGAGAGGAGACCACTAAACATTCAGCAAGTTTTACATCTTTTAAAACGAGCAGCTATTGTGTTTTTTGACAGATTGTCTGAGTGCTCATGCTCCTCTGTTGTTTTGAGCCAGCGGTGACGTCAGCAACAACTCCAGCTCTCAGAACTGCACCGTTCATCATAATAATGCTGTAGAACATCGTATATGATCGTAAATATTCTTATTAAAAGGCTCAATGTGCAGAAAACCAAACTTCTCCCTTAATGATACTCTCTGTGGCTCTTTTAATGATGGTCTTAAACTCTTCTGTTCACAACAGTTCTGTCAGTAAGAGCAGCTGCAGCTTGTAAATACTCTAAACAAGAACCAACTAACCGACTTCTTCCCTCAGGATGCAGAGAAGCGCACTCCGCTGCATGCTGCGGCCTTCCTGGGTGATGCTGAGATCACTGAGCTCCTCATCCTCTCTGGTAAATTATATCACACACACACACACACACACACACATGCATTTACATACTTATGGCAGGTGACTTGTTTGAAAAGAGCCAACCTGCTCATCAGGTACTCATACACATGAAACAGCCATCAGAGACAATTTAGGATTCAGTATCTTTCCCAAGGACACTCTGACATGCAGACAGGAGGAGTCGGGGATCGAACCACCTGTCTTTTTGCAGCTTTGCAGTTTGGTGAACTTGACAGCTCATCGGTGCCATGTTTCTTCCTCCTCTGTCTGTTCTCCCCTGTGTGCTCCTGCAGGAGCCCGTGTCAACGCCAAAGATAACATGTGGCTCACCCCTCTGCATCGCGCTGTGGCGTCTCGGAGCGAGGTGAGTACACACAGAAACACACACACCCCCCCACACACACACACACACACCCACTGAATCCAACCCTCCCCTCTTCCCAAAACAACGACACCTCACTCACCATGGCGAGAACTCTTTGCAGTGATGCAGCTGTCGCCCGCACCGTGTGCTGTTTACCTGAAAACACGCACACTCATTATTTTTTTTAGCTTCTCTCAGCATAATTTCACGCAGCACACACTATAGGGCTCGGGATCGTGTCATCACGCTGCAGTGCATTCTGGGAGATCCGCCATGTAGGAGGCTACAGCTTCAGCTTGACAGCTGTAGCATTGACTTCATCCAGCTTCGCAGTTCGGTGTGTTCTGATGGTGTAAAAAGCCCAGACATTCACGGATGCTTGTCATGTTAACACGCATGTTTTTAGTTATGTTAACAGTAACATGAGTTAGCCTTTAGGCTATAATTATTAGGATTTCATTGCCTAATAACTGCTGCTAAAACAGATTAGAAAATAAATCTGGCTGGATCACACTACGGCTCAAAGAAGAGTTACGTCTTCTCGTCCGTATTTCTGCGTCCTGACTGATTGTGTCCTCACCACCTCATTTACTGTCAAAGCCGAAATGAGCTAGCTTTAAGTTCCCTATAAACACTGATCTATGTATGACTCGTGTCTTTATAATGGACCTAACGTCATTTAAATACATGTGGAATAAAACTCAGACATCAAAAATCAGAAAATGTTCCGCACACTCGGCTGTATGTCAGTTCTTTTAATCACCAATGAATTGAAAATCTACAAATATACACGTGACGTTGTCGTGTTTAAAGGCTTCATGTTAATACAGTAAACAACTGAAATCAAAAACCCTCTGCTAAGCTCCGCCTCGGACACAAACAGGCCAATCAGAGCGTAGCATCTGCCAGCTCTGACCGTGTTCAGACGACTATGATAGAAACTCAAGCGATATTTTCAGATCTTGTCATTTTCAGGCTGGTTCCGTGGATTTGGAGCTTGTCGTGGTTAGACGGTGGGACTGGGTCACTTTAAAAAGTCATGCTGGTTATTCGGCGAGGTTCTGAGGAGATTTACGTTCTTCACCTTTCCAACATCAAACGCTGAAAAGTTAAATGTTAGGCTCTGGGCAAAACTGTTGGGGTGTCCTCATTCCCCGCTTGTGCTCGCTCACAGTTTAACAAGCACAGCTAACGTTACACCTGCTTCGGTAACTCTTTGATAAACACTGAAGTCATGTCACGTTGTTATTAGTAGGTATTAGTTGCTTGAGTTACTTGTTGCTATTCAGAGCTGGCAGGCCTGGTCAGCTAAGCTAAAGTCTGTGGCTGCAGTCTGGAAATAGCAGCTCTCAACAGTTTGCAGCGTCTAACTCTAACTCGAACTCAAACCCAACAAAAAAGGGCCAACTTTACTTTTAATGTTAATACACACAGAGACGTGTCCTCTGCTTGTCCTAAACGGGTCCTAAATCGTTACGAGAGTCTTTATTTGTTTTTGAATAAAGTGAAACCCAAGTTGAAGCAGCTGCACTGTGATCTGTAGTTTTAGCATGTAGCTTTATATTCATAACTCTGACCTGTTTTCACTGCTGAGTCACTTTGACTTCATGTATTTATCTTTCAGAGGCTCATTGCAGAACTTCTGTCTGCTGCTGTCAGAAATCACTTTTTTGTTTTTCCGAAAATTCGACAGTATTTCTCCAGGGAATGAGCTCCACGTTAGCTCTAAAAGTTTGACAGACATAGTAACAGTGACTAAGGGGGCGTGGCTAAGCAAAGAGTCACTTGTAAAAATAACTTTTAAAAATATTTAGATTGCATTAAACCGTATTGTGGTAACAAGAAGTGCAAATGTACACAGGACGTTTAAAGGCATTAGCACTGTTTATCAAAAGGGAACGTTCGCAGGGATCACTGGTCAGCTGATCGTCGAATCATTTATCAGAATCATCTTCTCCAAATTAACAATTCATCCTGATGTATTTCCGTCTCTTTTTCTTGTTATTTTTCCAATTTTTAAGCTTTTGTCTCTTTCACTCGAAGACAACAATAGTGTACGTCGTTTACATGGATGTAGCTTCCAACATGGCCAACATGACCCATAATGCACCGTGATGTGACGTCACTTCCCTTCGGCTCATTCTCAGCTTCTGCTTTGTAAGCTTTATAAATCTGGGTCAGAGCAGTTAATCATCACTCGCGGTGCCCAAACAGGTAATTCAGCATGACTGGAAAAGGAATGTCAGTGATGTCGACAAGGTTTGTGAACATTCACAGCTTTTTACGTGTTTGTTTGCACTGTAGGATTATACTTAGGATTGTAGTTGTTAAGACTTCTGACTTTAAACTGTATTTATATGCATATTTCAGGGCATATTTCAAGGGATTTAACAGAAATACTGCATTAAGAGTTAGGAACTGGTTCTCAGAGGCTCAAAAGTAATCAGAGTTTTGACTGACAAGCAGTTTTACAACCAGGTGTGGCCTGTTCCCTCTTTAATCCCCCACAGATTAACAACAGGTAGCTGGTGCTTGGAATTCTCAGCATTTGGTCCAAAAAGGTGTCAAAGTGATTGAAGGAGGCCATGATGACACTGAAAAACACCCTAAAACAAACCTATCAGACAGACAGCAGAAACTTGAGTGCGGTCATATCAAACATTTTGAGAAATTGTTCAGAGGTTTGAAAGCACTGATTAGCTCACCATCACCGAAAATTCCTGAAATACCACAGAGGAATCTGAATTCTGTCCTTCCCCTTCATATCTTCTCTGCTCTGGACGAGGTAGATGTGTTATTGTCAAGGTCCACAAGCAGGAGAAGTCTTCATGAATCAGAAAACAGAGTTCACGAGAAGGTGCAAAGCACAGGTAACATTGAAGAACAGGAAGAAAAGTAGAGTTAAAAAACAAAACATTTTTGTCAACTGAGATAAAAATAAAAATGAAGCTTTCCAAAAAAACGATAACCAAAACTGTACTGTAGGTTTATAAAACGTAGTTCTTGTTTTTGTCGTGGTATTTTGGGCGGATATTGAGTCTTTCTGTCTAGATCTGTGTTCCTTCCTGCTCAGTACTGGAACAAGATTCTTTGGACAGACGAAACCAAGACGAACTTGTACCAGAATGATTGGAAGAGAAAATGTGGAGAAGGAAGGGAACAGCTCATGACCTGAAGCATATATCACCTGACCAACACGGTGGATGCAGCGTGGAGGCATGGGCGCATGACTGCCAGCGGCTCTGTGTCAGTGTTGTTTGTTGATGAAGTGACTGCTGATAGAAGCAGCAGGGTGAATTCTGCCGCGTGTAGGGCGACACTATCTGCTTAGATTCAGCCAAGTGCTGCAAAACTGACTGACAGGGTTCACAGTGCAGATGAAGAATGACCCTAAACATTCTGTGAACGCAACCCGAGAGCTTCTGAAGAAAGAAGAATGTAATATTCTCTAATGGCAAAGTCAGTCACCTGATCTCAACTCAGTTAAGCTGCTTTTTCACTTATTTAAGACAAACCTGAAGACAGACAGTTAAAACCTGACAAGCACCTCAATGAGGAAACTTGTCCAGTGACTTTTGAGCCTCTGAAAATGTGTGAAAATGGCTGCAATTTCTAAACGGGTCATTTCTTCACTATTGGTTGGTGTAAAAAGGCAAAATTACAAAAAATGTGTCACTATCCAAATGCTTATGTACATATCTTTACCTTTTTTTTCCCCTCAGGAGGCAGTGCGAGTTTTGATTCGCCACTCGGCTGATGTGAATGCACGGGACAAGAACTGGCAGACGCCACTGCATGTTGCTGCAGCCAATAACGCGCTGCGATGTGCTGAGGTCATCATCCCGCTGCTGAGCAGTGTCAACGTGTCAGACCGCGGCGGACGCACTGCCCTTCATCACGCTGCTCTCAACGGCCACACTGAGGTACTGCAGAGATACAGCAGGGGTGGGACAAAATATCGATACAGCGACATACCGGCATCCTGATTCGTGATTATCATTGATTATTGTGTGGCTGGCACCAAATATCGATATTCAAAATAAAATAATACAGCGCTGTAAAGAGATTTCCCTGCCAATTTGGCTCTCTCGCATCACTACTTCCTGTCACCTCGCGGTGGCGCTTATGACATGAATGTGGGTAATGTGAACAGAAATTAATTGACAGAAGAAGAAGCTGACAAGAAGATAATGCCGGACAGCGGTAGCCACTTTCACATCTAAAGTCTCAACCCATTTCAGCTTTTACAACATCAATGGGACAAACAACTTTTTTATTCATGTATGTGATGTAATGCATTTTATGTTTTTCAGTCAGATTTCCTGTTTTATCATCGTATAATTGTCTGTCAGTATATGATTCAGTACTGCTGATTGTTGTATCTTGATATTATCGTTATTGTGGGCCACTTATCATGAATTGTATCATATCACATTGTATCGTGTTGTATTGTATCAGATCGTATCGTATTCCATTGTATCGTATCATATTGCACGGCATCGAAAGGTATCGCATCGTATCGTATCGCATCATATCGTATCGTATCGTATCGTATCGTATCGTATCGTATCATATTGCACGGCATCGAAAGATATCGCATCGTATCGTATCGTATAGTATCGCATCGCATCGTATCGTATCGTATCATATCGTATTGCACGGCATCGAAAGATATCGCATCGTATCGTATCGTATCGTATAGTATCGCATCGCACCGTATCGCATCGTATCGTATCGTATCGTATCGTATCGTATCGTATTGCACGGCATCGAAAGATATCGCATCGTATCGTATCGTATAGTATCGCATCGTATCGTATCGTATCGTATTGCACGGCATCGAAAGATATCGCATCGTATCATATCGTATAGTATCGCATCGTATCGTATAGTATCGCATCGTATCGCATCGCATCGCATCGCATCGTATCGTATCGTATTGCATGGCATCGAAAGATATCGCATCGTATCGTATCGTATCGTATCGTATTGCACGGCATCGAAAGATATCGCATTGTATAGTATCGCATCGTATCGCATCGCATCGCATCGCATCGCATCGTATCGTATTGTATCGTATCGCATCGTATCGCATTGCATCGCATCGCATCGCATTGCATCGCATCGTATTGTATCGCATCGTATCGTATCATATTGCACGGCATCGAAAGGTATGCATCGTATCGCATCGTATCGTATCGTATCGCATCGTATCGCATCGTATCGTATCGTATCGCCGGTATCATGAGTCGGCCTGAGATTCTCTCCCCTAATATACAGTCGTGATTTGTCAGCCAAATGAAATAATTGCATGTTCACTGCGGCACTGAGTCCACTGTCCTGCAACAGTACGTCAGCGTATTTCACGATAAACAGGCTGTGATGTAACCGTCTTTTGTGCTATTTTGGTTGAATGAGTTGGTTCAAGGAAACAAGTGGTGGAGTGCAGCTGTATCATGGAGTTTATTAAGTGGGTTGTTGAGTTCGAAACACCCTTTGTCATGGAGAGAATCATTCATAAATATCCTGAATCTAAAATTAACGACAGGCAGCAGATGTGTGAAGCCGAACTGAATGGGCGGCTTCTCTATTTCTGCTCAACACGGTCTCTCCAGAGTGTTTATGCAACAGCTGAGCCAAGTGATGAGATCTATTTACACTGCTGTTATATAAAGACCATCACACACACACACACACACACTGACACAAACACTTAGTGTGCCTGCTGCACACATGTAAACATACAAACACAGATGTATACCTCCTACATGATGTACTGATTCCTCTGTGTGTGTGTGTGTTTCTTTCGGTCAGATGGTGAACCTCCTCCTCACTAAAGGAGCAAACATCAACGCTTTTGATAAGAAGGACGGCCGAGCGCTGCACTGGGCAGCTTTCATGGGTAAGAGACAAAGATGGAGCTCGTTAAAGACATTTGAAACATCATGCCCTTATTTTCTGGAAGTAGCAGCTGATGGTGCAAAAATGAGTTGTTGGCTCATTCTGAGCTGCTGAGCTCAGCTGAGGAACGTTTTCTCTAGAGCTCGAGCAGCTTGCGAATTTTTTCACACCGATCATGTGCAGCCAAAATAACAAAGTGTGTTTTTTGTTTTTTTTTCAAAGATAACATTAAATTTTGACCTGAAACATCACTGAAAAATATAATTAGTAATAAAAAATAAATTTAAAAAAACAACTGAAGCGTAAAATTTAGTCAAATAAGAGTGTTACATGATAAGTTTTGCCTTAAAAGAGACTGTTTATAATGTGCAAATTGCTGTTTTGTTTTTGCTTATTTGCATATATGTAAACTAAAGCTGAAAGAATAAGTCAGTGAATTTAGGGAAATGGCAAAAAAACATTCAAAAATTTTGTAAATGAAGTCATTTATCAAACAACAACGCCACATTCGCTGGTTCCAGTTTGACTCAGATGTGAAGATTCTCTGCTTCTCTGTGTTTTACATCAGGGGTTCCCAAACTTTTCTGCCCGTGACCCCCAAAATATCGGTGCCAGAGAGCGGGGACCCCCCCACCCTGGAGGTGGCATATAACATTGTACACAGCCGTGCAAACGCACTATTAGGCCTACACGTGCATCAATACAACACAAAAGAGCAACAGCCCAACAGCCATAACATTGTTTTTAAGTAAATTAGGAGAGAATATAACCAGAATTTGTACAATAACAGGTTAAAAGTGCAAT
>JAQLOL010000022.1:11950118-11965642 GCA_029783665.1 Naso thynnoides
AGAGTGTCTGCAAGCCACACCGTCAGTCGGCTCGAGCTCGAGCTGAGACGGACCAGTTTACTCTGCTGCAACCGTTTGGTCTCAGTTCAAACTGGGCTTGAAAGAGCATGTTTGGAAGTTCTGATAAACAGGGATTTCTTCTCTCAGGAGGCAGCCTGGTGTTGCGGGCAGCAGTGTGTTAAATGTGCCTTATTGCTTATATATACAGTGCGTGTAACGTGTTATCTGCTGCAACTTTAACTGTGGCTATTTTAACCATTTTTGCTGCACTGAATCCGTTGTGGAAGTTCAAGACACGTTGAAAAACTTAACGATGTTGTGTTCATGTTCATAACATCATCTGTGGGTGCATAAAGTCGTGTTGAACAGCTCCGGCAAAAACATGTTGCGTCGGCGATGAAAGCCGTCTGAGACTACTGATGACATATCACGTTCTTGAAGGGGTTTCCCGTTTCATAGGGGTAGATTTCAACCACGACCCCTTGTAGCTTTGATCCAAGGGAACTGATAGATAGGCTGATAGTAATTTAAAAAATAATAATTAAAAATAAAAATAAGACTCCGAACCCTGAATTGTAATCGGAATGCTTATGTGCTGAATGAATTCTGAACCATCTGAACATCAGGTCTAAAGATTCCTGAGTACAGCAAAAACAGCCAGCCACACACACAACATAATTTGCACAAACAGCATCAGAAACATTGACACACAGCTTTAAAACTGTTCATTTAAGAGTTTAAAATCATCCAAGTAAATGAGATGTTTCATGTTAAAAATTGCGTGTAATTCAGTCCATTTACACAGTCAAAAATAATGGAAGGTCGTCTTTCCAAGTTCAGTTTTTACTCGTGCATCAGTTACAAACTGAAGCGATCGACCTGTTTCCTCCGTGCATGTTTGGAAGTTCTGATAAACAGGAATTTCTCTCAGGAAGCAGCCTGGCAGTGTGTTAAATGTGCCTCATTGCTTATGATACAGTGCGTGTAACGTGTCAATTATAAGTGAGGTTTTGATTCACACACATTAACCGTCTGTCACATGAGCTCTCGTGCTTGCAGTGTTATGATCATTGTTGCCTTTGTTTAAATTTGAGAGACACTTTCTGTGTGTGTGTGTGTGTCCTAGAAAGTCTATGTTGTGTTGTATTTGTGTAACTGAGACGTCAGATTTAACAGGAAACAGCCAGTGTATGACAGCAGTGATGTGGCCTTGATTTCACTTTCAGGTGTTGGAGTCACGTTCTCATGAGTTGTAACTGTGCAGGAAAAATGAAAGAGTGGCTGAAATGCTGTCTGGAGAAAAAAAAAAACAGTCCTGGTCATTCTTTCCTAATGAGAAAAAGGTCTGTTCACTCACCCCATGTGTCATGTTTGGTTTCAATGTGCAAATAACGCAGCCATATTGCCCGTGTTGCCAGTTTTGTCACCCTTTCCAGATTCCTTCCTACCTACCTACCTGCCTGCTACCTCTCTGCCTGCTTGCTTTTACCACCTGCTTTGCCATTTATATGCATGTAGTTCTAATGGGGTGAATGTCTTCACGACTGGACAAAGTCAGTCCTTTACCACAGTTCACTAAAATGTCTGGTGTATCATGTGGTCACATTTTATTTGAGTTTGGTGTGGGCTTAATTTTACTCCCTGGAGATATTTCAAAACCCTGCCTGAATCATGTCTGTGCTATTTTTCATTAATTGACTATAATTTCTAATTACAGCCAATTATTTTGAAAATGCCCAGTCAGGAAGAATGTGGCTGGGCTGTTATTGGATCACAACTCTGAGACTGAAGTCACAAAATGCCCCACCATGCACATGTTTGACTGCAGGTGTCCGATGAAGCACATCAAGGTGACTGAAGGCTGTAGGACCTGATACAGACATGCTTCTGTCTAACAAGGATCTGACAAAATACATGCAACTTTTTTGATCTCCTGTTCATCCTCTACAACTTGTTTTTTTTTTTCCTCTGATTTTTATTTATTTTCCCTTTTGACAGATGATCATGTTTGTCTTACCCACAGTGCTTAAGAGGCAGCTCTTGTTTTTAATTCATATAACAGGCCTCGATGTATTAAAGCTGGGGTAGGCAGTTTGTCTTTGGTGTCATGGTGCCAAAATCCCATAATAATCTTTCAGCATTCTGTAATTCAGGTGGTCTGAAAGAACTCTAGACTTCTGCTCCCCTCCTTGGCTCTGCGTTCAGACTGTGACGGGAGTTTTCGGCCAATCGTGGGTCACTTCAGGGGGCACATGTTCCTATTGGCTGCTCTACATTGTGCTTCCTAACAACAGGTGATGTCACTACAAGCTGATTGGCTGTTGGAAACAAGTGACGTGCCTTATATTGTAAAACAGGCCTAAACGGACCAGTTTACACCGCTGCAACTTTCCCTGCAACCGTTTTTTTTCTCGTCGTAAATCTTTGTCGCAAACTGGACTTAAAAGAGAGAGAGACAAACAAAATAAAACATGAGCCCAGGGCTGCGTGATATGGAAATAAAGGTTTGATCAGACAAAGATGAACCCCCTATTTTTGGATTAATAGCCCAGCCGAACTTTCACCAAACTTTACTTATCAAAAATAAGAGCCCAGAGTGGAGATAGAGCTGTGGGCTACCGTATTTACCATAGTTAAAGGGAGAATGGATTTTCATAATTTTCATTTTTTAACATTGTCCAAACTTATTCCTTCAAATTTCGACCTAAAATTGATTTATTGCCCAGCCCCATGCAAGCCGGAGCAAAAACGGGGGGGAGAGGGTGCAGCGGAGTTGCTTCCTTTGGAGTCTCACTGCCACAGCTAGCTTGATTCCCAGACATTGCCTACCTCAGCTTTAAAGCAGGAGTCGGCAGTTTATTTTTTGTGTCATCAGGCAAAAATCCGATAATAACCTCTACTATTTGCTGCTCTACCCTGCCCTTCTTAGCGACAGGCGGTGTCGCCACAAGCTGATTGGCTGTTGAAACGAGCGACGTGCCTTACGTTCTAAACCTGGCCTCTGGTGACAGTAGTGTCTGCACGCGACACAAAGAGAATAAAACGCAGCAAGGAGGGGAGGGGGCAGCAGAGTTGCTTCCTTAGGAGTCTCGTGCTGCAGCTAGCTTGATATCCAGATATTGCCTACCTCAGCTTTAAGTAATGAGAAATATTGAAACTTGTAAGACATTTTTTCACTTCAAATTTTCCTCTGGTCTTGAAAGATGTTTATGTCTGAATCAGGTTCTACATTTTCAAGGGGAGTGGCATTAAATCTGTGCTAAGTTGTCGAGAAAAGTGGTTGATTTTTGAGGACATTGCTTATTATTTTAAGGTACAAATTTAGAGATTCAGCTTTTCTTGATTATATTTTAAAACCAGCTCCCCATATCTTCAACAGCCTCACCAGAGTTTGACCATGATTACTGCCTGCCAAGGTCTTCAATGTGGCTGGCTTCCCTGAATGGTACTGCTCTTCAACCCCACCAGACTCTATGAGAGGCTCTTGTTAGGAAGCACTCAATAAGACACAGCTGTCAGTTTACACAGGTCTCACAGCACCACAGTAACTTTGCTGTTAACTCATGACTGTGAATCTTTTGAGTCGCTCGTGTGCATTATTCACTGTAACAGTGAAACGCTTGTTGCCCCTCTGACTCTGTTTTTTTTTTTTTCTCTATTCCCTGCCAAGAACTTATTTAAATGCTGAGGCTGCACAACATGGCAATTAAGAGGAACGCTGGCATTTTGGCTTTGGACCACTTACAAAAACAAACCATCCCTCCTTTTTAACAGTGCGTCATTAGGGATGCACTAATAAGGATTTGTGACTCATGACCCATTTTTGTTCCACAATTGTATTTTTTTTTCCCCCTTCACATTACAACAGGGAGTGTTTGGCATTTAAAAACAGGTCGCCAATCGACAGCTTGAAAAATGCCTTCACAGCATGCTGTAAAAGTATCCAGTTACACATTTTGGATAATTGGTCGTGTTCATAGTACACAGCAATCCTAATTTATTGACCAGTGAAATATTGGCCCTAATTACTGTACATTAAAACTTTTTTAAAAGAAGTTCACGATCCCCACTTTTTGGATAGAAGAAATGTATTTACATGTATAAAAGGTTGAAGTTATTTGTCTCCATCTGGGTGCATGCTGCTGGCAACATGAGCTGTGATGTTTTTTGTGTTGGCAGAGCGCAGTCAGGACAGTGAGGTGGTGATGCTCTCTGACTCCAACTCCACCCAGGACGCCTTCACAGATCCCGCCAGCTCGCAGGACAGCAACCACAAACCTGCGTCTGGGAAAGCCAGCTCTTCATCGTCAGAGAGCACAACCCCGGTGAAGGACGGGCAGTCTGCATCTGAGGACACAGGTACACTGCACTGGAATTAATAAATACTGTTGGTATGTACCATGACATGGCTTTAGCTTAATGTGGACAATTCATATGATTATACACATAAAATAGTCAGATGTGGTGTCATGTTTACAATACACAACCCTTAAAGCAACGAGAAATTCTTAGTTTAAATGCAAAACTTTGATTTAAAGATCCATGCAAGTCGACTTCTCTACATCAACATTGATCACTCCTATCTTCTGCAAATGTGGTTGTTAAGATTGGACCATGTTTATGCTTTACTTTAAAGCCCATTCACTGCCATTCATGTTGAAACGGGGTACAGAAACACTACAGGACACATGAAAGTTGCTAGGTATGGGAAATTCACTCTTCTAAAGAGAACGTCTGCGTTTATTTGCTGCCACCAGCAGCTCTGTCAGTCAGTTGGTCCACATAAATTCCCCACTCTTTAGCGGCCACAGTTTCCGCTCTTGGAGGCTGAAATTTGTCATGGAGGTCAAGCGTGTGTGTTTTATTTTCATGCCAGCTGGCTTGCAAAGAGGTAAAAAACTTCCAGATGGATTCGCAGACTTGCACAAGATTTAGTGGAAAGGTTGGTCATGAGCCAAAGGACAGCTGATTAACTGTTCCAGGCCAACTAGCAAAAAGGGGGAGTGGCCTGTAATGAATAGGCGCAAAATTACTTAACCGATTCATGTAACTTGGTTACACTTTCTAGAAAAAACACACACGCACACTGTCATTGATTGTGGCTTGTCCCACCCCTTACACTTTGCCCCGCCCCTTCCCAACCATTAGTCATAGACTGTAGACTCTTGTGGGAGACATCTTGTAGACACAGATTTTTTTATTTTTCTTCACTGTCTTTCTTTCTAAATATTCAGTAAAGAAAGGATTTATCATTTAAACCAGTTTACAGTATTTTGCCTTCCCACATTTTATTGCTGCTGGACGCGACTGTTTTGTGAATTTGTGCTTGTTTGGTCAAAAGTTGAATATTAGCTTGAAGAAGGATTGTGACGCAGACGTTCTTTTTAACTAACGTCATTTTCAGCTACTTTCTGTAACATTTATTGAGTATTGACAGAGTGTAAACAATCAAAGTATCTGTCCGTGGCCACTAAACACTTTTTTAGGGGGGCCGGGGTAGGGGGTTATGTAATGTATGTGGCTGATGTTGACAGAGAACAATGTCTTGTAGGAACATCAGTATGGTTCTTTAAGTCTTAAAGTTTTTGCTTTAAATCCCTCTTCAGTGTCACATGGAGAACCCTCTGGCATCCAAACGGAAGAAAAAGTTATCCAGGAAGTCGTAGAATCAGTGGTGGTGACTCTCCCTGAGGCCTCAGCCCCCAAAGTCTCTGCAGACCCTTGCCCTCACCCTCTGCCTGTCCCAGCCACCCCTCCAAAGCCGGCCTCCTCTCAGCAGCCCGCTCCTCAAACCCCGGCCAGCGAGGGAAAGCGGAAGCCAGAGCCCCCAGCCGAGGTGATCGAGGTACCCAAGGCGCTTCCCGCAGAACGTGGCGACCAGAGAAAGATGCTGGTGGAAATGTGTGTCGGCGCGCTCTTCCTCTGCCTCAGCCGCTTCCCTCAGCACTACAAGAGTCTGTACCGCCTGGCCTACTTCTACACCAACAGCAAGACTCATCAGGTCAGTCCGCCTCTGTTAACTGATGGCACAAGTCCATCCTCGTTGCATTTCAAAGGCCAAGTCATCCATTAAACCTAATTCATACACCTATAATCAGCATCCCCTGTCATTATGTGACATTTACAGGCAAGGAGGCTTGCTAAGAATACCCGCAAATTCCTTAGAAGTCACGTAGACCTTTTGCATTGATTATTTCAGCGATGATTATATGAAAGCTGCTGTGAAGGACATTTTATTTGAGGTAGGGGCTCTTGTGGGTCTGTGAGCTCTGCAGTGTTACATAGTTGCTGAAACAGCCTGTGTTGACTGTGAGGCTCTGCGGGCTGAGGTGTGTGTGGGTGGCAGCACAGTGCTCTCTCAGCCAGTTTGGCACAGGGAGTTTGCGTTGAGCTTTACTGTGGAGGCATCCTTCTGTCAGCACTCTGTTTGTTTAACTGTTGTATTACAGCCTTTGTCCCTGCTCAATCAGGGTGATGGAGGAACGTTGCTCTTGATGTTTCGTAACGTGCTAAACTGACCTCAGAAAACTGTGCGTACAGCATTATGAGTTTAATGACTCCTAGTGTATTTTTTAATTATTTCCATTCACGGTCACTAAAAATAATGAGATGTTTTGATCTCTGTGATGCAGAAAACACAGACTGACTCACAGAATTTGTCAACAAAAACATGGAATATTAGAAATTTTCAAAATGTTGATGTAAGTTATAAAAATCTGGGTTTTTTCCTACAATTTGAAGCATTTTCTTCCTCAGCACCTGAGCAGAAGGAAGAGACAAAAATTATGCTGAAATGTTTGGGTGTCTCTCTAAGCAGCCTCTGAGGGGGGAAAGAGCCACATTGACAGATACAAAACATTAGTTTGTTAAAGACTTACAGGATTTTTAAATCTTAACTTAAATTGAAAATGTGGGAGACCACAGACATAAGGACGGTTTCAACAGATTTTTAACTTCATAATCCTCAGAACGCACTAGAGGATCCGGGCAGAATGCGAGACCACACACCTGCCATTTGTATTAACGATTCCACAGACATGTGATCTCACATTAATAATAATAACGATAATAATAATAACATTAGCAGTTGATGCTAGACGTTGTTGCTTCTTTGCTAGCATTAGCCCATTCACTCATCTGTTCCGTCCGACACCGCCTGTTTCTGCCCTCGCCTCTCCCTCGTCAGCCCTGTCGCGGTTTGTCTTGCATGAGACGACACTCGCGTTGTTGCCATAATTCCACATGCCGGTCTTCATTTTTAATATTCCACTTGGCTCGAGTTTAACGTAAACATAAACAGTTTTGTTTATGTTCGTTGCCATGTTTGTGAGTAACATCCAGTTGGTTGCGTGTCCCCGTCTGCTCGCTCTCATTGGCTGCCGCAGGTATTCAGGTATATATATATTTACAATTTGAGATCAGGGAGGCTGTAACTCGATTAGGAGCAGTAAAATAATCGCATTGACACAGCACACTTAAGGATTATGTGGACAAATAGTTGCGACAAGCCTCAAATCGGGCCTCCCCCAAATGCGTGTGGGGGCAAATTGAGCATTAAATCGGGCCCAAAATCCTCTAGTGTGTGGCCAGCCTTGGGCTGTTTGTACAAAGCAGATATTTTGTTGGAAAAAATAAAAAGGCACATCTTTTTCTGGTCAGGCGTGGTAAACATAGAGGAGCGTTGCCTAAGCGTTAGAGTTGTCAGACCTGTTTAGCCCGCTCGAGCTGTGTGTCGAAGCATTCCTGCACGAGATCTGTTTGAGTAAAAAGATAAATATATACTGTGCATCCATTGAATTCATTGATATTCTGTTTTAAATATATAATATTAGAAAAGTAGGGCTGGACTATATGGCCAAAAAATAATATCCCCAATTTATTCATACCATATTTGATAATGATGAACTACAAAAGACAAAGGAATTATTTAGAATACGCTGTTTTTATTTCAAACAAACATGAATTTCCCCATTGGGAATAAAGTGCAAACCCAGCTTCGACCAAACCAAACCTTTTTTTTTAAATAAAGGTTTGATCAAACAAGGATGAATCCTCCAATTTAGGATTATTTAAGTGCCAGCGTAACTTTCACCAAACTTCACTTATAAAAAAATAAGAGACCAGAGCTGAGAGACGTATTTACCCGAAGTTAAAGGGAAAATCCATTTTCACGATTTTTTCATTTTTTAACATCTTCAAAACAGATTAATTCAAATTTCAATTTAAAATCAATTTATTGCCCAGCCCTAAAAAAAAGTTATAGAGACTCTCCGATGACCAGAAGTTCTTCCTTACGTGGGAATTTCTTTCATTTGTTGGCCTCAAATCAGTTTTATTAAGACAGATGGTCTAGACCTTCTGTTGTGATTTGGTGCCACATAAATCAAACTGACATGACTTGATTTGACCTGACGTAAAGTGAAATGCAGAATTTAGATAAATTTAAAGGCAAAACACCTAGTGTGTTTACATGATGCCAGAAAAAGTTGATTAATTGTATCATTAAAACTAAAAATCGTACTAGGTCAAATTTCTTGAAGTTGGAGTAACACACCTAGATGCAGTTGTTGGGGATCGATCATCTCCTGCGTGGTGATCGATAGTCCTTGTGGTGTCTTCGACCTGGAACTCCAACAACATAAATATGTGAGGAAAGCCGGGAAGAAAACAAGAATACCATGACCACGAGCGGAAGCATGCATCAAATTTGTACCCAAAGTGAAGCGTAGATGTGAAGAAAACAGCGCTGTAAAGTTGTCCATGTTTTCAGTGTTTGACAAAGAATCCACTTGCCGCTTGCTAACTTGTTTCTAGTGTTTTTTACTTTGTATTTGTACATGTATTTGGACTTTGTTGTATTTGTACTTTTAAGTAAGGGAAAATGTCCAGTAAGCTGGTGTTATTGCAAAAAGATTTCCAACCAAGGGGTTCATTTCACAATACTGACCAGCTCACTGGACATTATCTCGCTTATTACAGGGCTGATCATCAATATTACACAAATTATTGATTTAAATATTAATTTATTGACTTAAAAATGATTTGATGTCTTGTGGTTAAAATGGAAAAAAGTCAGTTCTCTTCTACAGTTGGAACTGCTTCCGTAACATCGTAGTGTTAATGGTAGCTGTTTCCTGTTTTGGATCCGGACCGTGGTTGGGAAGTGGGCCGAAGTCGTTGCTGCTTCACTGTACGAGCAGTAGTCAAACAGGATACGGGAGACTCCACCTTGGTTTTAAGAAGCTGCGGTCCTAATTTCCCGACAACTTAAGTCGGCACAATTCAGTGAAATAAGCGCTTAACAGCTAAACTAGCTGCTAACTGCCTGCTCACTTCCAGTCGCTCCACGTACGCACAACTCACCAGTCTTTCACCTTCGCCTAACCACGCTCTCCTAAAGGCAACAGTCCAGGATGCCTGAAACTGTGACATGCTTAATGCATTGACAACATGCCATCCTCAGTCGGTGGCTCTCGGCGTCCAAAACAGCGGTCTGTTGTACAGAAATAACAGACCTTAGAATGCCGTGATTGACCAATCAGGGTGGAGTATTCAGCAAAGCCACGTAAAAAGGCTTTATGAAATATTAAATACCTTTTGATAAGGTTCACACAGGTGTTACAGTGTGTAAGGTTCCCCTCTCTTTTGCCTCCAGTGGAGTTATGGATGCCTGGATCAGAGCACATGGATGCTGGCGGTGACTTGATGACACAGTCGCTTAATGTGATGCTGTTGACACCGTTTGCTTAGCTGCCCTCACAGCCCGACACATCCAGTGTTAAAAGCCTCTGTGCCCCTTTTGTTCTCGGAGAAACTGCTCCCATTGATCAGCCGGCTTTATCCTCAGTGCAGAGATAGAAGGAGAGGCAGCATGTCACTTCATGGTAAAGGCTACTGAGGTTGTGAGAGATAACATGAAGCGGCGTTAGCTTGCTATCTGTTCCAGCAGCGCTGCTGTAGACACTGACTTGTGAGTCATCAAGCTGTGAGAAGAGGTCTGTGTTTTCCTGATTGCAAATGAGCGTATTTTCTCCTTTTTCTTTTTAGCAGATATTAAATTCTGCATGCTAGGATACATCTGTTTCCCACCTGTGCCCGTCTGTTCTGATGACAGAGGGCTTTCCTCCTGATGTCCTCATTAGCAGCAGTTCTACTGGCTTTTGTGTGTTTGTGTAAAAGTGTACATGCACATTTATGTATGTATGTTTTGTTTTTTTTTTAAATTTCTCACCACAGAACCTACAGTGGGCCCGAGACGTGTTGCTAGGAAGCAGTGTCCCATGGCAACAGCTGAAGCACATGCCAGCACAAGGACTTTTCTGTGAACGAAACAAGACGAACCTGTTCAATGTAAGTCAGAGTTGGCCGTACCCGCACGCCTCTTTTCACGTCGTTATGTCACCACATGTTGCTCAACACATCTCGGAGTCACCTCGCACTAACAAGTTTTTGGCCTTTACTTTGTAGTAACATCAGACATCTCATGAACATTTTCTACATATGGCAGAAATAACAGAAAGCCTTTTGTTCATTTGGTCTCACTCGGCTGACTTGTGACGTAAAGAAAAGAAGAAATAGCTCAGGACGAGAAGTCAGACAGCCTTTAATCAATTAATTCATGACTGTTGGTCACCTGATGGGATAAACAGAAGCTCTGACGATGCTGGAATATTTTCAGATGTGTTCTTTAGAGCTGTCTGATGAGAGCTCATTACAGCCCTGACGCTGAAGAAGTTTAGACACTGCGCACACGTAAATAAAAACAGAATACAATCATTTGCAAACAAACTGTTTACCAACAATCATTTCACTTAGTGCTCCTGAGCTCATGTAGGAACATCATTTACGCAATCCTGTTTTCACAAAGTGGTGAATCTCTCTCCATCCTTGCTTGTGAACGCCTGAGCCTTTTCAAGGATTTTCCTTTCATGGTTCTGTCTAGATTTTCAACCATTAATCAGTTGATAGAAAACTGATCATCAACTGTTTTGTTAATTGATAACCACTTGTGAAGAACAAGTAGTGGTGTGCTCGAGGACGGTCTCTGTTCACTAAATCTCAAGATAAACACAGCTGCTCTCGAAGAAAGGAGTCGGTGCCTGTGAAGAAAAATGAAATCTTCAGGCGCTCCTGCGTGGAGCAGGAAAAGTACTGAGGTGTCGGTTAAAAAGCCGTTATTCAAACATGGCTACTCACAGAACAATCAATCACCGACCGGTTTCAACCTAGAAGGTCTTCGTCAGGGTGCTAAAGAGTCCTTGATATAAATATTAATTTAATGGAGACTTTTTAACCAACACCATTTCAGTCATTTTTGCATTACAGAGGTAAAAAGAATTGCTGGTTCAGCGTCTTAAATGTGAAGATTTACTGCTTTTCTGTGTCATTTCCGATAGTAACCGAGGAGTCTTTCTGTTTTGAACTGTTGTTTGGACAGAAGAAGTGATTTAAAGACGCCACATGGGGCTCTGGGAAATCGAAATGAGCATTATTTACACTTTTTTTGAAATTTCATCAAATAGACAATAAATCATTAATGAAAATAATCATTAACTGCATCCCTGTTAACATAATGAAACATATTTTACCTGTTGTTGTTGTTGCTGTTGTTGCTGCTGTTGTTTTTGTTGTTGTTGTTGTTGATGTTGCTACCAGCTGTGTTGTGGCGCATTAGAGGAATATTTAAGAAGACAGCTGAAACAGCTGATGAATAGTCGCTATGTCACAAATTATTCGACACAGCGGTTTCCATCTCCCATTATGCACCTTAACTGCTTTTAATAAAGGCAAAACCACCTAAAGCGAGCATAAAAACTATTTGCTAAACTGAAGACGTTTTTTTTTTTTTCCAATTTCTATATTTCTAATGCGACATTTCATAATGTGCATCAAAATCCATTTGTGGAAACACGGCTTCAGTCTGTTGTTGCTCCTTTTCCAACTTGTTTGAAATGTGTCACTGCGTCAAATTCAAAATAAATAAATATTTACCAAAATCAATCAAGTTATAGAGGTAAAAAATTTAAAATATTGCCTCTGTGCTGCTCCAATCATGAATATGTCAGAAAGATCAGGGCCCAACCAGTGTGGACTTTGATGGCTCGATGCCGATACCAATATTAGGGAGGAAGAAAATTCTGATATCTGATATATCAGCTGATATTCTGTAACCAATATTTTCAATGTGGTTATCAAATACATGTAACAGAGATAAGTTATGGAAGCAGGAATTCCAACAAACCAGTGACTGACCAGTAAACACTTCACTTATTACCAGTTAAATAATCGGCTGCCCTCTGCTGGACAAACTATGTGATTACACCATTTTAAACCACTAGTCCAAGCTTTTTTTCCCAGCCTTAAATAACAATTTTAATATTGGCATTTATCCGAGAACTTTTACGTCAATACTGATATATCTGCGATAGGCCGATAATTGGCTGATAATATTAGCAAACCAATATATCTGTCAGGCTCTAATAAAGATCACATTGTGTTATTTTTGGAATCAGCTTTAGTGAGTCACTGGAGAAGCAGAATTATCTTTTTTTTTCTACTGCAAACATGCAAAATACCAGTTTTACATCCGAGGAGAAGCGCTGTTGAAATAATGATGTGTGTTACTTTATAATACTGTGTTCGGGTCACCTTGTTCTTAAAGTTCATGCACAGTCGCAGCTGATGGAAACTCCCACAGGAAGAACCTGGGAAGCACTGAAGTGTGTCCTCACGCTTCTGACTAATGAGCTGTCTGCGTGTTCACTGTGAGCCAGTGATTGGCGTACTACGGTGAGGTTTACCCTTTTCACACATACCATTTACATAATTCGATTGGATGCTCAAAAATCAGAGCTAAATATGGATCATGAGATTCAAACGCTGCTGTAAACGGAGTCGCTCAGTGGGAGATTGTTGAATTAGCCGCCTCTCAGCATCGCAAGGACTCTGTTGGGTTCCAGTGGAGGAGATGGCCGTCTGAACCCGTCATCTGTTCTGCGTGTCGGTTTATTTACCTCTGTCCGCCGGAAGCAGATATTATATCTTTTTAATGTGTGCAGAAATTGGCTTTCATTTTGATTTGTTCCTGGTGTGATTTGTCAAAGCCTAAATGTTCCCACTTTTGTTCCAGATCTGATAATTCGAGCAGAGTGTCGCATCATGTCAGCACCTCGCTTCAGTCAGCTGTCAGGGTGTATTTCTGCGGTGCGTACTATATTGGGTGTAGTTAATTTTTTGTGGAGGCTGTGGAGTGAAATGCTGACTCTCAAAGGCTTCTGGTAACAGACTGTAGGAGCGATGAGGGCCAGCTCGAAGCTGGAGGAGAGCTCTGCAACGCTCTGGCTCCCACTGGGTCGTCACAGAGCCCCTTCTGGAGGCAAACCTGCCACCCTGGCACACCAACTGTTGGAGCTTTACTGTTCTCTTCAAAGGAAGTCCTCTCTCCACCGTAGGAACATGCAAACCTTTCTGAATACCGCTCAGACACGCCTGTTTTAATCAGTCCGTGAGTTCCGGGCAGGTAGAACATGAATATGACAAACTGGTGGAACACATTTTGTCAGCTTCACGAGAGCAGCAGGGATCAAGAGGTTTTCGTTTTTTTTAAATGTACTGTAAAATCTGGAATAGAAGTCACACTGGTATATAAGACAGTCTGTTTTTGGGTGTCTCCCAGATGGTGAAAAAGGTTTTCTGTGAGTAATCATTAATAAAAATGTGTAGAGTAGGGCTGAGCAAACAATTGAATTAAATTGGAATTCACATTAATTCCAACTTGGCAAATACTGACTCTTTTAGTCGAGAGTTCAGCCTGCCACCAGCCCAAAGTGTCAGTAACTGACGAGCTGGATTTCACAGTTTGTCAAATACTGACAAGTTGGGAATGAGACCCAGAAATCAACTATTTCTACAAAGTGGACCTTTTACTAGGGTACTACTAAATATGGTGTAACGTCGCCTACAGTCCTCTCACCTCTTTGCTCTCATTTTTTATAAGTGACGTTTGGTGAAAGTTAGGCTAATCCCAAATCAGGGGATTCATCTTTGTTTGATCAAACCTTTATTTTAAAAATAATGTTTAGTTTGGTCAAGCTAGGTTTGTATTTTATTCCCAAAAAGGGAAATTAACGTTTGTTTGAAACAACAGCGTATTTAAAAAAATTTCTTTGTAGATTAAAAAAATAAAAAATTTAAATTGAGAATTGAATGCAGTATGAATAAATCGTGGATTTTATTTTACGGCCATATTGCTCAGCTCTACATGATTTCAACACTATTTCAATTTATTTAGATTTGAAACACATTCAGAAGTACACAAATTAAACTGTCTCGGCCTTCCTACCTACTTGCTTGCAACACTGAAAAAGAAAATCACCTCTCTTGATTCATCTTTGGCTTTATCTTTAGCCGAAGATAAAGCCAAATCTTTAGCTCAATTATAGCACCATCTTTTGGGTAAAATACTGTGACACAATTACATCTGTTGCTGTCCATTTTAAAGTGGCGTAAGAGTTGCGCCTCACTTTTTAGATAGAAAAAAAAGGTATGAAAAGTGCGTCTTATACACCGGATTTTACAGTAGATGGAGCGAAAGGCAGCACACATTTTCTGGCAGGTGGAGGTGGATTTTAAACCAGTTTTTCTGTGCCGTGTGAACTTTAGGCTCATCAGTCTCAGCTGACTGTCGATAGCTTTGAGCCTGAGCGATCCCTCACTGTCAGTGTTTGATAAATGTCTTGCACGTGTTGGGTCGTCTGTCCATTGATCGAACACCTAGCACAAGAGCCACAAATTAACGCGAGGTTGTTGTTCACATCAAACATACAGCAAGACGCACGGCGCCTCGAGTTCGAGGCGACCAGACCGCCAGCTGAGTGCGATCCTCACTGAGTCTGTGAGTGAATGTGGGGTTTCCTAATGTAGGTCATGATGCCCTACTTTTCCTCCGTGCTTTGGCTGGGGTTCATCAACTGGGCCTGCATAAAGTAACCTATATACTGCTGTTCAGAAATGATCCAGATGAGGTTGTGTTGCATAATTTATTGGTGTGGTTTCCAGCAGGAGGGCCAGTTTACTTGTATACCAGAAATAAACTAATAATAGTTGCTGTTAGTTAAAATGATTTGGATCAACTTTAGGTTAATAGTTCCATAGTCACAGACATGAGACAATTTATTCAATTTATAATATGTCATAGTGCCGTCGAGAGCGATACATGACTGACGAAAACATTGACATTTGTATTAAAGGTGAGGTCAGCAGTTTATTTTTGGTGTCATCACGCTAAAATCCCTTAATAACCTTTCAGCATTTTGTAATTCAGGTGGTCTGAGAAAAACAATTTGTGTCTGCTCCTCTCCTTGGCTCTGTGTTCAGACGGTGACGGGAGTTTTCCGCCGATCACAGGTCATCTCAGAGTGCGTGTGTTCCCATTGGCTGCTCTACACTGCGCTTCTTAGCAACAGGTGATGCTGCTACAAGCTGATTGGCTGTTGAAACAAGTGCTGTCTTCACTTCAGCGGCTG
>JAQLOL010000022.1:11990255-12000629 GCA_029783665.1 Naso thynnoides
TGGGTGAGCTCTGCCCGTCTCTTCCTTGTTACTGCACACACAGTCCAAAGAATGGGATCCATCTTCTTGTCTGGAACTCAGGAGGGAGGAAAATAACAACAAGAAAAAAGTTGCTGTATCCCTTTTTAACTGTTTTTCTGCAGTTTGAAAATTTGAATAAGCATCTTAATATCAGGAGAGGCAAAGAAAAAAAGAGACTTCAATAAGAATTACTGTCGACTCATGAAAAACAAGATTTCATGGATTTAATTGAGTGTTTTGCCGTCGCCTGCTTGTGTCCTGCAGCTTCTGTCGTCTTGTGATGTTAAACAGAGAGATCTGCTCTCAGCACGGTCAGCATGCTCCAGTTCCTTTCCCCTTGGTTTTAGTTCAACGTTAGCATTTCCATACGTGAGTGTCAAATATGAATTAAGTCAACAGGTTAGCGCGACAGTAACCGCATCATAGAGAACAAAAACATACTTTTTTTTTTCTAGAATTACATCGTGAAATATTTATCTGAAAATATGTTATTACAACATCAGTCGGGTTCTTACATTATTGGGTTTTATTACCTCTCAGTCGGTTTGAATGAATGAATGACTGTATTTCAAGCAAAACAAAATAAAACAACAGTCCAGCTTGAAAAGGATCCGGAAGAAGTGGTCACACATTATTCTTAGTATTCATCAGTCAAAACAATAAAATTGTGGACAACTATACCAGACATATTTACAACCATTAACACAAACCCAATCCTAGATTGTTAAATAAATAAATAAAGCGACTGATCAACGTAACTCTCCTTCGTCTGCATATATTACCTCCTGAATTTGTTGCGTCTGTGCTCCTGCATAAAAAGCTCTTAGTGGTGCTTCCCTTTACCTCAAACTGTTTATTACACACTGAGGACATTTAACATTTTTCATGCTACAGACGGTGAAGTGAAGGCCGCTGCAGTAACTCCGTCAGGTCTCTAACATGCACACAGGAGCAGCTGCAGTTCTCCAAACCGCAAAAGAAGCACCACATGCATCACTGATGGTGGCAGCTCATTTCCTGACAGTCAAGTTTAGTGCGTGTGTGTGTGTGTGTGTGTGTGTGTGTGTGTGTGGCCTTTGACACTTAAAACACTTAACAGTATAAAAATATTATCAGGCAGATTCTAAATGTTTGATCGTGATCATTGACTTCTTACAAAACGTAAAAACTTTTTTTTATTAATTTAAAGGAAGGATTGAAATGACACATCAGCTCACAGGCTGCACAGTGAGGCTGCGTGCTGCCAGAATCAGACGACCTGCGCAATCTTTACACGTAAACTCTTAGTTACAAAATTGATGCGTTGTTTTTAAGAACTTGTGCAATATTGCCACATTTAAGTGTCCAGATATGTTCTTACTCAGCACAAAGCCCCTCCCTCCTGAAACCGTTCTGAGAAAGAACTCAAATGTAAAAAAAAAATATTTGTGAAATCTGTGGTTTTTAAAATCATTAAGAAGTCTGAATTAAATTTGACAGCGTTTCTCCTTCCAGCCCTCGTGCCTCCAGCGGACCACCTCGCTGACCACACCGACTCTGTGGTCAAAGGGCTTGTACACTTGGGTGTGAAATCTCCGACACGAGGGAAGTCATTAGTCTTCATTAGCAACTTCCAGGAGTTTCTTATGAAGTGCTGTGAAGTTGTCATTTGCCCCCTTTGCCAGCCAAGCTCGATGTGAGGTTTGTTTTCTTATGTGGTGACCAAATGTGAGCTCGCCGGCCCCCCGATGGCACCTGAGAGACCTCAATCACTCCAGAGTCAGCGAGGAGGCCAGACTGGTCACTAAAACACAGAGAATTCTCTTTTTTATGATAAATAAGTGTGTTTTTTTATTATTAACTCAAGATAATTAATAAATGTCAGACTCATCAGTCATGTTTCCCTGTTGAGTAAAATGCAGAATGTGAATTCTATTGATCCTCAGAAGGGAAATTGTGGTGTTAAAGCAAAAGAAAGACAGAAATTATTCCAGAAAAATAAACTGACAAAATAAGTAATTCTAAGCACACAAAGAACAGAAGAGAAACTGTGGAGGAGCAGTGAAGCTCTGAGATGTGGACCTGTGGGTTCTGCTGTGTCATGAAGTGTCAGAGCAGGAACAGTCTCATCGTGCTGGACGTGTTGTCAGGTGAAGACGCTCTTGCCGCCATGTGAGGTTGCTCGGCCTCCTGTGACATCATGTCGTTTCCAGCCATGAAGCTGCTTTCTCTACAAACCCCTCAAAGTGGCCAATTAAGCATCAAAAGGGCATGCTGCATGGCTAATGTGAGCGAAAGGTGTGAGATTTCTCGTCAGTCCACTCCGGGGGCTCTTTATTGGGCTGCTGGAGAGCCGTCTGATCCCTGAGCCCCGGCTGTATATTGGCAGCTGTTAACTGTTGAGCACAAGAGGATCTGTGCAGTTAAAGCAAATGGCTGAAGGCTGACACCTGGGAGGAGGAACCTCTCTGCCCAAGGTGATCTGGGTGCAGACGCAGACATGAGATATGAGCAGATATGAGCTGTTCTGCACAACGTGAGCGAATCTTTAATCACATCCGCTCCACTCCTGTTGAAAAAGGTGTTCTTGGTGACCAAAGTTTGAACATGTATTGTTTTATGTTCTTAATCAAAAGCTAATCAACTGTAGTAATTAGTGCATAATTGTAATATTCACACCTGTTGCTTATTTGATTTTGAACCCCAGCACCAGCTGTGTCTAATTATCATCATCATCAGCAGTGGATGGAAACTGGTGTAATAAGAACTGCCCACCTGCCTTTACCTGGTGTAGTTCTCCAGTCTACACACGGTGCTCTTCTCTGTTTGCATGTAAAACTGTGCCGTGATTTGCTCATTATTATCTAATACTCAATGTAATCTTTCATTTTAAAAAATCAAATCTGAAAAGCAAGACAGAAAAACACCGCAGCGACTCTTTCTGGAGAGAAAACGTGACGCTAATGTTAGCTAACACTGACACACAACTTGACGCGAATACTGAATGTTAATTCTGAGTAGCCTTAGTGAAATAATACTATTAGAAAATATTTCAAGATGAACTCATCTACACTGACAGAGACTCCCACTTAACAAGCTAGCTAGTGTCTGAGTACATGCTATGTTATCAGGTGACCACATCACCTGATCAGAGAACTGACGCTGCTGTCTTGCTTTGACTCTATATTTTATATTTTTAACCAGTCAGCTTTAGTAAAACGTGTCGTTAAAAGGGACATTTTAATGATTGGTTCAGTCGATGAGGACAAAGTAAAATACTTTCTTTTTGGAATTTGGGGACATAGGAGGATATTTGGCATTAGTGGGGCGAACGGGGAATTTGGGAGGGCGCTGGAAGATAGATGTCGATGTGACTTTTAGAAATTTCTTTGACTGCAGTTTTCAGCGTTTGTTATTTGTATTTTGTCTCTGTCTGTCAGCAGCTTTGTGTTTTTGCTGCTGACTGTTTCGGCCAGGTCTTCCTTGGAAAAGAGATTCCCTATCTCAGTAGGACTGACCTGCTTAAATGAAAGTTAAATTGTCTCCATCAGTCCTCTCCGGATGAACTGAGACCAGCGTACAGAGTAATCAATGACTCGGCTGCTCCTCCACTACAAGAGTTCGTGTCACTGCGCTCAGACAACGGGAGGCCAACTAGGACGACCAGCAGAGGCGACTGTGCAGCACAGCGCAGATCTGCTGGGTATCAGTCTTCTCTCTTAGAGCTACAAATTACTGGAACTCAGAACCAAGCGAGATAAGAGAGAGTAACAGCTTTACTGGCTTTAAATCCAAGATGAAATCATGGCTGAAATCAAACCCGTCAATCATAAACTCAAACGCCAGATCTTAATTTGGTGCAATCTTGTTATTGTCGTGTCTTAACATTGTGATTTTATTGTTGCCTTTGTGTCTTAATACAGTGAAACTGCATTGTTGTTGTTGCAATGTTTGTTTTAATGCTGAGAAATCTTGTTGTTGCTGAAGATGTTTTGTGATAATGTTTTATCATTGTTTTTTGTGTGTTTGCTTGTTTGTTTTATACTAAAGTGTTAGATTCCTTGTCTTAGCAGAGATGTTCTCTGTTTGCTGCCCAGGGACTACAGATGAAAATTAGCTTGCAGCTAACTCTGGTACAGCTAAGAGCTGTGTACTGTCCCTGTCAAACAATTTTTTAAAAATAAAATAAAACTCTGGGGTTAGGGTCAGAGTTAGGGCCGAGCTGCCTGTCCGTCCGCTGTCCATGACTTTGTCCCCAAGCTGTGCACGGGGGCCACACCTGTCACCTCCAGACTTGGAGCCTAACAGGACTGACACTGACGCTGCTGAATCGTACACCTCCTCTCACACTCACACGCTCTGCTGCCAGAGCGACCTGCGGAGAATGAACCATCAAAATCTCTTTATTTCTCACAACATCTTCCTGCTGAACCCTCACAGAGCTGCGTGACCCTCCGGCCTCGTTGAACAGTCCCAGCGGATCCTCCTCAGGCCCTGAAGAGCCGGGTGAGGAGAGCCACGCTGGAGCTGTGATGACTAACTCCTCCACAGCAAGTGGCTTCACATAGGAGGATAAAAACACATCGCACTTCCTCAAGGCCAATGTTGTGCCACAGAGGGGGGAGAGCAGCAGGGCCGTTTAACTCCAGTGAATGATCGAACAGAGATCTGTTAAAGTGCATCGTTACAAGCTGAAAGTTCTGATGCTTTTTATTCCGCATCGAGCTCGCAGGAGCCTGAAAGAGGCTCATCAATATTTTCACAGCAAAGACTCTGGAGCAGTAAAGTGCTGAGCCACCTTTAAACCTGTGAGACCTCATGATGCATGCACAGCTTTTAAAGATTTATAGGTTATGGGTGATTTATCTTACATGGTTTGGTTTCTAAGCTGTTATCCATACAGTTACACCAAAGCCAGAGAGCCTGTGTGAATGTGTGTGAGTCAGGCTTACAGAAGTCATTGTATGCAGCCTGCAGACATGAGAATACAATGAGGGATGGAGGTGGAAGTGGAGTGTTTATGCTAGAAAAGAAGCTGAATGAGACGTGAAAGTCGCCTCAATTTAAATTTTCATGTTAGCGGAAACAAGAGCAGCTCTGTGCTTTAATTCTGCTCCTCTATGCAAACGCCCGCCGTCTTTAGCATTTGTTTCAGCGTGGCTGCTCTGTGCACATTCAGGCCTGTGGAGGACAGCCGGATCGCCGCTGCAGGTCTTTATTCTCAGACCCCTCCTGTCCCATTCAAGGCTGACTTGGGCTCGTGGTGCTAACTGGCTGTTAATTGCTTGCCCATACCAGGGCTTTCTCCATATGCAGAAACTGGCCTCTTCAAGGGAAACTAGCCTAATGAGATTATCTATCAGAGCACAGGCCTGTCTAGACATCCCAATACACAACCCAGCAGCATCACAGGACGCCCTCAGGTAAAAGTTACCTGCAGAAAGAGTGCATGTTGTCATTACACCATTATGGGTTTACACAGTTTCCCACCCACTGCATCATTTCTCTGATGGAGGAAGCTGGGGACATTAAGGCAATCATATGATGTTACAAAGAATTTGCTGACCGTTATTTTGATCTTTATAATCAACGTGTTAGAATAATGCTTCTGCTTTGGAAGAACTCAAATCCTTGAAGAGAAAGACACACAATCACACACACAGGGTGGTCTGATCTGAACTTATCCTTCACTGTGTTTCAGTCAGTTGTGTCAAACATGCCGTATGGGAGTATTTGGCACGTTGCACAAACGCTCTAAATGCCATGTTCATGCGCGCTTGTGTCTGTGTGAATGGTGTGTACACAGACTTTGGTGCCGCCGTGAGCCGTGCTGCAGCGTGGAGCTCCGTCCATATTTGTTTTAAAGTCTCTTAGCAGTTCATAAAGACGCGTTTCCTCCGTCCCTCTTCCTGTGGGGACGGTATCAAGGTTCTGTTAAGTCTCTTTGATTTCCAGCAGCCTCCAATCACAGCAGGGCACTGACTCATCATTGTGCCACTTCAAAGCCTGGGAATGGCTCTGCTGACCCCACCCACTCCATGACTCCCCTTAAAAGTCATGGTCACCCCCTCTGCAGGACTCAAGAGCAACAGGACGGACTCACCTTCTGGCTGAGGAGCTGCTGGAAGTTTTTTGCACATGAGGCTGAGCAGAGCTGAAGACACGTCAGGATTTTGCAGGAACTTGGATTACCTTTAGGCCCTCGGTGCATGCTCCTTTGCAAGCTTTCACTGAACCTGCAGCATGCAGTCCATCAGAGGTGAGTGTTTGATTGGAGTCAGTCTGGCTTTCCCAGCTGTTTTTGTCTTTACCTGAGCATACTTTATTATAATCTTATTTGCCTCCAGATCTAAAGCCAAACTTCAGCGGCCCTCCTCCGTCCTCCATGGCTGCTGGGCCTGATGCTTATCTCCAAGGCAACATCAGGATGACTCTGGAGGACCCTGAACTGTGGAAGACCTTCCACAACATAGGAACAGAGATGATCATTACCAAACCGGGCAGGTAAGATGACAGAAAACAAACTCAATGCAAAATAAGATGGAAGTGGTGTCTCCGGTTTGTTCATACACTCCTCTCTGTGCTGCAGGCGGATGTTTCCACACTGTAAAGTGAGTCTCTCCGGTCTCATTCCATGTGCCAAGTACATCCTGCTGGTTGACATGGTTCCTGAGGACGGGTTCAGGTACAAGGTGAGACAGCAGTTATTTTCACTTTCTCACACCAAGCAGCGGCGTTGTATCACCACAGCCTGGCTTTTGGCTGCAGATAATCCTCAGTGTTTTCCAGCATCTCCAGACAGACAACCCCTGTCTACCCACCCCCACCCCCACTCGCTGACATTGTACATCAAAGGGTGCTATCTCTTCCTGTTTTTCTATCCCCTGCTGGGAGCCCACTGTACTACCCCCTGTCTCTGTGGGTGGCAGTCACTCTCCACTCTGCCGTCCTGCTCTCGCACTGTGGGAGGGGAAGAACATGGGGCTCCTTCTTCTGTGACAGATTGACTGACTTGCTGTCTCCTTCCTACAGTGGAATAAAGAGAAATGGGAGGTGGCAGGAAAAGCGGAGCCTCAACCTCCCTGCAGGACCTACCTCCACCCAGACTCTCCGGCTCTGGGGAGCCACTGGATGAAGCAGCCCGTCTCCTTCCTCAAACTCAAGCTCACCAACCACACACTCGACCAGAACGGCCATGTAAGTAAGAGCGGTCCACATCGGTTCTGTTTCCCTAAAACGACTTTGTAAAAGGTTTTGAACGACTGAAGTCCTCGAAAGAACTCTTGATGAATCCCTCCCCCTGTCTGCAGATCATCCTGCACTCTATGCATCGGTACCACCCGCGCTTCCACATTGTGCAGGCAGACGACCTCTTCAGTGTCCGCTGGAGTGTTTTCCAGACCTTCACCTTCCCTGAGACGTCCTTCACAGCAGTCACAGCCTACCAGAACACCAAGGTCAGTTTCTATCCCTGCAAACTGCTGCTGCACAGTACATGCACATGTCACTGAGGTTTGAACTGATGTGACTTCATTTCCTACAGATCACTAAGCTGAAGATCGATCACAACCCGTTTGCAAAAGGTTTCAGGGATGAAGGCACGAATAAAAAACGGTGGGTGTCACACTTGTACATACAGACTCCTAGTTTGGTTGTTTTGTTTGGTAAACAGCATGCAGTGTTGTTCTAATGAACCTCATGTTCCTCCGCAGACGTGCAAACAAGAGCCCGGCCTGCCTGGAGAAACGAGCTCGGTTGTCGGACAGTTTGAGCAGAGACTCTGAGGAGGACAGTCCACCAGGTAAGACTCCCGTCCTCCTGCTGATATTTCTACTCTTCATCCTGTTCTCTGAGGCTGATCATGTTATCTTCCCTCTCAGATTTTTGCCGCTCATCATATGAAGGTTATGATGGTGAGGAAGGAGACCTGCCCAAACGGAAAGAAGGCGATGCGGTCAAAGAGGAGCGTTACTCGCCGTGGGCTGCTGACAGGGAGCACAGTGTGAGGACCGAGTCTCCGGCAGGAGCGGATCCCAGAGACATTTACAATACGGAGCAGCTGGTTCCTGCTCCAGCCTCCTACCAGCCATACAGGTGAATACTGATAAGCTAATGTCACAAACAAGAGCAGAATAACACCATGATCACTGAGCGCTGACCGTCTTCCTTTCACTCTCCAGGTTCCACGAGTATGGAAAGTCTCCGTCTCCCTCGTCCAGCATCGGCAGCAGCACCAGTGGATCAGGACGCAGCAGCTTCGAGTCCAGAGTCCCTGAAGTCGCCACCGTCCCCGATCATGACTCTTCAAAGCCACGAATGCATGAGATTGGCTCCTCCACCTGCGGTCCCCAGCACCTCCCTGGTCATCAGGACTACACCACCGGCGTCCTCAACATGACAATGGCGCAGGCCAGCAAGTCGGGCGTCATCAGCCACCACATCTACAGCCCATACGGCGCCGAGCAGCCTCTGGGCCAGTGGAGCGGCCCCAGCCCCGCCCAGTACCCCCCTCCTCACCACCTGACTGCCGACTACACCACGCAGGCTGTGCACCACGGCTATCACCATGGCAACGTGGCTGAGTGGAGCCAGTACCCGCTGTTCTCTTACTCCTGCTGGTGAACATGAACTGACAGAGAGTGACTGTACCGACGCTGCCGCTGAAACGCTGCTGCATGCTGGGACGTGGCTGGCGAACAGCGTTCTATTCACACCGGCGGCATTCAGGCTGCCGCTCCATGCTGACTGATTGTTTTGATGTGGAATAATTTGTCTATTTATTTGTATTTCATCTCATTGCAAAGTGGAAATATTATTTTTGTAAAGAAAAAAGAGGAAGAATAAAACTAAGTGTGCAATTAACGTCTGTCTTTAAACTGTGATGTGAGCTGAAAATAAAAACATGAAGTAACTAAGTAACTCGATTTGATGTCGTCTTTGTGTGAATGTACTAATACTTTTTAAAATCTGAAATTTAAACAGGTTAAACTTTCTTTTTGTGACAATTTTTTTGCTGGTTCACTTCGGTAAATAATATAATCTCAGCATACCAAGAGGATGGTGGACAGATAAGTAAACAAAACAGCTGATTATAACACAAACTGAGTGAATATTTTTTACCCATCTCTCAATAAACTAATGACTTAACATCGTCACATCACAGCCAAAACACCGTGACGATGGCAGGAAAAGAAACGATGCCTCCAGAATAACCTGACCTCCATCTTTAATCCTCTCACAGAACTCAAAATGTTTCCAATGTTGTTAAAAAACAAACAAACCTTGCACTCTGTGTCAGGTTTTTCTTTACTGAATCAAAGAAAAAACTTAGTTGTTCGTACTTTAGTATTATAGATTACTTACTCACTTTACTTAGGTCCTCAATAACTCAGGGATCATAAGCCATCGACGAAACCCTCCATCCTCTTTGGTCTAGTGCCTGTCTCTGCTGCTGGTATAAATTTGTTTCACTACACAGCAGCGGGAGTTGGTCAGGCTTGACGTGCTGAGACAGCTTGTACACAACCAGAAGCCTGTCTGGCCTCATGTGGTGTGAGACTGTGATCTATTACCTGGAAGACAATAGGCTAAAAGGAGAGGACTGTAGCTGTCAAATATTGGTGATAGTCGCCCACCATCTGTTTGCAATTCGCTGTTAAAACAGAAGTAGAAGAAGAAGAAAATTATTTTTTTTAAAAACAAACAAAAAAACTGTCGTCTCTTACTATGAGTGCAAAATGGCATTGTGCAATTTGGGACAACGCCTTCCTGACGAGATTAGTGCACCACACAACAAGTGTACTGCATTGAAGTATACTTATGCAAGTAGCATACTTCTGTTTTGGAACACAGCTAATATGTGTGTAACTTTGAGTCAGCATCCTTTCTTTAAGTCTTTAAGGATCATCGCAGAGCCTGCGACGTGTTGAGAGTGAGAAGACAAATGAAACTTCCTCATGACCGAGGCTGAGATCTGGAGTCAGTCCCCAGGCGCTGCGCTGCGCTGCGCTGCGCTGCGCTGCGCTGTGGCTGCCCGACGCTCCTCAAGGACGGGTTAAACTTAGAGACCCAGTCTCACTGCATGCTGAATGTGTGACCAATAAAATACCTTTAAGTCCTACTCTGCCCTCAGTCATCCTCAGCAAAGGTCAAACTTTGTTTAGCTTCTCCTGCCGTAATAACAGTTTTTGAACATAGAGTATTTTATCTTAAAGTTGCAGTAGATAAACTTCTGCAAACGAGCTAGCGAGCTAACATTAGCTGTAGCATGAGACTTGTTGGGAAGCAAACCTGTGCTTTATTCCGTTTGTTGTCTCTCTCTCTTTAAGTCCAGTTTGAACTGAGACCAAACGGTTGCAGAGAAAGTTGCAGCAG
>JAQLOL010000022.1:12061325-12076018 GCA_029783665.1 Naso thynnoides
TGTTAATTTGTTACCTTTTATTTAACCAGGCTAATGTCAAGCCTGATGCCTTCACTCACAGGGCAAAGTATACAGTTTATTCATTCAACAGTAGTATTGGATCGGTATCGGATATCAGAAAAAACTGGATCGGTGCATCTCTACTCTGTACTCTGACTAGACCATTTAACACAGCTGATACTCATTTTATAACATAAATACATAAAAAATAATCCTGATCCCCCCCTTTTTTCTAAAAAATAATTGTGATATATGTCGCCCGGGACATTTTAAACTTGATTAAAAACAAACTCCATGAACTGATCAGGCCATTCTTGCCCTGGCTCTGAAAATAAATGAATCAAGCAAAGATGGGGCTGAACGCAGTCTGTGCTTTTATGTGCTGCGGTTGCTTTAGCTGACACTAATATCTCTGACATACCAACGTTGGACAAGAATACGAGCCTGCTGATGTGTTTGGTCAGCCTGTGTTAAGAATTACTCACAAGTTCAAGATGAGCGTGTCCAGTGTGTGCATAGTAAGACATACTGATATGTTTAACTCGTGCTCCCGTGGGAGAAGAGGATGACTACGTGTTGTGTCATACTATGAGGAAGCTACTTCCTCCTCTGTCAATTATTGACGGTTGTCGTAGTGACGAGGGCCCAGGGAACGTGGTCGGCTGCTCGTTGCGGTTCCTTCTGTCTGGCAGCAGAAGCCCTTTCTTGGAGCCTTCCCAAACACTGACTCACTGCTCGCAGAGGCGCGATGACCAAGCTTCTTTATCCCCCCCGGACCCCCCTGACCCCGCTCAGCTGCTGGAACACTGGACCATTCTTGGAAAGTAAAATTGAATTGGTTTTTGAAGGGAACACAATGACTGTTTGAGCAGTGAACGCTCACACAGGCGATTACGTCCCAAAGGAAACCACAGCTGCATCTCAACTTGACTTTGTGCGGAAACGTGGAGCAAGTCGGCTCCGTCCGACCCAGATGTGACGTTGTTGTTTTTGTTGTTCTACAGAATGAGCTTCCTACACTTGGAATAATTCAGGGCTCTTGATTAATGAAAGATGTTTTTTGGTGAAAAACCCCTAAAAACCGACGCTTGCCAGCCTCCTTTTGACGTCTTATGGGAGCAAATGGTTGCTAGGGGTCATTTTGGGTTTGGGCACTCAAACCAACTGTTAGGTGAGATCTCTCAGCGTGGAAATGATGGCCTGGCAGTCTCTCTCTACAAGGGTGTCACGTAACAGGCTGTAGTTTTTTTGGTCTTAAACAAATTCCTCAAGGGGGGCTCTGGGGGGTTTGGGCAAGTGTTAATCTCTGTGGCCAGATGCTGCAGAGGTGATGATGTGAGCAGATGTTCATGTGAGGGTCACCCACTGCACTTTGTCCCGTTTTTTTTTTTATTTTGGAGGGTAGTGGACACCCGTCAAACCTCAGCGTGTGGTCAGGCAGCAAAAGAGGAAACTTCATTTAAGTTCGTCTGAGTGGTGCAAGCTCAGATTTTTTTTTATTTTGAAGTCGTGACAGTAAAATATTAGATTTTTGAGACGTGAGTGTTTGTTTGTTTTGAAGTTTTGCAGTTTCTTATCTTTGTTTTTGGACAAGCAGACCCAAACGCTCAAGTACCTACCTTGAACCTTGGAGGCTTACAGAATATTCTCTTCTTCTTTTTTTTTATACGTTGAGGAATTTCCTTGTCAACAAAAGCATGGGTTGTCTTTGGAAAGAAACGGTTTAGTCCACTAATTTATGTTTGTGAGCCACAGAGTTTTTTCTTTGTTTTCAACCAATGAAATATATTTTTCTTTTGTTTAGATTTTTACCCTGAACTAAATCAGACTTGTAGGCTTTCCTCCTTTACAACAGATTGTTGAAGGACTGAGACCTGCTCCACATGGTCGCGCATTAATTAGTTTTTCTCATTTTGTTGTTTGTCTTTAGTGTGTCACTGTGAATGACCCGCTGCTGATGCCCCAGAGGTCTGAATGGAGTTCCAGTCGCAGGAAAGCCAGCAGTTGTAGCTCCCTCAGCAGGATGCTGATGAGGCCAAGTATACTTCTGTCTCTGGCTTTGTTCGCCCAAGTTTTAAGGACCGAGTGCCGCCCTGCCAGCCATGAAGGTAAGACGGCTTAATAGCATAACGCTACCCTTTAGCTTTGTTCTGTTTATTTGTTTTGGGGTTGTTTTTTTTTTTCTAGTTGTGGGTGTGGTATTATTAAATATCACGTAACTGCTCAAACTTGTAAAGTCTTTCTTATCTGGACTCTTGTGTTGATAATCAAAGCTTTGTTCTTAGTGCAGGAATGTAACGGTAACACACTGCAGGCTTTGCTGAAGTCTGTCCTTTGTAGCGTCAGTCTTTCCTCCTCCACCCCCATTTGAGGGTCTGATGTTGTTTGAGGGAAACTTAACTGCCGTTTCTCACTATCTGGAGAACCTTTTCTGTTGTTTTACTGACTCATTAAACTAACAAATACCAACTGAGCCTCGGTCAAATGTTTTTATTTTCCTCCCAATCGAGGTGGTTCAACTTCGAGATTTTCTCCAAAGAATTTCGCTCGGTCTGAGTCACAGAAGTTATGCTCCGAAAAGGGGGAAAGAGGCACTGAAACTGAATCCGTAAAAAATGTGTGTCTTGGATGCAGTCCAGCGGCGTAATAGCTGCCTGAACTTGCGGGTAAATGGGTTTGGATGTTTACACTCTGCAGTCGGAAGTGGAGAGCAACAAAAGAATATGATAAAGCTCAGCATTATAATTAGAGTAATTAAGCAAGAGGGTCTCTCTTGGGCTGTAAGCCCTAAAATAAACTCGCTGCGGCTGTGTTTTAAGCCAACAGTGGGAAAGGGAGGAGAAAATGACTCCCATCTGTAGCCCGAGGGCAGGCCCACTACCTAGCAGTCCCTGCTCCTGTCCTCCTTTGTAATGAAAAGGTATTTGTTGTCACTGAGAGAGGAGTTAACTGCCAGAGAAACTATAAATTAGCCTGCTTTTTGAAAAAGGAGAGAAGAAGCTACTTTGAGCCCTCCCTTATCCTCCGAGATAGGGTTTCTGAGGAGAAGGTTTGTCTTCTAAGGTGAGCCATAAATTTCCAGCGGGGTGGGGGAAGTCTGATGCATTTACACTCCACCCAGTCCTTAATCACCAAATGGCCAGGTACTATCTATGCGCCTCGGTGCTTTTTCTCCTGCTCCCCCACCGGCTCTTGCTTGGGAATGCTTCACTTTCCCCCCCGCTTCCCTGCTGGGTGACGGATGGCCTCAGCTGTCGACAAACAATCACAGCAGAAGCATTTGGTTGCATTCCTTTTGTCTCGGTTGGGAAACAAAATAGTTATATGGAAATGGTCGTGTTTTATGCGTGTTTCATTGTTTGTCTTGTCCCTGTTTGCATAAGAAAAGAATATTCACATGAGATTCATCTCATTGAATTTTCCTCAGGTGACCACGTGGAGAGCTTTTTAAATTTCTGCTCCGTGCGATCATTTAGAGAAACGTGACTGATTTGAATATTTTCAAAGTGGATGCATGTTTCTGTTTGTGCCGGTTGAAATGTCAGAAAGTTATTTATATTGTTTGCCTGGGGGATTGGTTTGACTCGATGCTCTGCTGTCAGTTAAAGTCGATGAGCCGCTGACCCTTCAGTGAAGGGCTCTTAAAACGCAGCGCTGCCAAAGTCCTGAGAAAGACTCTTTTCAGACAGTGATGGGGCCCAGAGGAGCCCGGCTCTGCTGACGCTCTGAGCGGAAAAAACAAGGGAGCTGACTTTAAAAGGTGACACCACAGTCATTAGAATTTTTCCCTGTTAGCATTCATTTCCACTCACAGATATTCTGCTGAGTATTGTTCATTATTGGTCTGTGGAAGATGTTGTGATGGTGCATTGTTACAGAGCGTCTTCTGTACGTTATCGTTTAGTTTTAACTCCGTGTTAGTGGCAGACGGATGTACTAAGGGTGGGAAAATAATACATTTTTACAAATTTCTTATTCTTCTTAGATCTATGCTCTTTTTTATATAAAGTTATAAAGTTTTATATAACAACATAACTAAGTTATCTGTCGAGCAATTCACCAGGTATGTTGTGTTTTACCCCAGAGGATCTGCTCCTGTGTTGCACACACTGAAGCTGACATCATTTTATACGTTATCAGTTATGCTACTGTAAAAAAAAAACGAGGAAGTTAAAGGGAATTCATCAATAAGGAAAAAAATAAATAATTAAAGTGTCCACGAGGAACTTTTAAGGATTAATCAGTCTCATGATGAACCGCAAACAAACGAGACCCTCAGCGAACAAACTGATGTTTTTACGTAGTTACTACAAATGCCCGTGATTTTTTTTGACGATTTTTAAATTTTTTTTATTTTCATTGTTTTGTGCAATGACAAAAATGTAATTATATTATGCCTACAGCTGTTAGTTTGCACGTTAGCATGTAACGTTAATGCGAATGTCTGTGTAACGTTAGCCTACAGAAAATGGAGGTAATGGGTCTCGGGGGCATTACTGCCACACAACTGGCTTATTACTTATTTCTCAGTCATAGATAAATACATTACCTCATCACCATCTAGTATTTTTTTTCTTTTTCTTTTAGTATTTAGTATTTTTTATTTGCACATCATAAAACCTGCATAAACAATGAAATTGAACATTGTGCAGGAGAGGTGGAAGCCAAAAGAGGCTTATAAAAACACCTCCCCCGTGAAAAAAAAACAACAGCAGTGATCTTTAAAATAAGAAGATAATACAGAAATTCATAAAATAGAAAATAGAAAAGAAAAACGACAAATTTACATGGAAAAATTGAAAGATACTGAATAACACATTCTGAACACACTTATAATGTGTTATTAACTGATGGGGATGCTAACTTTTTGCCAGGTAACTAAGTTTAGTCTCACTCTATTATCTAATGCATACTGTTCATGAAGCAAATCAAGTGCATCATTAAGACCCTTTGCAACATTCTCATTTTAAAACCAGTCAAATGAGAACATTAACAAGTCAACAGTGTTTTCAAATCAGAAGGCTTACCTGTCATAAACTGGCTAGAAGGGTTGGGCAGGTGTAAAACTTTAAAATCGGTTTGATATTAAGTCAAACACCAGAATGGACTCGTATACCAGACTTAAGGCCTTTGCACACTTGAGTCGGTTTTTTTCGGATGCATATTTTAAGTCTGTAATCCTAGACTGATGCGTTTATTTCTCTATTCATTGCGAATATTCAGAGTACAAGACAAAATGGAGTCGTCAAGAAGTGAAGAAGGATGATTATGTGGTTCTGTCACTCCTTGAAAAAGGAAAAAAAAAATACTGGGGTCATCCAATCCTAAAAAAAAAAAAGAGCAAGGAGAGTTTCACCTGCTGATAAAGGAGCTGTGGAATAATCCCGATCGCTTCCAGGTGTATTTCAGGATGTCAGTATATCGGCTGTAGTTAATAATGGAAAACCCCTTTTCCTCCTGACGCCCCCAGCTAATCCTAACGTCCCTGTTTCTTGATAACATTACACGGAGCTGTGCTGCCTGAAGTCGAATCTGAATAGTGCGCACAGCCTAGCTGTCATTCATTTTCGTTTACAGCCAAGTCAAACATCACAATAATAATCACGCTGTGTTGTTGCTTGCTGTAAATGCAATAAGAGTCAGATTCACTTGTCGCCAGGTCATTGGTTGTAGGTATGTTGCTGCTGATGTATGCTTTCAATTTGCCAGGATCTCACATGATGACATATGGTTTGCATAAAATTAAAGCGGTTTAAGCCCGTTTAAACCAGAAACTGACCCTAATCTACTGACAAACAACAACAAAAGAGAAGTTGGTTGTCCACCTCGGTCTAAAAACAAGTACCCACTGTGAGCGCCATGGTAGCTCAGGTCGTAGAGCGGGCACCCCATGTATAGAGGCTGTGTCCTCGCTGCAGCAGCAAGGTTCAAGTGGGTCCTGCGACACTTTGCTGCCTGTCATTCCCCCTCTCTCCCCTATTTCCTGTCCCCTTCTTACAGCTCAACTGTTGACATTTAGGCACAAAAAAACTTTTGAACTTCTGAACTGGCACCAGCCACAATTTTTAGGAGGAGATTTATGACCCAAAGTCTCTGCAAGATGTTTTCAGTTAATTTCTCACCTACGGATATGTGTCTGGACGTGCCAAAGAAGGTATAAAGCAGGACAGGGTAGAATGAGGAGTACAGACCATAAACTGGAGGCACAGCAGCCAGCATAGCATAGGCCATACCTGTGGAGCAAAGCAGAGGGAGAGATGTAAATAAACTCGACAGTCGCAGAAGCCAAGTGGTTGCTTCACAACCTCAGAGCTACAGAGATACCAAAACAGACACAGTGTGAAGCTGAAAGCAGCCCCTCAGGAGTTGCCAGCAGGCGCTTCAAACATTCAACCCTTATGTAATTCCAGACAATTAGACCGGCCGAATTTAGCCTGTGACAACTGTACACCTTAAACATAACACTGCTGCAATTTGTAATGGTATTTTTTGGGGTTGCTTTGTTTTATGGGTTTTCAAACTTACAGACTTGTGTCAAATAAGGCGTCTCAGCAGAGTGTCTTTCGACACAATCCTCCACTACAGTTTTATCGCTCGCTCTTGTAGATTCTCCAGGAATGTAGAACTTAATTAGATTTTGTGAGTAAGGATACGTCTGACGTAAGACAGCAGTGCAGCTAGAAGTGCAGGACACTGACCTTGAGGGAGCTGTACGACTCCTGTGCTGAGACCTGAGATCACATCAGAACCCAGGTACTCTTTGACTGGATAGGATGGCAGCCATGTCAGAATGGGTAGAAAACTCAGCACAGCCACTTTGGCCCTCTCTGCCGAACACCTATGAAAGGAGATAAGTGGATTAACTCATCAGTTTGTAATAAAAACAAATACACCTGGACATCTTGTGTTCCAGCATTTTTAACTACAGAAGCATTCCTGGAATCCGTGTTGTTTTTCAGCTACAGTTTCCGGCCCCTTTAAAAGGCCACATGCGACTCCTGATCATCTGTAAATAAACAGAGTTATCATATCTTGATGGGTAAACACTAACATGATAAACTCCTCAGTTCTCACATCCAACCAAAATCAGACAATCACCATGACTTAGAGGCTGTCCCATTACGCACACTCGAGCACACATACACACGTTCGGAGTGCGCGTTCATGTGCTTAGTGTCAGTGTGCAAGTGTGTCTCGTTTTCCCAACAACCAAAAGTGCGGTGTGCTTTATTTGCACTTTATCTGTACTTACTGTAAGACCGCAGCTGAGCGGTAGTAGCCCAAGTATAAATCTCACAATGCGTCACATTGGTGAAATTTATTTCCACTAATTTATTCAGACCAAAGAGATTGCTGCCAGATTCCACGGAAGAAATTTCAATGTCAGAAAGATGCTTTAAAGATGCAAATGTTGTAACTTTATATTATATTCATATTATTACAATATGATGGCGTAACTATACGTTCACAAGCTCCATTAATGTGTCTGCAGTGAGCATGTCCACAGCAGCTAATAACTTTACAATTTATTTTATAAAGGGACAATGGAACAAATGTTCCACTTTATCAAATTAAGGGCAGAGAGTGAATGAATTTACTGATGGACAAATAGTTTCACCCTCTGTCATTTCTTTTACTTGGACGGTGGCCACGTGTATCACTACTTGTACCTTGATATGCAAAGATGTTATTATTAATAATAATTTGGAGTATTGTATCATAGACACATACTGCAGTTGATGGGGCTGGACAATATTAAATATTTCACAGCATATATACATTTAATGGCTGGCGGGTCCTCCTAGAAATTGCCCAAGCAGAGCGTCAAATAATGCCAGCACAATCAGCGGCATTATTGGTGTTTTTTTTGTTTTTTTTGTCTTTAGCAACATTATCTCCTCAATCTACTGCACAATGAAAAGGGGGTTTGTTCCAACCGCTTTTAAAAATCTTCATGCACTTGGCCACTTAATACGTGATTACACAATATAAGCAAATGTTCCTTTCATGTGGCAAAATGTCACCAAAGTGTGTGCATAACCGAGCGCACTCGGCCAAGTGTGGAGAAATGGGACAGTGCCATAGAGTGTCATGATTACCAAGCACTCACACTCGACCAAAAAAGGCTACAAAATGGATCATGACCGCACATGAAAACGAGGGAGTAATATTTATATTCTTTATATTGATTTCTATTGATTTAATGACCGTAGATTGAAATTCAAAGTATAACACACTGCTCTTTTATTGTCAGTCACTCTGGTGGAAAATGTCAAGTAAAAGCTAAAAACAGCAAAACATTGGTGGACATTTTGCCATTCTGTAACCTACTGATTAAAATAGTCAGAGCAAAATCTTTAGTTCAACCTGCAACAATTCTAAAAGTCGTTAGAAGGTTATACAGTTAGTCTTTACACGTGTTTTGAATGTTTCACAATATCCCTCTTTAAAAGGTCCCATCGACAGCTTTCCGCCACTGTCCCACACACCTCCCCACTCCCGAAGCACGCCCACCCTCGAAGGGTTGCCAGTTTGTTGCTCAACCTGCATGTTTTGTCGTTGGGGTGAGACCAGTCAGACAGACTCAGTCATGACAGGTGAAACGGATTCAGACAGGGAGAGAGGGAAAAAAGGCAGACAGCAAATTGAAACACAGACGGGAAGGTAGACAGCGAGTCAGGCCTGCTGAACAAACACACTGGAAAATTTCCTTCGTAATAATAAGAGGTGGTCACCGAGAGGCAACGTTTTACTTAAAATTGTATCAATTAATGGACATTGGCCCAATGATGCTCATGCATCTTTGCCTTACTTCCTCACTTCAAGCAAACATTACGCACAGCCATGAAGAAAAAATGGTGTCAGTTTGAGCTGAATATTCTGTGATTAAGATGAGCAGAAAGACAGTTTGTCCGCACTGCACTTTATTGAGGTTGTTTGATCTACTGGCGAGATACAGAGCTGCAGCTAATACTAACCATCTGGTTCTATCAAATGTCGAGAAATACTTGTATTTCATCCTCACCTTGGTAACAAAACACAGCCACGCGCCGCTGAACAGACGGGTTAGTCAAACACACAGAGATATGTTAAATAACTGACATAATGTAACTGTCATTTGCCAACATGAAACTTCAAAAGCAGACAGTACAGTTCTGCTTACCTGACTCACCGGTCTATCATTCAAGTGTCATTTTTTGGGGGGAAAGCAATACTTTTATTCTGCACCATCCTAAAAATTCTGCGGATGTATCATTGTTTCCCAAGTATTCATCCATATATAAATGTTACCAATACATCCTTTGAAGAGGAACTAATATGCTGATTCCTAACACGACATATAGTTCATGCTGAGACTTCACAGGAGTAGCTTTGCATGAATTACATGTTAAAATATTCCTTACTTTGCTTTTGCTCACAGGAACTACCGTCTTATCCATTGACCTCGTTATCTAAAAACTTTAGCCACATTGTACATCCAGCATCGTAACATTAAACTGTAATAAAACATAAGGGAAACATCACAGGTTCCTGGGAGATTCAATGAATGGCTTCGCCCATACCATGTATGCCATATACTTATGAATGTATATTTTAAGCATTAATTAATGTTTGTTTGTTTGTTTGTTTTGATTAATTGATTAATCAGAAAAAAATTGCATAACTGTCTTTCACAGTTTTCCTCGAAGCCAAAGGGGAGGTACTTGTTTTGTCTGACCAACAAGCTAAAGATCGGGGATTTGATTTCCGAGGCCGTTAAATAAAGAAAAGTAACATCTTCATGTTTTAAATCCGGGACCAGCGGCTGTTTTGCTAGTTTGCTTCAAAGATGATTTTAATTATTAAGTCCTTCTTATCAAGAGCGTTGCTGAACAGTTCTTACCTTGTAACTAATAAATTAACTGAATACATTTTTTTTTTTTATCTGCGTTAATTACCAAATTGTAGGTTTTTACGGTCTGTCGCATCAAATGTTATTGGTAACATTTAAAAACCATACTTCACTGTGCGCTGCAGAGACACTTCCATTTGGACGATGGTGAGTAAACCCACACTGAGCGAATGCTTTGCCGAACGGCGCTTCAGCAGGACAAATCCAGAAGTAAATCTCTCACACTAAGCTTACCTGAACTGCTGTGCCAGCTTCTCTCGGAGGGTGGTGGAGTTTTCTTTGCGATGAAGAAGCTGTGACCGGATGAAGGATTCATTATAGACCGGACGCTCTATCCTGCACACCAGCTGTGAGTCCGCATCCTCGCAAACTGCAGCTTCTTCTTGCTCCACGGCAGAGGCAGTAGGGCAGGTCATATTGAGTGTACGTTTCCAGAGTGTTATTTATCTTTCCTGCTTTTGCTTTTCTGTCATTGTTCAGACGGGTGTGTCTTCATTCCTTTAATCACTCCAACTTTAGAAAATGTCTACTGGCACTTCCTCTCCCTGCTTAGAGGGACAGAGAAGACAAGACAGATATTATTTCAACACCGTTTTTTCTTTTGGTTCTGAATTTGAAACAATAACAGTGAGAGGTGATAGCGATAATAAACAACCAAGTTTTTTTGTTTGTGCATTTTTGGGCTGATAAGGGACCTCAGCTGGATTTGCAAGGATACCATTTTTCAGCGAATGTTTTATCAGATTTTTAGCAAATATTTGTTTTTTGCACGCTTACGCAACTAATTGTGTTGTATCGGAGGAGATCTGCTTGGGGGGCAAAGTTTGTAGTACAAAAAATGCACATGCAAATATATGGAAATTAGTACAGTTTGTCAGTTGGGCTTCACATGAGTTTGATTTCAAAATCAGACAAAAATTGAGAATGCTGTTGCGCAACATGAAAGTTAACAAATCTTCAAAAAACCAAAGTGCTCACACACAAGGAATTCTCGATGTTCGTTCCAGTGCTGGGTCACGTCGAAAAAGACTCCACTAAATGTATATATAAGGCCCGCAGCCAGGAGGAGTCTTCATTTCTTTATTTTTTGTTCTCAAACATGATGACCATGATGACTGGCGGTACATGTTTGTCATCATGTTTGAGAAAAAAAAATTAAAAAATGAAGACTACTCCTGGCTGCGGGCCTTATGTATACACCATAAAAGTTCAGCGTACGCTTGAAGGCTGAGTATTATACTGATATTTTGACACTGTAATATGAGAGTAGATATCATTTCAGATTTTGGACATTATTTGATCATAATATGACATGAGAGTTTTCTTCAAGATCTTTTGGTTTGAAAAGTCTGATTTCACTGAATTGATCTAGTTTTCTAAACTTACTTGACCGCTCTGGCTCTTAATATTTGCTTTACCCACTTCATTATATCACCATTCTATAACACTGTCTGTGTATCTGACATTATAGTATTTGTTCATCTCATCCTAACTTACAGTGACAACTCAAATGTGGATTTGACTTTCAATTAAATATTTAGACCACTGATGTATGCCAAGATACACTTCACATAAATAATAAGATATACATCATGTGTCACATTCAGCATGACAATAATAAGATGTGATTTTTGGTGATTTTTCCTGGATCCATTTAAATTAGGCTAGCTATCACACGAACTGGTCATGCTGACAACTTATCCGCCATGTTCTTGTTTAACTCATGTCAGATTTAATGTTAAGTTAATATGTGTTCTGTTCAATATTTAGTCACATCAGTTCAGAGTTACCTGAAATGAGAAAATGAAATGAAAAAAAAATGAAACTGAGTGACAATGTTGTACGTTAACAAAGTAACTTTACACTCTGGATATTGGTGTGTTTTACATTTCCATCCACATATATGACAGGAAGCAGCATGTTTTGTTGCTTCACAGTGTGACTTCATGCCCCGACTCATCACTTCTCCTCTGGCAGAATAAACTCTCTGACACAGGAGCCTCTTCCCGTTTCCTTTACACTGAGACAGCTAGCCAACACGAAAAACGATACTCAGTAAATGTGAATTGTGAGAACAGAAACGTTCTTGTGTCATGTATGAACCAGTGTCAAACCAGCGTTACTACCGGCCGTGACAGGAGACGTTTTCCACAGTTCAGCATTTAAGCTAACATGAGGATGCTAGTAAAAACGGGGCTCTTACCTCCGAACTCCTCCAGCTCCGGCGGATGCTGTCGGCTGAAGAGAATATGTTCTCAAATACTGACCCTTGAGTTAAAGTTTAACCAGGACAACGTCCTTCGAAGACGGCAGAATGCAGCAACCTCTTATGATAAACCAGAGATAGTTTACGCTGAAGAGATGAAGTACTCCATACTTAAATTCCTTTCGTCTTCCGGTCCGCAAAGATGGGTGTTAATCCTCGCGCATGCGCTCACCTCTTCCACCCAGGCCAGGTTGTAGTCCTGCGCTGTGAGAAAGGCTGACAAGGCTTTTCCAACCAGATTCGCAGGTGTTTCCGTGTGACATTTTTTCTCTGTGTTTGGCAGATGATATCTTTATAGGCTATTTAAAGAACCGGTTTTAAATTAGGCAAAAATGTGTTCTAGTGGAGACAGGCCAGGGTAACATTAGCCTGCTTCAATATGAGACGTCGTCGTCGTCGCCCCCCCGCCCCATTAATTTATCAGTTAGCCTATTCTTTCATCCATAATTAATATATAATGGGATTTTTTTTTAATTATTGTTTTTTATTTTTATTAAGGGCAAAGCCTTTTAAGCATTGGGCAGATAGCCTATTACCTTATTTTAATGAGAAAAAAGATCATATTGGCACTAAAATATGGAAGGTATAGGCTTTTCTTAGGCTAACAAACCCTTTTTATTTATTTGACATCAGCCTTAATGTTGTTAAACTTAAATATAGCCTATTAGTGTACTATAATTGTATGACATTATCATAAAAACATCCAGATTTAGGCATCATTTGTATTTCTTTGTGGTAATCATGCAAGTCTGACCACATTTTTGCCTCACTCGTGCAAGTCTGATGAAGAATAATTTCTGTTTATTCGATCCGAACCATCAGAAAACTGTAGGCCTACATTAGCTGGTGAGCAACAGAGGAACTTAGGGTGTGTGCTTTGGTGTATTCAGTTCAGCCTCTGACTGAACTCTAAACACATTAGACCAACGTCTTTCAGTTGTTTCTTTTTAGTCTTTTCTATTTTCCCCCTCTTCATTCTGTCTTCATGAAGCAGAGTATATCCCCTCCAGCAAGCAGTCAAGGAAGAGAGATTAATTACAGTTCAAGTAATCACTCAGCAGCTCACTGGTGCAGACAGGTCAAAGTGAAGGTAAATCCACCCAAAAGTTTAAGAAGTAAACTCTGAGCTCTCCTTCACGTTGGTTGAGCTGTTATTGTAAATTTTGTTGTGGTGTTATGAAAGATTAAAAACAATCTTGAAATATTATAATATTCATAGTTTTTTTTTTTTTAATTGGTCAGTGCAAAAGTGTTTGGAAAAACCCCACTGAAAATTTAAAAATTGGCAGATATTCCAGTGATTATTAATGTTTTCTAATTCTTGTTTGGTTTAAAGGCCTATTGTGTTGGATTTATCTATTTGCAGAATTTGGTAGAAATGGAACGTAGGCTAATTATAAATCATATGCCAGAAAATTAGCTGATTGCTATAATCCTACGTATTTACACAAAAGTGTATTAATATGTATTGTCCCCTGATTTTTTTAATCAAAATAAATCAATAAATACAAATACAAAAAATACATGCATAATATAAAGAATAAAATAGGCTTTAACATTGAAAATTATTACAAAAAGTGTGCATGCCAACCAGAGTGACCCCTAGTTAATTGGTAAACCTTGAGGTTGATCATTTAAAACAAAACTTGTTTGATTGTATGGAAGTTGTATTATTAAATTTTATTTATTAAGATTCCGTTATTATATAAGACCCATAATCTGTGATGTGGGCCCGTAATTATGTGACGCATTTGTATGTAAACCCTTCGTCAGAGTGAGAGCTCTTTGTCTGTCGTGGATCTTTGGCCGTTTGGGTTGCCGGAAGCTAAATGATGAAAGCACAACCACCGGCGTTGTGCTCGTGCACTGGCGGGATCACGAGGATACCTCCAGCAGCTTTTCTCACTCTCAGGTTCCAAAAATTAACAAAGAAGTTGCATTAAAGGCAGTATTTTCCGTAGTGTTTTTGCAAATAATAATTAATAAAAGGTCTTCCTTCCAACTGTTTTCCCTACACTACTCAAAGATTCCACTTTACTCCAGGAAAATTTCAAAAAATCTAAGTTAATTACTCACAACACCGTGTTACCTCATTAAAGACACAGCCTATTTTGCCAAAGCAGTACCAGTGCCAAAATCACTCCAAAAAAAAAAAAAACACAATTGTTTATAGGTAAGCCTACTTTGTTATAGCCTATTTCGTGTTCACTTTACAAATTTCCTCTGACTTCCGGTAATGTTCAGACAGCAGGTTCTGTAAAACAACATAGCAGATAAGCAGGAAAGAATGTCTGGAGCTTAGGACTGAACGTGAACTGTAAAGTAAATACAGACTGTATCAGATGTGTTATGCGTTTGTCTTCCTGTGTTAACTGTTTGTTTCCATTAGGGGGCAACAACAGTCAAAAATACAACATTTTACAAGAGGCCAGACTATGTAGCCTACCGCTGAGCTCAGTGAGCTTTTAGTCGAAAAAGGTTCATAATGTCTCGAATTAAACTATTAACATTATTCTTATTGACAGACAAGTGATC
>JAQLOL010000022.1:12164863-12174987 GCA_029783665.1 Naso thynnoides
ATACTGGACCAAACTGCCACAAACAACAAACTCTTTGGAAGAAATCTTCAACCGGGCTCCTTCCTTTTGGATTAATTAGTACTAGTATGCAACCTGTTGATTATCACCTGTGCACAATTTGACCTGCTTCGAATTACAATAAAGGTCATTACAAACTGAATCTGAGAGACTGTGCTGCATTTGTCCCTCCACACCAGTGACAGTTTTTAATAAGTGGAAACCCAGACTGGGTTCGTAGCTGCGGAGGTGCATCACCAGCATGCCATAAAAATGAAAATGGATCAGTATCATGTTTAAACATGAAGCTTGTATTGTTTTAACACTGTTTATACTGTTAAAACATGAAAGGTATTACATTGTAATGTCATAATATAGATATAACAATCATGTTATGATAATTTCTTGTTCCAACAATAAATTATCACATAATTATGTGATAATTAGCCTATATCAGTATAACAAGAATGAGATATTTTTCACCTTTCAACAATTTATTATTATGCTATAACAAAAATTATCTCATTGTAATGTGAAAAGTTTAATGTTATAATATATTATCACATTGTAAGAAGAAATTATCGCGTTAAAACACGCTAACTTGTTATAACAAGAAATGCTGTTTTCTTTTTTAACAATATAAATAGTATATTGTTAAAATAAAGTTTCATTTTATAACGTGATAAGTTTATTCTTTTAACAATAAACCACGTTAAAACACGACAGATTGGACGAAGACGTCGCTCAGTCGGTTCGCTCGGACCTTCTCAGGTGACAGCCGGTGCGAACATCACGTGGTCACAGGGAGCCAATAGGCAGCAGAGTTTGGTGGTCCGTCCAGGTGCAGTTCATGAACCAGAAGTGTGACGCGTTCACCGTTCACCGTAGCCGGAGTGTAGCGGAGAAGGAGGACGGAGGACGGTGTTTGACGGGCGGACATGTAGGCTGAGCGCTCACCTGGTGCTGCTCACCTGTGGACGGAAGCGGACGGCGGCTCATGGCTGTGATCTTAGTGGCGGTGTTGTCGGTGCTCACGGTGTGTGACTGTGACGACACTTCCCTCGCAGCCGGTAAGAATGTTTCCTGACTGAACTTCATTTCCTTGAATTCACCTTTGATGTGGAACTTTAGAAACACTGAATTATTTTTTTTTTTTTTTAACCGTTTGATGATTAACTTTGATGTTTTTGGACTATGTCTCCATTCTGAGCTGCCGGGATGCCTTGTGGGTAAATATCAGGTCAACGCACATGTGGTCAGAGTCCACTGTGTCACACAGTATCTGTCCGCAGTCACATGCTGTTGCCTGGCAACACGACCAGCCTTTGGACTTCGGACCCGGATGTTTGTCCCTTTAATGAAAATGTAAAGAAAAAGAACAAAGAAGGTCAGAGAGGAAGTGAGGGAGGGCAGCTGCGCGGCTGTTTGTTGTTTTGGGTCACAGTCACGACGCCAAACATCCTGAAGAACAGGTTCAGTTTCGGTGGGACAGTGTGTGCGGACAGTGGAGCAGTGAGATGAGGTGTCAGTTGGATCAGGGCTGTGTGTTTGCGTCGACTGTGGCCACACACGGAGCACAGGAGTCAGTGTTTTCCCTTTTCTTAGTCAGCACAGCACCTCTGGGTTTGTCAGAGGGAAGGAGCGAACAAACGCACCTTCGTGCACATTCGCCAAAAGCTGCACTAAAGCTGGACCCAGACCTCTGAGGCTGCACGGAGAGGGCGCCGCCTGCGTCCACAGACCTGAGCCAGGCACCGTGGGAGAGGGATGTCATGTCAAACACGGAGCACACGGCACGCCACTGCATCAGTGTGATTACTGACAATACCGTGACTGATGGGAATGCTCCGATCACCGATCAGGATCATGGCAAGCACTCTCTGCCAAGATCAATGACAGATCACCCGGCCAGCACACCCACGTGGGGCCTAGATGGGCTCCATCTGGGCTAATACGTGGGCCCCAGCTTGGCTGCCCAACTGGGGCCCAGCTAATTATGTCCGCAGTTTCCATCCGAATGGGTTCATGATGGGCCCCACATGGGCATTAGTGTGGGGCCCACAGTTTCCCTTACATGGGTTGATGATGGGCCCCACATGGGCATTAGTGTGGGGCCCACAGTTTCACTAACATGGGTTGATGATGGGCCCTTGTTGGGCTTCATGTGGGCAGTTTTTCATGGTTGGTGACGGGACCTGAATCAGTTTAATATAGTGTTCATGTGGGCCACGGCAGATGCATATATGGGTTAAATCACATTCACATAAATCCCAAATTACAGTCACATTCATCCATTAGTTTACTGAAGAAAGGTGTTAAAACCTAAAGTCAGTCTAATTTCTGTATTCAGTGAACAGTTAACAATAGTTCTGTTCAGTTCAGCATCACAGGATTGACTTTTGAATGGACTTGGCTCTTTTTAACTGTTGCTGTCAGACCCCTGAACCTCCCTGCAGGGATTAATAAAGGCTTCAATCAATCAATCAATCAATCAGTTGAATAGGAGTGATGATACATCCTGAAATCTAACTGAAGAGTAAAACAAGGAGAGTAGAAGAATAAAAAGCTAATGTTACAGCTTTGGCTCGAACGTTGTCACATAGGAGAGAGGCCAAAAAAAAGGTTTCAAGCGAGATCAGCAGTTTTTTAACACCTTGCAACATTTATTAGAGCTGATTAGCTGATGGCTGTGATCTTAAGTACCTCAGTGAGCCGATACTGATCAGGAAGCTCTTTTCATACAAGCAGAAGGATTATTTGATGCATGTTTCTGTTTCAAATACTGACTTCAACTTTTATAACTGTTAATAACATGATTAATATCTGGATAACACTTAAATGAGGCGGAGAGCACTGTGATGACTGACTGGTTTTATTTTGTGACAGGCCCAATCAGAGCGCTAATGCAGCGTCTCTCTCTCTGTTCAGACTTCACTGCTATCAGAGTTTAAAAGTGAGACCGCTTTATGAACCTCCAGTTTAAGCGTCCTGAGACGCCGGAGACGCCGGAGACGGACGGCGCAGCAGAACTTACGTCTTTTAGAACAAAAACGAGACGGACGGACGGAAAGAGAAATAATAAATGAAACTGTCTAGCTTTGCATTATCCGGTCGGCCCCTATGATGGATGAAAATCAGTTGATAATGATCGGCAGCCAGCTGATTGGAGCACCAGCTGTATAATGATGGATACAGTAATTACAGTTTCTAGTTTCTAATGTCTGCCTTTGTTACAACTCAGGCACAGTCACGGCGAGTTGTGCCTCAGTTTTTCTGCACCACAGCAATCCTTGACTGTGGGAGCGCTCAGATTTGGGATAGAGGGTTGTTGTTGTTGCATCGGTGTAAAGAAGACCGTGTAATCCCTCTTTGTCTTGATCAGCAGCACAAACATGTGTGGATGAGAGCAGCTTCAAGGAGCAAGTGGTCTATGTGGGGCAGCAGGGGCCTTCCTATGAGCTCCGCTGCCCCCTGGAGCTTTCTCAGGGCCAGAGCCCCCCCGAGCTCAACCTGACCTGGCAGAAGAACTGTCGGCCGCTCCCCGACCAGGAAGGGAAGGCCTACCTGGAGTTTTCCAGCCTCAGCTTCGAAGACCAAGGGAATTACACGTGTACGCAGCAGGGCAGCAGCACAGCCTCCTTCACCGTGCATCTCATTGTTAAAGGTAAATATTATGTCCACGAGTAAATGCAGTGAAGTCTTCTTAAACCGTAACACTGTAATTGTGTCTGTGGAGGTTAACTATTATTTTCACCCTGCAGCAAAGGAGCTTGTTAGACCCACGAGGAGGCATTTTGTACGGTGGCCCTAAAGTGCTAATCGCAATCACAGAATGAAAACACGACAGCAAAAAGGGAAAACTTAGTTTTTATAAATTACTGAATGCTGAATTGAACACTTGCCTGGTCACAAATTCAGCATTTTTGCTGCCGTGTTTCATCTGTTTGTTATTGTGCTTTTCTTTTTGCGGTTGTATTTTTTCCTGGCAGTTGTGTTTTTCTTTTCTTCGTGGTCTTTTTTCTTTTTGTCTTTGTGTTTTGCCTTTTTGCAGTTGGATTTGTCCTTTTTGTGATCACGTTTTTGTTTTACTTGTTTGGTGATACGTTCTTGTGTTTTACCTTTTTTCAGTCGTGTTTGTCATTTTGTGATTGTGATTGGCACTTCAGGGCCACCATAATTTGGTTTCAGAGTTCCTTCCAGCAGCAGCCTGCACCTGCCAGTGCACGTGAAGGCCTCTGTTGTGCCGAGCTCCTGCAGTGAACCCAGATAACGGTGGTATGTCTTTGCACAGAGTCCCAGTGCTCCATGCCCCCGGAGTTCGAACCTGATGGGAGCCTGACTACGCTGTGGAGGGACGTGGGATCCACTGTGACACTGAACTGCACCGCTCGCCTCATCTGGGACCCAAAAGAGGAGCACTGCGACAACACGCTGCAGTGGAGTAAAGATGGCCGACCCCTCGCCAATCACACACTTTACACACAGAATATCTCCTCATGGTGATTTGAACCTTTTAAACCATCTATCAGCAATTATCAATTATTTATTGCAAAAAAAGTAGCTCGTAGTGGAGGTTCGATCGAGTTTTCTGTCCCACTTAAAGGTCTCCTGTTGCTGGTGAGCTGATGGCGAGCAGTGTGCTGGCGTTCGCCCTCAGGGAGCTTGATGACTTTGGGCTCTACAGCTGCACAGTGAGGAACGCCTCCTCTGACTTCAGCCTACGCAATGCAAGTAAGACTACTGAGGATATTAATGTGCAGGTGCTACGTCATGCTTATGTTCTCCTGCACACTGTGTTGCATTTCTAAAAAGATAACCCCACCCATCAAGAAAAATGAGACAAGAAATGAGACAAGAAATGAGAGGAGCACCAGTTTCTGTATCTACGTCAAAAAGACACGATCAGTTCTTTTCAAAGCTGCTGTGAGGACGTAAGTCAGTTCCACTCCTGCAGATCTTAAGATTTTTCAGCACAGACGCAGATCCATCCAGTCCGTGTTACGTCGGTGTCTCAGCCGGAGGCCCCGCCCAGCGTCTCACATGTCAGCACCAGGCGAAAAGTCCCTGTGGTTCACAACATGAACTGATTCTGATTAGTGTTACCCAGTTGTTCCATGTCTTGCAGGTTTTGATGATCAGTTTCATTCAAAGAGTCGGTTGATTATTTTATTCTTCTTTCTTCAGGCAGCCCCAGCCACACAGCAGCTGTCATCGCAGCCATCGTCTTCCTCCTCCTGCTGGCTTTGGCTGCTGTCGTTTACTGCAGGTGTCACTTAAACATCAAACTCTGGTACAGGAACTCTTATGGAGACTATGAACTCAATGGTGGGACTTACATTCAAGTGACAGAAGCTTTCTTTGCCTCCTGACCGTCAGACTTTAGGAATGACATCACTGCCGTGTTTGTGTCTCCCTGTCTGCAGATGGCAAATTGTACGACGCCTACATCTCCTATGTGAACAACGACCACGACAGGAAGTTTGTCAACTTTATTCTCAAACCTCACCTGGAGAATAAAAATGCGTATAAGCTGCACCTTAATGAGAATGATATCCTGCCTGGCTCAGGTAAGATTTCTGGAATTAAAGTGAGTGTATGCAGTTTTTGTTGCTTTTATCATAATTTTTTAGAAATTATATATTGCTGTTACAATCGGGGCTAAGTGGTCAGCACTGTTGCCTCACAGCAGGAAGTTCCTGGGTTTGATACCCGGCTGGGGTAGAACCTAGAGCCTCTGTGGGGAGTTTCCGTGTTCTCCTCGTGTCTGCGGCTTCCTCCCACAGTCCAAGCACATGCAGGTTAACTGGTGACTCTAAATTGCCTGTAGGTGTGAATGTGAGCATGAATGGCTGTTTGTCTCAGTATGTCAGCCCTGTGATGAACTGGTGACCTGTCCAGGGTGAACCCTGCCCTCGCCCAGTGTCAGCTGGGACTGGCTCCAGCTCCCCTGTGGTCCTGCAAAGGATAAGTGGTTACAAATAATAAATGAATGTTACAATCATCTTACTATAAAATAATGAAAACACTGTCTGTCTGTCTGCATCCATTTTTCTCCTCGTAGTAGTTGAAAAATGTTCATTCTGTCTGCTCGAGTGAATATTTCTTTTGTTCAGACATCAATTTTAAGGAGATGTTTCTTTACCTGACATGTTTCGACTGACAGCTGCAGTCTTCCTCAGAAGCGTCCTCTGACGTTGCATCGTGACGTGTCTTTATCAGCTGGTGTGAAAAGGAGACAACAGCCCGGCTCACAAGATCCCAGAAAGAAAAAGCAGAACAGGAGAATTTAAAATCAGCCATTTCAGACCACTGCAAAAGAAATAATCACGTCATGGGCTGGGACAATTCAAAAAACGTCGGAGCAGAAAGCAACAAATTCAAACGCTGGATCAAGGAGGCGGGCCAGGACCACCATGAACCGGGACGAGGGGGCTTTCATGCTCTCCCACACCTGGGACTCTCTCCTCCAGAAACCTTCCTTAATTTCGCTCCGCTTCAAACTCTTTGCTGGTTTCTGATATAAAACAAAGCTTCGATTTAAAGACTTTCAGCTCCTTCCTGTGGTGTTGACATGTTTACTAAACAAACACCGGAAACATGAGACTTTTAAATCAACTCATAATGCCTTCAGAAGAAGAAGCTCCTACTCTCTGCGTTTCTCTGCAACATGAATCATCCTGATGATCATCTTTTTGCAGAAGCTTTTATCTCAGTTTCAGATGTTAACACAGAAAACCTCTTTAGAATCAATATCATTATTGGTTTTTAATCATCACAGGCCTGATACAGATAGGCATTTATTAGTCCTTTGGGAAATTCATTTTGTGCCATACAGCAATTGTCAGATGCACAAAAACTGCAGACAGCTACAATGACAACAAACACCAACACGCTCAACATAATAATGAGGCCAAACACGACACAGTGCTTGTTGCTTGGCACTCACAGATCTTCGTCATGCTATTTTGCAGTTGTCCTGCAGTCTTACTAGACATATTAACTATCTTGTGCAATCTGTTTTTATTATTCACAGGCAGGAAGAAGTCCCACGCAATGAAGCAAAAAGTCTTTCGTGGTTCCGTCATATCATTCCTTGCTTTTCATTTAGAGGCATAATAAGTGAACTTTTCTCATATTAAATGAGCCGCATAAATAAACCCGACTTGACAATTTGCCCCGCAGCAAGGGGCATAATTGTCTTCTTTTCTTACAATATGTAAATCATATCTCGGTGCTGTTTATGGGAACTGGGAGTGGAATTTTTCAGCTCCATTTTGTTCGACAGTTGTTGCCCAGAGCAGCAGCCGTCCCTGCCTGCCTGCGGTACTTCTGCAGGCCAACTCGGCCCACACACTGTGGGGATGAGAAGTGGCACAGCAATAGTCACAGCGCTTTCCCATAATCCCCCTTGGTAACAGGAATCAGTCACAGTAGTTTGGGGAAAAGTTAGGGGATAACCTCTGTCCTCTGTGTTAATGCATGTGCCCTGACTTAGATTAATCTTGTGAGTGCACGCAGGAATTTCTCCAAAAACTGCACAGAGTTCCCATCATGCACCCACTTTGTCCAGCATGCTGATTGGAAGCTGCTTTCACTCAGGTGAAAAGGCGAAGGCAGGTCAGCGTTTGTAAGGACGGGAAATACAGTAACTGCTGTGAAGGATGCGGCTCTGCACAAAGACTGATTCACGGGGCTGATGGGAACATGTGCGCAGCACATGGCGAGGCTCGAACAGAGCGAGAGCCACGGGCTGCGGAGGCCCACAGAGACCTGGCTGCAAACAACCACCACGCATCGCTCACACACACACATGTGCACAAACACCCGTGTTCTGGTACATTCTCCTCTTTTTACAGGCGGTCGAAGCTTCACACTGTTACTTTGGTTCCCAGGTAGAGTGCAGCGTGTGTGTGTGTGTGTGTGCGTGAGAGTGGGCTGTGGTGATGAAGGGTATCCGGTGGAGTGCCAGCATGTGAAAGTGCCTCAGAACACCCAGAGAGCTCAGAGAGTTGATTACAGCTAATTGTCCAGATGAAGCACAACAGCTGGACAGACACACAGACACAACACCTCCTGCTTCTTACTGGGACAGAAGTTATCTCCCTCTTTGCACCTCACCCCTCATTCCCCAGCTCCCTGACTCTTGGCAGGCTCTGATCTATAGCTTAGAGCTCTGTGAGATGACTGAGAGCTTGTTGGAGTTGATATGAGTTGGCCTGCGCTCAGACTGCTGAGGCTGCTTTTTTCAGCTGTGGGGTTTCCCCCCTTGCTGTGGTATTGATGGAATCCTAAAGATGCTTGCAACCAGATGTCTCAAAGACAGAGAGAGGCGCAGGGAGAGAACGAGGCAGCTTATGCTTGAGCTCTCTTCAGGCTCACGAAGCCTTTAGAGCATGTGCTATCTGTATACGCATGAAGAAATAAGATGGAGCTCATTTGCGCATTTTAATCTGAAAATATTAAAAGATTCCTGCAAGGGACCAAAGAGTTTAAAGCCTGGGGATTCGTGTACAAACTCCAGGCAGGGATGGAGTTCAGCTATGTGCTCTGAACTGCCAATTTATCAGCAGCCAAATCTGTTTCAGTCGTTTGACCAATTATAAATAATGGAAATGACTTGGGCTCCGTTCAAGGCAACTGGATGAAGCCAGTTGTTGTTTCTGGGATGTCCAGTAGACTGAAAAAGATGAAAGGAGCCAGTTTGTTTGCAGAAACTTTACCTGACTGTTCCTGAAGGTGAGGGTTGTGTGATGATATTAGACCGTGAATAATTAGAGTGCGTCCATGGTCCGCCGTTACACGGAGACTGTTTACGTCATGCATCATCTGTTGCAGTTCTAGGCTCAGACACACAACACATTTTTCTCTCAACCAATTCAAACCAAATCAAACTAGCCTATTTATCTTCTGCTCCCTTCCGTTCCACGTGTGGCGCCCTCTTCCCTCTCCTTTCAGGACGTAGTCTTGTAAAACAAAATGAAAGCAAGGTGAACGAGTTGGAGTTGAGTCTGCTTATATTAACTTAGTGTTAGCTTGTGCGGAAGAGGGGGACTTGGCATTTTCTGACGTAAACTGACATAAACATTTTTGCTGCTCTGTATCAGTTGTGGAGGTCCTAGACAGGCTGGAAAACTTAACGACATCGTGTCCGGGTTCATAAAATCATCCGCTGGTCTGTTAAGTTACACACAACCACAGTTGGGACCTTAGCATTAGCTAGCAATGTTAATGTTAGGAGGTGGGGCTTGCCATTCCTTCTGTCCTAAACTTCGTATATAATCATCATTTCTGCTCTGTATTAGTTGTGAAAGTCCTAGAAACATTGGAAAACTTAGCGACGTCATGTCTGTGTTCATGGCATAATCCAGCTGTGTATAAAGTCGTGTTGTAGGAGCTCCGAGTGTTCACACACAGCGCTCATGTCTGATTCAACACGCCGACACTGAGACATTCGTACCTTCAGAACGTCTGTGACATCAGAGGACTGACAACGCTGACTGGCTGTCGCAAGACAGCGACATTACAAACACATTTACTCTACATGTAATTCTTAGAATTTAATAACTCATAAATCAAAATGAAAACATTCTGAGGAACCAGGAACCAAATATAAGCCGACCACATGTTTGTAAACCAAACTGTGGCTCTGAATTTGCTGCAACTTGTAAATACTCTTAACAGCATGAAAAACTGAAGAATTGTGACAAAATTGAGATCATGATGCTGCCATGAAAAAAAACGGGACATGATATTTTTGCCATATCACCCTATACACACATTTATGCATCACATTCATCTCCTCTGCAACTGTAGTAGCCCAGTTTTTTGTTTTTTTGCTCACTAACTCATTCGCTAACTCGCTCACACATTCTCTTTCCACATTTTTTCTGCCTCATCTACCTCTCTGTCTCTCTCCCCGTCCTTCTTTCCTGTCAATCCTCTGTTCTTTCTCTCTCGTGCAGACAGGAAGTGTGGCCTCCGCTGGGTTTGTGCAGTGTTTATTGTCCTAACCTCAGAGAATTAGCATCGAAGACAAAGTCAAGGGCATCAGAGACGCTGGAGGTTGCAGGGGAGGGAGAGGAAGCAAAACAGGACCTGACTGGGTTGTATATTTGTTTTAGTGTGGG
>JAQLOL010000022.1:12200369-12215801 GCA_029783665.1 Naso thynnoides
AATATTATTTATTAACAAATAACAAATTGTACATTAGCACACAGCAAAAAGCGGTGCTGCAGACATAGAATTGAAGCGAATAGAATCGCTGTGTTGCTGTGTATGATATTATTTAAAAGAAAAAAAAGACTGGATCGGAAGGCTGGATCGGCATCATTCATCAGATATCCAATCCAGCTAATTAGTCAATATCAGAGCCGATATCCGATCTGAATATCGGATCGGTGCATCCCTAATTTTTAGGTTCTATGTCCAAAAGCATGGAGGGAGCAGATGATTTCAGTCAGTCTTGTCCATAACCGTGACCTCAACTTTCCTCACAGGAAGATTGTGGAGCGCATTGACACTGACAAGGACGGCTACGTCAACCATGCAGAGCTGCACTATTGGATCAAACACAGGCAGAGGAGGTACATCGAGGACAATGTGGACAAACACTACGACGACTACGACAAGAACCGCGACGGCAAGATCGCCTGGGAGGAGTACAAAAACACCACCTACGGATTCTATCTGGGTAATCCTGTGTGAAAGATGAGCCTCCATTCTTACTTTCCTAATTCTTTTTTCTCCCTCGTTTCTCTCGCTACCTTAACTTTCTTTGTGGCGTGGACGCTGCCATCGTGTCAGCCGTCACAGTGAAGCAGCCTAAAGGTCTCCGTCGAGAAACTGCACGTGGAAACGCAAAGGTTTCATATCAGGCCCGTTTTAAAGTTGCACTCATTTAACACACTGCATAGACGTAGATGCAGACTGTGCAGCTGTAACTAGCTCATGTGTCTGGAGTTGAGAGTATTCAGCATATTTCTGCCAAGGGAAAGAATGAACTATCTATCTGCTCAAGAAGATCTCGTCTGGTCTTCATGAGCAGGTAGAGCTCGCTCAGTTGCTGTGAACACTTCATAGGAGTGGATGTGGATCTGCTGTTTCGACAGATAACATAACCAGCAGGAAACAGGCTTGCAGTGCTGAAAACTGAAGCTTTCTTTTCAGACGAGGAGTTCGATGACGTCGATGACAAGGCCACCTATAAAGCCATGCTCACCCGGGACGAAAGGCGCTTCAAGTCAGCAGACCGAGACGGCAATGGCATTGCCACGCGGGAGGAGTTCACTGCCTTCCTTCACCCGGAGGAGTTTGATAACATGAGGGATGTGGTCGTGCAGGTAGAATCGACTCTGTGGAGCTTTAAACATGCTTTTAAGCATGTTAGCCATGCAGCTGTGCAGCATCTGTCCATCCCTTTGTCATTATTGAAGTAGAAAAGAGTAAAGAGTGATCCGAAGAGTCCAACGCAGATCATACAATACATCCCACAGCAACACAGAACAATCGTATCATATTTTCTACACTGTCACAGTGAATCATAGATGCTCATAGCTCTAATTTGTTAAAAAAAGAAAGTGCTACCTTTGGGGAAATGTAACCTTTGCCCTGAGGGAAGCATCTGAAACTCAACATGCAGACGAATGATGTTGACTAGCCTGTACTCACTAATCTTACGCCACAAATGGACTTTTACCAGTTTTTTCTTATTTTTAAGACTAAGACCGCCAAACTAACAAGTCATTAAAAAGCAGAGACAGGCTCAGTAAATGAGTGAATATAACACTGCCATCGGTGTATTGTCCACATTAATACTACACAACTTTCTCAAACTCAACAACTGTTTGACTTTTACATATGGCATCTGTGTTTGCGTCAAAATTTAAGCTTCTTGTTCAGGAAGGTGCAGATAGTTCTGCACTGCTGCCTCTGGTTCCCCTTAATCACACTGGAGGCGGTTAAAGTACACAGTAATGATAATTTGCTGTACTGACATTTTTTAAAAAAAGTACAAAGCGTCAGTCTCCACAAGCAGAAATAAATCGCAGCCTATTTATCCAATTTCATGGAATTACACACCAGTATTTTCCCCAGTGCTACGACCCCAGGGAAGGCTCTGTACTTTTGCTCTTTTGGGCTAAAATTAAACCAGGCACACACAACAAATATACTTTCAGGAAAAATTTTCACATCGAATTTTGTATTTTTTGTATTGAAGATACACTTTTTTTTGCATTAAGTGCTTCTACCCTCTCACCTATGGTTCTGTTTTTAAAACGGTAAACTTGTACAGTCATTTTACTTTGATTACCCTCATAAAGGGCTCTTATGACCAGAAAGCTTCTGCAGAAAATGATGTGATCAGTGCAGCCATTTGTGCTTAGCAGCAGGAAGAACTAATTCATGTCCTCCTTCAGGAAACGGTGGAAGACATTGATAAGAATGGAGATGGCAAGATCAGCTTAGATGAATACATTGGTAGGTGACCTCCAAATTCACTCTGATCAACAACCCCCCCACCCCCACCCCCACCTCAAAGCAGTCCATGCTGAATGTGTGTGAACTGCTGCTGCTCCACAGGTGACATGTACACACCAGAGAACGGGGAGAGTGAGCCCGACTGGGTCCAGACAGAGAAGAAACATTTCACCGAGTTCAGAGATGCCAACAAGGTAAAAGTGCTCGATCAGGTGGAAGTCGCAGCTTGGATGGGTAGCTGCCCTTTAAACAACCATTTTGAGTGTCTATGATCCATATTTTGATAATAAGATCCTGTGATACCAATGTGAAAATAATCTTATGATGGACAGAGAATCATTTGCAGAATGTGCAGCTGCATTATTGTGAGTTTCAGCTGTCTGGCTCAAAACTTTTCTCCTATGGAGATTTTTCTCGTTTCTTCTTTCCCTGTATGGTTTCTGTGCATCTTGCCATCCATCCTTGGTGGAAATACAAAGATGCAAAGAGATGCAAGTGAGGGAAACGTCAAGTTAAGAGATTTGGGATGTACTGTCATAATAGAATAAGTAGCAGCCTCCACAGGTCAACAGCACAACCGGCAGTAGACCTGTGACTGTTTATGCTGCGTGTACGTTCAACAGGTAGAAGTTCTCCTGAGTGACACCAGTGAGCCTGGTCCCAGTTAGTCGCTTCCTCATTAATGGCCATGTAAACTTTACAGGACGGCTACCTGGATGCTGGTGAGGTAGCCCACTGGATTTTGCCGGGAGAGGTTGACCATGCTGACAATGAAGCCAAACACTTGATCCATGAAACAGACACTGACAAGGTAAACCTGCCACTGCTCAAACCCTCTGCAATAAAACACACCCTAGAAACTGAAATGCATCTATATGAACCATTTTTGTACGGAACATACCAGACGTTTTTTAGCTTTCTTCTGGCCGACACTAAAGGAATACAGCAACTTATTTTTGGTTTTGTTGTTGTTGTTGTCGTCATTTGCCTCCCTCCCAGTTCCAGACAAGAAGACAGAGATCTTTCTTTCAACTGTGTGTGCAATAACAAGGAAGAGACGGGCAGAGCTCGCCCACAGCCAATTAGCTTAGCTCAAATACTGGTGGTCAATGGGAAGTGCTAGCCTGCATCAGGCGAAAGTCATCAGATAAACTTTCCAACAACTCTTAAAAGTCCTGTATGATTGTTGTGACTTGTTTTCTAAACGTTCTTACAAGCACATTCACATTGGTTTGCGCCCTCCGATTTACTTCTTGTTCATATTTGACCGTTTACAGTTGTTGAAAAGTTGATCTGATGATTTTAGGTGGAGGCAGGCTAGCACTTCCCATTGACTACCAGTGTTTGAGCTAAGCTAATTAGCGGTGGGCGAGCTCTGCCCGTCTCTTCCTTGTTACTGCACACACAGTCCAAAGAATGGGATCTATCTTCTTGTCTGGAACTCAGGAGGAAGGAAAATAAAAAGGAAAAAAGCTGGCGTATTCCTTTGAGCTCTCACTCTTGAGCACCTCCCCACAAAAAAACCACTCTGGGGCATCTCCCCCGCATTTCAGATTGGCTCAAGTGAAGCTGACTTATACTGAAGACATACTCAGTGTGGCCACAGCTGAAGTTTCCTGCAAAAAAGCACCTGAGCTGAAGAGCGAAGCAAAACTGCAACAAAAAATGGGTCACAGAGTCTTCCTGAGTCGCAAACCTACATTTGGGTAATTCTTAGAAAATAGTGTGTGTGACAAAAAACCACATTTGCAGTTGTTTAAAACTCTGTAACACATGAGGCTTTGGGTTTGAGGTAAGACCACCACTGGAGATAAGTGCCACCACTTCCCTTAATCCTGTCCACAAAAATGTTCATAAGGACTTTAAATTACATAGAGGATGCAAATGAAGTGCTCCAAAAGTCCAACGCACAAACAGCAGACGGTCTAAACGCTGTGCAACACACTGCAGACTTTAATATAACAGTCAAGGTCTTTTACACAGCTGCCTGTTATCAGAGCTGCTCATTTAGTGAACTCTGATTGTAAGAGGCAAGAAGGTTGACAGTTAAAGAGTTGATTCAAAAAGACTAAAAGTAAAATTATAAAAATTGTGCATCTGAATCTGTTACCTTCTCTTTTCTATCACGACTCAGTGTCATACAGAGCACTGACGCATAAATGCCTCATAAGTTTATAACAAAAATTATGTTTCTCTTGGGTAAAAATGGTGCATAGTCTAATGAAAATAAAGCCAGGAATGTGCTGACAACATAAACCTCTCATCTCAAACTTCCAACACTGTGATGACTCTCAATCTGTCAGTTAGCCGCCTGGAGCTGCGGAGGCTTCCAGATTACAACTGAAATGCAGAATTTCAACAGCAGCACAACACGTTCAACACGATGGTAAGTACAGTGGTGACGCAAATGAGGGGAACTAAAATCATAATAAGAAGCCCACATGACAAAACAACCCAGATTCCCGCTGCAGCCATAAATCACTTCTACTTTTAATCAGGCAAGGAGGAAAAATGAACATCCCATGCCAGCAACTGCACATTAAATTCATTAACAGAGTTCTTACAGTAGGGCAGCGCACCCAGAGTGGCATTTAAAAAGTCATTTCTGATTCCACTGAACATAAAACTTGAGCTGTCGTTTGAACTCCGCCCCGTCCCATTTTCTTTGCGGTACTCAGGCTTTGAGAGGGATAAAAGCGGCCTGTGAAAATGGATCGGGGATAATGGACCAGTTGGCTCACAGCGCGGAGACACATAGAGACACATCGTTCAAAAATCCCTCCGCTCCAACTCAAACAGGGCCCCCGGGTTAACGGCAGAGCTGCACTTGCCACAACATTCGAGCTCTTTATAGCTTACATGTGCACAAATCTTATTATGACTTCCCTCTTTGGATGCTCGGGGGCCAAAGGATGCAGTCGATGTGAACATATCGCCGTCGTGGAGGGAAATGACCCATGAAAGGCTGACGACTGTCCAGCTGCCATATAGTCCAGCGGCGTAAGGAGGCCGAGCGAGGCAGCTGCTGTAAATTCTGCTGTTGTTGGCTGCCTGTTAGCCGCCCACGGGTCAGTCAGGGTCACTGTGGACTGGTGGGACAGCGGTTAGGACATGACCTCAGTCCGGCCCCACACAGCTGAAAGGACTGGCTGCCAAAACCAGGCTGAAGCTCAAACTTGAACCCTCATATCCTGCATAAAAATGGGCCAGAGTCGCGTCTCGTACTCCCTTAATCAGTGCAGGATCAAGTCTAGGAAACTGAATTGCAGTGGTTTGTCTAGAAGAGACATAAAGGATCAAGTTCCAGCAAGGTTAAATAACATTTCCAGAATATTCTACGCTCTTTCAAGTTGGTGCACCAGATGGTTTGCTAATGTGTGTGTAGTAATAAGTGGCAGAAAATCACATAAAAAAACTTTAAAACAATCCAGCAGAGAAAAGAAATTGATTCTAATATGTATCATGATTTGTTATTTTAAAAATCAAACTTTCCCCCTCAGAATCAATCTAATTCTAATTGTCTTTTATGGTGGAGCAGATGACGATGACATGACGTCATATGTGTTTCCAGAAAAACAGCCAAGGTGAGCTGAGAGAGCGGCCGAAAGCAGAAAATGGCGGACAATCCCAGGCCACCGGAGATAAGACCTGCGTCCTTACATTTTAAATCCAAAGTGTTGACACATTTACAGGAAGGGCAGGTATGACCAGAAATGGAAAAAAAAGAAAAGGTGGATATGACCAAAGCTGTATCCAACAATAACTGATACTACTGAATCTCTCTCTCTCTATATATATATATATATACATATATATATCCCCCCCACGCCTAATTTCAGACTGTAGTGATTTACATACAGTATTGTTATGAACACTCTTACCATGTTGGCCCGCTGGCAAATCAGGCATAAAATAGGCTACAAAGCTTGAAATGATTTAATATTTATTCCTTGTGCAAAAGAAGAAAAATATTTGAACTTGCGTTATGTAAGACATGTCATATTTATTTATGACAAACACTTTTAAACAAAACAAGTGAGACACATCCACAGAACAAAACCCACAGCCAGGACAAAGTTGGCCTGTTTCACAAATGACAATGGAAGTAAACATAACATCTGTCCACAGGGAACATGGGAAATACGGAGTCGACTCGGGTGTTTAATCAAGGAAACAGCAGCCTGTTGTTTTATCGGTTATTATGTCGGCAGACATCTGTGACGTCACCGTTTTCCTTCCTAATAAGCAGCTGTCTCCACAGGTGAGTTCTTCAAATCAGTGCTAACTTGTTCCGCTCCATTTCCACCTTTCTGTAAAATCCATCAACTGAACTCCGTGAAAAGGACTGAAAGGTGAATAAAACTCCACTTATGGTCCCTTTTGTCTCAACAGGCGTCTACAGTCAGGCGTCAAGCATTTTTGCACATCGTCTTCATCTCAAACGCGAAAAAAACTTCTTTCTACGTCTTCCTCTCTGGTTCAGAGGTGGCTGGCAGCTTTAATGAAATACCCTACTTCTCTTCGAGCTGGACAACCAATTTTTTAAAAAATAATTTTACCTTAACAATAAAAGGTTTGTTAAATCATAACAACATTTAATTTGTTTGATTCACTTTGGGGGAAATTTAAAAAAAAAGATTATTTCACATAGCTACCAACATGGTGGATCTTCCAGAAGACACTGCAGCATGACTGTGAGATCCCAAACTCTGCTGAATGCATTATTGGTAGAAAAAAAAATGTATAGGATTTGTGTACACATACACTAATTTTCCCTTAGGAAGTTAAAATAAAAATTCACGCTCACGTGCACAAACCTCTCTATACCTTTAGATGAAATTCTTGACTGCTGAGTTGAGGTCTGCAATGCTTAATAAAAAAATCCTAAATGCTGTCTGTTCCTGCCAGCTAATATCCACGTTCTATGGTTTGATTTTAATCACGCAAAGCAGCAACTGCACCAATTATTTGCACAGTGTACATCTATTTGTTACTGTATGAACATGTGCGAGCTCAGCGGCAAAGAGCTGCATGCATGTTATTATGCTGAATGTGTGCCAGAGTGCAATTTCATTCAGTCTGACAAGTTGTGGCAGGAGCGTTTGGTGTGGCACTGAAAATACGCCCACTCCGTATGTCTTGGTTTGTTGCCTTTACGGCTGTATGTGTCCCAGTGTTAATGTGTGCGTGTGTGTACAAGTTGAGACACAGGCATCTAAACACAGCCTGTTTACCCACAGCTGTTGAGCAACAGACTTGTGCGAGTGTGTGTGCGTGGATGAGTGTTTTGCCGAATGTATCCTCCCTGAGGCCCGAGGCCAGACAGCGGCTGCAGAAAACAAGAAGCTCTGTCAGCGTGTGTCACGGCAGACACGTCTGACTCACACGCCTGCATCAACAGCCGCCTTCAGGAACTGCTGATCAATTTTCTAATCATTTTACAGTCTGTTGCTGACAATTCAAGAGATTCCTAGCAAACACATTAAGCGATTCTGAGTTTGTTGGTTAGATGAAAGTAAAGAGGATTCTAAAAATGTCGGAAAATTCCTCTCATGTCGTTCGTCACCCGGCAGGTTTCCCCACACACCTTCAGCTCTGCATGCAGCCGTAAAGCAGAGCTTCAAACCGTCTCCCATTGTCGAATGACTAACATGAGGTATGAGGTTTGACAAGTGTTAAAAACTGCGGATGGACACACTCCTAATATGGCCACCCACTTCACATGACATGACCGGGCCAGGAAGGAAGAGAGCGAGGAAGGAAGCGTCAGTCAGTGGAAAGAGGTCCATCTCCGAGAGGTCAGAGGTCAGCACTTCACTGAAGAGGCGATGTCAGACTGAGGATGGAAAAAGGAAAAGTGGGCGTGTGGACGAAGACAGAGAGAGAATGTATGAGTGTATGAGTGAGTAAGTGACTGAGTGAAACTGAGTGACTTTGAATGATAAAGACAGAATGTGAGACGGATGAAGGAGAAAGTGGGACACTGTGGTGACTCAACATAAACATGAACTGAAACTATAATTTTTCTCACCTTTTACAGCATATGCAAACCGTAATAATGCTTTAGCTTTTCTTCATGTTTCTCTCTGGTTGCTATTAGGGCTGTCAAACAATTAATCACATTTTTATTGCGTGTTAAAAAATTCTATTATTTTGCATTTCACAACAGTTTTAAGTCCATATTAACAATGTAAAGTTATTCTCGTGAGTGTAATTTGATTGGGAATCAAATGCCAACTGGAGTTCGTCTCTTTTGTAAGTCTGGTGCAATAACAATGAAGAAATGGGCAGAGCTCGCCCACCGCTAATTAGCTTAGCTCAAACACTGGCAGTCAATGGGAAGTGTTAGCCTGCCTCCACCTAAAGTCATCAGATAAACTTTCCAACAACTCTAAACAGTCCTGTGTGCTTGTTGTGACTTGTTTATTTACCATGTTATGTTATTTTTAGACTCACATTGGCACTTCATGTAATTTTAGAATCAAATATATTTACTGTTGTTATAACTGTGTACTTGCACACATGTGCCCCGCAGTTTACATCTGGTGTCTTCATCCTGTTGCTCGTCTTTCGGAACATAACACATGAAGTAGTGCAGCTGTTTACCGTAGCATTCAGTGTTGTAAAATAACTAAAAGCAGGGCACACACACAGCATGAAATTAGCTGCATCCTCAGTGAAAGCTAGCGAGCCAAAGCGCGCCTGTGTACTTTGGCTGACTGCAGGAGCTACGAGGGGGTCATGTATACAGGAATATGATCATGGTATTGCCATTTTTTCCCATGTCAACAGGTCTGACCGTAACCAGGTTAAACTCAGTAACCTGAATATTGCGTGCATCCAAACATGGTCAGTGTTCGGGGGGATTTTTTCTGCTTTCATCGGTCTTTGGTCTCCTCCTACACACCTGCCAACCCACAGGTGTGCAAAAGTCTTCACCCTGCTTTAAGAAATAAAATCAGAGTCAGCATCATGTGACGGTGGCTTTGGGCGTACACTCGAGTCAAAGGGTCAGGATTTATTGGTTATGATTATTGGTTGGATGCTCTCAAATTCTGGCAGGGTTTGGACGGTTTCTGCAGTCTTACCGACTCCAGTTCCCAGTCAGTGTTTTGGGTCATTCCAAGAGTTCTTCATGGTTCTGACTGGAAACATCTGACATTATGTGTTCAGGTAGGTGGACGAACGTTCTCCTAAAACCCAGACTCATCCAGCAGACTGTGAGATCAGGGATCATGCCGTGTCGCTGCCGACAGCAGTCCTACATTGTACAGCAGTAGTGTAGTGGTACAATGTACACAACTGTACAATAGGAGTATTTAGAGTTTGTTTATGGCAAAACTAGCATTGCAGAACTTTGACAAACTCAGAATCAGGTTGTTTGGCAAACATAGTTTACATACAAGGAATCTGACTCCAGCTGTTAGTCACTCTCAGTTTATTTACACACAATTACAAGAAAAATGTACACAAACGTGGAGATAAACAGACAAAAAAACAAGGACAGCAAAGTTAAACACAAAGAAAGGAAAATGTATTAAATTATTATATTATTATAAATTACGCTGGCGCCGTAACATTTAACTATGTACAAACCCCACTTGCACTGCACTTAGTGTTTATTACAAAATGCTTATTTGCAACACCAAGAAATTCCAACACAGCAATGAAAGCGATGCAATTATAAAGGCGGGGCTGATAAAAATACACATACAAAAATAGAGTTTCAGGTGAGCTGCAGTGTTTCTCTTTCAGCCAGGATTTAATACCTTTGTTAAAAACATTTAAGTTGTGTTGCAGTGTCAGCTCGGTTGGCTAACAGCTCCAAAGTTTTGCTCCGATAACAGAGAAGACTGTTTGTCCAAATGAAGTTTCACACACAGGAACCGATGGCCGTGTGTTGACTCTGCCAGCATCCTGCTGTCCAGGAACAAATTCATTAAGGAGAGAAGGAGCCCGACCACACAAACGTTTGAAAATAAGTTTTAGATTGCAATGGCTGATGAAACTTTCAAGCTAATCATATTATGTTTTTCTAGGACACAACAGTTGTGCCATATTTGTCCATAATTATTATTGTCTGGTTATAAAATGATACGATGGGTTTTAAAACTGTTTGTGAGGCTTGCGACCAGGAAGTAATGGAGTACGCCAGACGTGAAAATATCATGACTGTCGCAGTCTGCCCCTGTCACTCACCCTGGATTCAGTACTTTTCCACTGCCTCACCTGCTCTCACTCAGTCAATCAGCACACCTGTAGCTCATCCCTGCAGTCAGCTCAGCACATATTTACCAGCTCCACACTCACTTCTTTGCCAGATTGTTCTTTGCCATGCGAGACTTTCCAGCACTCTTCTGCCTTTGCCCTCCTGGTTCCAGTTTGGCTGCTCGGAGTTTTACCTCAGTAAACGATCTGTGTGAGTCACTTTGTTTCCTGTCCTGTGTGTTTCTGTGTTTGAGTGGAGCTTCTGATTCTGGTTTGATCTCCTGGGTTCATCATCCCTGCTGCCTGCTCCTCTTTGGATTATCTGCCTGTTCTGCTTGTCTCTCTGGAACCGAACTTTCGCCCGTCCAGACCAAGTCTCTTGTCACCGTGCCTGTGAACTGTTTGCCTGCCAGAGACTTTCTGATTAAAACTAGTGAACTTCTCATCGAGTCTGTGCCTCTTCGTGCTGCATCTGGGTTCATACACCGCCCGTCACAATGGGCTGTGTTCAATGAAAGAGATTTTCTGATGATTCTGAAACAGTTGAAATTGGATTTGGTGACTCAGGAAAGTCAAAAATTTTAATAGCTTTTAAACTGACAAACGTACAATCTCAATATAAGTAAATATGCAATTGTTTGTAAACAAAAAAGGAAACATTAAAAAAGGATCTGGCGTCTGACTGTGCACATTAAAAAGTCTGATCCAGTTTTATGCAAATTCAATACAATTTTTTTGTTGAATTAATGTAACTTTTTGTTAATTTTTTATCTAATCTTCTTGTCTTTAAAAAAATACGTCATATGCAGAATATCTTTTCCAAATGTTACACATCATTTCCACTTGAGTGGAGAGAAATGAATGCGGGCTGTTGAAAGAGTCCCTTTGCTGTAGATGGACATGTGGGTCTTCTGGTGGAGGCTTGTAGTTTGAATGTGTTGGTCAGATACAAAGAAGTTTTTGTTTTTTCCTGATATTTGGGGCTTTTTGGCTATTTGGGCAGTCATCATCCTGATCACCTCAACGAGTTAAAATGCGATGCGATGGTCCACACGTGGTAAAGAACAGCTGATGCGGAGTAGCTTCTGACGTCAAGATACAAGAAAGTTTTTGTTAAAAATGCTCATCAGTTAGTTTTAGAAGACAAGCGGCTCAGACGTGCATATGGGGCCTGACGAGGCTGTGGGCTGTGACTTGACGTAACATTCACATTTTTTTTTTAATCTAATGGGACGGCCCTGGATAGCAGTGCAAAATTTAAACAAAAGAGAAACTGTTTTTTGCACATTAAGTCTTTTAAGGATATTTCCGATCACATACGATGTTCTACAGCGTTATTATGAGCAGTGGTGCAGTCCTGAGAGCTGAAGCTCATTGCTGAGGCCACCGCTGTCCACTTGGATGAAGGGGCGTGTCAAGTGCTTCGACAATGTGTTGACAAAGGTCGTTTAAAAAGATGAGACGATCGCCAAATGTCTAGTGGTGTCATCTCAGGTTCTGACGCTAAAATATGACGTTGAACTGAATAAGCCAGCAGCTGTTTGTTTGTCTCCTGAAGCAGATGAAGAACTGTCTCCAGGTTAACAGCTGCTGTTCAGCTTCATGCTTTAGTGTCAGAACATGAGAGGACGCCACCAAACATTTAGCGATTGTCTCAACTTTTAAAACGACCTTTATTGACAGCTTGCCGAAGCACTTGAAATGCCCCTTAACCTCCATTGTGTTTTTTTTAGCTAGCTGTAACATCAGCAACGAGCTCCAGCTCTTGTGACGGCACCGATGATCGTAATAACGCCATAGAACATTGTGTATGATCGTAAATATCCATGTTATAAGACCTAATGTGCTAAAAAAACAACTTTTTTTTTCAGTGACATCATCAAACGGCAAACCTGCATTTAAAAGCCTATCTAAAGTTTCTGTGATAAGTTGTTTAGGTGTTGTGGTGATGTTTATGCTCAAAAAAAATGTAATCGATGAGGAGGCTGGCGCCGACCATTAAAGCCTTCAACTTGACGTCCAAGTCCACTGGAAATGAGACCCCAAAGTTATCTGCGTCAGTGAATCCTTCCTGCATAATCCCACTCCACTGCTTACTGATCTGTCCCACCACAGTCGACTCGTCCAAAGACCTCACCTCAAAGATGACATCACACATCAGCTGACAGTCACAGCACGGTCCCACGATCCTCAGCTGAGGCTCCCTCGTCGCATTCAGCACGGTGAACTTGGGCACGACAGGGTGCCAGTTTTGCTCCACGTAACCTATGGGGGAACCAGGAGGACTCTGCACCTCCAGCTCTTGAAGGCAGCATGGGAAGCAGCACAAGGTGCACCTCAGAGGTCGAGTCAAGGTCAAGACTTCCTGTCCCATATTATCACTGAGGTGAATGGTGAAAGGTCGAGCAGGGCCACATGCCTGCAAGGTGAAGATGTCGTTTTCCTCCGCAGCCACAAACACCTGCTGGCCCAAACTGTTTTTCATGATGTAAACATTGTTCACCTCCCAGCCAGTGACAACTTCAGCCAGGTCGACCCTCTGATGGACCAGGAGCTGGTCGATCTGAGCCAGGTACTCCAGGCCAGGTGGGCTGTGTGCAGGTCGGCCAGGTGGGGGCATCGGCGCAGGAGCAACAGGCGGTGCGTATGGTGGAGGAGCTGCTGCTCCAACATTCCCTTGAGCTGGATAAACTGCATTATGAGTCGGCTGCATCCCAACATAGTACACTGGGATCTGCGACGGTGGTCCTGCAGCTCCCTGATAGGCCATGACGTGGGTCCGTCTGTTGAACAGTGTCGGGTAACGTTACTTTTCAAAGTCACTCACTGCACTGCAAAATTATCTCCATTTAAAAGTAACTCATTATGTCGACCTCCTGAGAAATGTGACCTATGAAAGACTTTTGCATTACCAAAACTTCAAACCCTTTTACGGTTCTTTATGTATTTTTCAGAGGACGCACATCTTAAAATGTCGTGACTTTACTGTCTTTGAACAGCTAAATCAATGACCTGTCATCTGTACTTAAGCCTGTGGGCAACTAACAACTGGACCGACAGACACAAGATCCCCTTTAACGCTGTTTGTTCAAAATACAGAACGTGACATGAAGTGTTTTCAGTGCAGCACACTTCACCGTGACGTCCTCGTCACCTTTCGCCTGCAAATTCAAAATAATTCATGAAACACAAAGTAAAGGCGACTCTCTCTTGCACAGACACATCACAGATAACCAAAATATCAAATCTCATTGCAATAGTGAACAAAACAAGACATTTTAACCAAAATTTATTACATGTATTGTTCTTTCATACTTCTATACATTACTTACTGTGAGGAGGTTTGGAGGAAAAACATATAAAACAATCACAAGTTTGATTTTCTTGCTTCAGAAGAGTGATTAAAGTCATAAGAGTTGTTTATGGCACCTGTCTGATAAATTATTCACTCATTCACAGGCACTCAAGTTTAGCAGAACTGTGGATTTTAAAATAACGTCAGTGATGTTGAAAGCTGTGTTTCCAGAAGTTATTTCAAATTAGAGACTGAGAGGGAACTGAATGTTCACAAAAACAAAGACCAGAACAAACGCGCGTCTCAGTTCATGAAGTGAATTTGTGGAGGGGCTTAAAAACAGAAATGAGGAGTGTAATACACACAGCAGATTTTAGGATTTGGGGATTTTTGGGTGGACAGCTGGTTAAATGATGCAAACAGTGTTTACCTGGTTTGAATCACCTTCTTTCGTTTCTCTGTGTGGTTTGAACGGAGCCGAAGAAATCATCCGTGTTACGAGCGTAGATGAAATAAGCCGTGGCTTCAGCCTGCACCACTTCAGTCCTGTTGAGTTTCTTGTTTATTTTTTTGTTTTTTCAGTGCTAGAGAGGCGCTGACTTGATGTTTGTTTATTGTCTCCCAGCGCATTTGCTTACTAGTTTGATAGGAGAGAAACAAACAGTGAGAAAGTGTTGGGATCAGGGAATTTGTCCTTTCTTACTGTCTGATAATGGAACATGCAGACATTCTTACGTAGCCTAACAGATTACTAAATGAAAACACGAGTGACATATTGACCCAACTAAAAGACTGATCTGTCAAAATGTAGTTCTGCTCTGTTTCACGTTGGGTCTTTGGTCATTTGGACGTCTTTCCAGTCACATTGTCGCCTTGTCTCATCAGTGTTACTTGCTTATATTTAGCTTATAGATTTATAGGCAGACAGGCCTACAGAAACTACATCTGATTTGGACCAAATATGAAGATGACTTTGCCTGGCACGTGTCCTGAGAGGGCGTGTGCTTGTGAAACGAGAAAAACTGGAGTCACGGTTTGATGACCTTGGGGGTGAAAGGTCGACATTATGATTGTGGGAAAATGAAATCTGTTAATAAAGACTATTTCTATCTATTGAATATTTCATATTTTAGTTAGAATTGCTGGTACTGTGTGAAACTTAAGTGAAATAGTTTGAAGTATGTGAAACGTTTATTGAAAGAATGATGTGAAATTGATTTCATCATATTTAGGGTTCAAACCCTGAGGGGGAAGAAACCTTCTGTTTGTGCTGGTTTGTTATTTTTTTCTGCCACATTTGCTCAAATTTCTGTGAGCTAGAAAGAGGCAGAAAGATGAAACTTGGCACAATAACTGGAAAGTTTGTGCATCAGCTTCTCAAGAAATATGAACCCAATTGGCCACATGGTGGCGCTGTAATTAATGACTCAAAAAATACAACATTTGAAAGGCCACGCCCCTCACACCGTGAGTCCGATTGACTTGAAACTTGACACAGAGGTCAATCTCAATATGCTCTACAAAAAAGCCTCTTGGACAATATAAGTACGCCATATTGGATTTTTTGCTAATTTGCATAAAGTGAAAAACAGTAATTTTGCATCTACTTTTTGGATTTTGACTCT
>JAQLOL010000022.1:12217775-12229078 GCA_029783665.1 Naso thynnoides
CCTAATTCTTTTAAGTTACTGATGTATATAAGATGCCCCCCCGGTGCTCTAATGTTAGAAAAAAGTGCCCTACGACTTTTCATCAACTTTTTACTGTTTTAGCCCATGCCCATCAAACATCCTCGTCTGCCATGTTTACAGTGTTCCACCGTAGCTTTTAGCATGTTAACATATGCTAATCAACACAAAACACAGTGCAGATAAGGAAGATTCTTTAACAGATTATTCAGGTAGTGTTTCAAGATTTGTTTTTTTAATATTCGGTCTATTAGCTTCACTTAAAATTAACAGTTAGTTAAAATAAGATTTAATTTGCTGCCCATTTGTGCAAGGGGGATATTTTCTGCAAATGGATAGTTCATTTTCTGAGGGGTTTTATGAGGCATTCATGAATCATCCTTGTCTCCCCTGCAGTAGGTAACTGTCAGCTCGCTCTCTGTATGGAGAAGCAGGGCGGCGTATACGGCACCAACAGCAACACGTCTTTTAGCCGCCAACAAGACCACCAAACCGAAGTTTCCCTACGTCCCTTTTATTTATTTAACAGCATCGATTTAACAGCAACGTGACATGTTGCTGTTGGTACCATTTACAGTAATACTATCCTCAGTTTCTTGCCAGTGCATCACGCTGCTTCGCCATGCGGAGTGAGCTGACAGTCACGTACTGCAGGTAAGACACTGACTAGACATAAGTGCCTCATAAAGACCACATTTTAAAAAGTATCCCTTTAACATTTACCGGACAGTTAAATGAACTGAATAACTTCATAGCATACTAAATTTATCAGTCTAAAGCTCAGTGCATTGATATTTTTGACCAAAACTTTACAAATGTTTACCCTTAGCTTTTGCATGTGTCATTTAAAGCGATGCAAGGCTTGAATCAATTTAAGTAATTAAATTAAATGTGGAGGATCACTTGTAATAATACATTACAAGAGAATTATCCCAGAAATTATAAGCCTGTGAAGCATCTTAAGGCAGCCACAGAGTTTGTTTTCAGATCTTACACGGTCAGGTGATGTTGTGATGGCTTGCAGCATTGAACCATCTATCTCCATAGAAAAGCAGATTGTGAAAGCAGGGAGGGAGGAGAGAGGGCCGGGGTCTCTGCACATTAAAACCAGATGCAGTCAGGCTCCAGAGAAGTGAGGTGCATTATGGATTTAACTCCAAGGTCTGGATGGCATATTTAGAATCTGCCAGGCTCATCCATCATCGAGTCGAAGCATGTTCACAAACTCTTTCAAACAGGCCGAGGAGAACGGAGCGGAGGGGAACACGCTGAACAAGTGGCCAGTGTTTATGTGTACATTGTGTGAAAAGCAAACTGGAGAATGGTCACCTATCTGCGAGATGGAGAAGATTCATGACTGTGAGTTTGAAGAAGAGCGTTGTGTGTGGAAACCACAGTGACGTCCCCGCCGACTCAAAACAGCCTCCCTGCCAGCACCGGCCTCTCTGTGGTTTGTTTACATTGAGAGCCGTTCCAGACAGCACGAGCACGCGCTGACGTGCGCGGCGAGCTGCACACAAAATATGTGTATACCTCACACCGAAAACACAGACCTGAAAAATCAGTCACACGGGTGGAATGAGAGCACTTCTTTCAGTCCGTGTGTTTGTCTCACTCGCTCGATTGCATGCAAACAAACACACACCTGTATTACACCCCCACATCCACCTCCACCCCCTCTTTTCCAGACCCAGTTCGCACAGCTGGCTTGGCAGCGTTTTATGAATGGTTGTGAGACTGAGCCAGAGTTCTGCAGATCAGGAATGTGAGTGTGTGTGTGTGTGTGTGTGTGTGTGTGTGTGTGTCTGTCTCCGTGTCTCTGTGTATGTGTGTGAAATTCTGCATCTCTGCATACAAACATGTTTGTGTTCTCCTGTTTTTGTCTGTGTGTGTGTGTGTGCACTGAAATGTGAATCATCAGCAGTCGGCCCAGCTGTCCTCCCCCTCTGCGTCTGCCTCAAAGCCTCCTGGGATCTCAAAACTCTCAGGAATAGAATCCTGATTGCAGACCTCCTACATCAACTCCTACATAACACACGGCCGAGTGGTAAAGGTGTCTGTTCCATAATGTCCCGCATCTACCATCCATAATACAAGGGTCATTAGGTTTGATACATTGTGTAAGAAGGAACATTACTGCATGAATGTTAGGAATAAAACAGGCATGCAAACAGCCATCCGCAACATGAATTATTACATTTTTCAAAGCACAATTAATCTCTCTGAAGCTGTGATGAGTGAGAACAGATGTGGGAAACATTAACGGAGCCTGTCGGTCAAGATCTGATTTATTTGTTTACAAAAACTGTGACGTGTTTAGAGCAAATTTGTGACACGTAACTGGCATCACTGAACGAGTGAAACTCAAGGTGATACATGCTGACACACACAACGACAGCCAAGCCATAAAAACATTCCAGGTTGATTCTTTTACTGTCGCCTGTCTGATGATTCACATGTGAAATGGCTGTCGAATTGGTGAGAAATGTTGTCATATGCTACAGTAGAAAAGAAACTGACCTGTGTCCATTTTGTTTCTAAATGATCATAGACTTTAACCCTATTTAGATCACGTTTACACGGGAGCAGCCCTACTAAAAAAGGAAAGGTCTTCCTTTTGCGTCTTCAAAATATGTCCACATTTACACGAACATCCAAAACTGAACTGTAGTATGCATGCCAGACCAGTAGCTGGCAGTGTAAGTTTGTAATGACATACAGTCGAAGCTGCCGAATTTGGTTACTTCCTGTTGCTGCTAAGCCCTAAGCAGCCACAAAATTAAAGAAATTCAGCCGTAGTTTTACTTCTAAAATTATGATACTAACACTAACGTTTACTTCAATACACTGTCGTCATATTCAACCTGCTTTCGGTGCGCTGTGGAGAGTTTATTCAGGGTTTGGTGGCGGCTAAAGCAGAATGCATTGACTTGTGCTAACATTAGCATTAGCTTAGTCGCCGCTTTCACAGGCTTTGCAGTTTACCAGTTTAGCCGGAAAGAAGGTTGTGGTTTCAAAAGATAGATAGTGCTTTCAGTTGTTAATGTAACATGGATTTTATTTTACAGATGCAAATGAAAGACTTTTTTATTTTTAGTAGGACTACTCTTGCGTAAACGTGGCCTTTTTTAAAAAAAAAAAGTTTTTTGCCATCACGAGGGCTGATTGACAAGTCCATGGTCTAAGAAGGAAGGTTCACACAGTCACGTCAGCATCCTGGACTTTCTGAAAGTGGTCCACAGCATCCGTGACATCATCATCAGTGAGTTCTTTCTTCATTTTGTGGAGAGGTAGTTGTCTGGGGGGCCAAATCAGGTGAACAGAGCGAGAGTTGGATGAGTTCAAATCCACATTCCTGCAAAGATGACTGCAGAAATGCCTCCTCTCACAGACATGCAAACACACTCGTCATCTGTGTCCCACCATCTTAAGGCTAATCTGCAACATCTTCACACTAATCCCTTGAGTTCCTGAGGATCAGCGTGATGGGCTCATTAAGATGGACATGATGACACAAAAAAACACACCTGACGTGGGGAGTGCCCGCAAAACTCCCAGCGCCGCTCCTCCTCGGCTTCCTGCAGCGGCTTCGAAACAATAACACAGAGGAGGGAAAACATTCTCACAAACATAATTACAGCTGCACAAGCTTAGCAGGCATGCGATTAAGGATATCTTCCAGACAACAAAGGCAAATGCAGACTTATCTCAGTTTTATGAGAGCTGAAAAAACAAAAAAACATCATGCATGATTTCCTGGCAATCTGTGGTAATCACCATGGAGAGCTGGTGGACCATCAAAGATACAATCAGCCACTTTAAGACAAACACTCAGCTCAGCGCGGCTCTGCACTGACTCGTATTTGAACAGAGAGGAACCTTAGGAACAGAAAACACAGAGGGACGCGTCAACGAGGGTTTAGTTCTTTGTCCTCTGCTCAGACGTTCACTCAAGTCTGCTGTATGTATGTGTGTGTGTGTGTGTGTGTGTGTGTGTGTGTGCGTGCACGCGCACGTTTTGTGATTATTTATTCCTGTGTACACTAGTATTTATGTGGAAATAAATTATTAAAATGTGTGTGTGTGTGTGTTTACACACAGCATTCACTCTTTTAGTAACTAGTGGATTCAAAGTGATCCCACCCATCTCCACCCAGTCCTGAAATACACCAGGCAGGATGGCTACAGACACACACACACACACACACACACACACACACACACACTTTATGAAGACGTAGTAATCCTCTCATTATCCCTGTAGGGACGACTTTCTGAATCAGAACAAACTCCACAAAGCAGCTCATTGATAGCACTGCAAACAAAAGAAACTAACCATATATCGACATCCGCCTATTTACTTGCACAGCAGATTTAACTTTTGATAATTTTATCTTGATAATTTTCCAAATTAAAGCAGGTTCTGGGTTTTACTCAGCAAATTAATCAGCTAATGTGTAATCCTGAGTGGAGCGGCAGGCCTGAGAGGAAAATGGCAATTAAAAAAAATAATAAAGGTGAAACATGGGACAATATTCTCACTTATGCAGACGATACAGTTTTGTTTATCTCTGGAGCTTCACGCTGTCTGTGGTATTTTGCAGATAAAACTGAACTGAAGTTATTTTCTAACACTTGGAGGATGAACACAAACATTGAGGATGTTGTTGCAAATTGTTGGTTTTTATCTTCGAGGGAGAAATGTGCCTTAAGTTTAAAGACAAATCAATTAAACAATTTGGAAACAACAACAAGATTCATAAAAAAATCAAGAGTCATTCTAAGATTAGATTTACATCAAATTGTGAATGCAAATAAAACTATTTACAGGAAATTTTTATTTAAATAATCTTAAACAAATCATGACTAGTAATGTTTTATCAACTGATAGTTACTAATTCATAACAAACGTTATTACTAACTGCTTATTTTTAAATATTACACAAATAATAACAGCTTGCTCTGAAAAAAAAAAGATTATTAACTTTTTAAAAAATGGTTATTGACAACTAACCATTAATAATGATTAGTTTTAGCAATCACAACTAAAAATATATGCTTTAATTAGTAACTGCAAATTATGATCAGTAGCTTTCAAATGACTTACTGACTGGGAATTATGAAGTTTTACTCATTTTCATGGATGGCTAAACCAGGTCAAATCATAACTGTTGCACTAATGAATATTGGTATTAGCAGCTGATCAGAAAAACATTCCCGCGCTGCTGTGGGTTGTACATGGAAGTGATCCAGATCACGAGGGCTGGACTGAATCCACGCACACACACACACAAAAAAAATAAAAGCCTGGCAGGATCATTAGGAGGGCTCTCTCCACTGCAGAGCGCACACACGTACACACACTCACTCTCTCTCTCTCTCTGTCTCTCTCTCTCACACACACTCCCTCACACACAGCCCGAGCAGAGCAGAGCAGCTCTCATCCCGCTCGGTGCCAGACGCAGCAACAGTTTCAGTTGAGCTCGTTTTGAATTGATAATAGCTCATATTGAAGTTTGGTGTTAAGTTGGAGAGTTTTTAAAGCGTGCTCTGGTTTTCCACTCCTGTTTGGAATATCTTGCGGGGCTGAAGGTGGACACTTCACGACGCGCAGGTAAAGTCTGCTGAATCATGAGGGCTGGAATGACTTCACTTCACTCTGTGGAGTTTTGTCCACCGTGAACAGACAGTATATCCTGACATTCTTCCTTTTTGCTCTGTTTTCAGAAGTCAGCGTGGAAAAAGTTCGACCCGGGACGGTTTCTTTCCGCCGCAGGAGCGCGCAGCAGCAGCTCGGAGCGCGTCAAGAGAGCCACTCGTCAGTGCGACTTTGTCCGGACTGTTTCTTTGAATTGAGCAGTCCCAGAAATGGTGGGGCACCTACACCTACAAGCCATGGATGACAGTCTGAAAGGAAAGAACCGGGAAGGGCTGCTCGACAGTCCAGATTCGGGCTTGCCCCCCAGTCCCAGTCCGCCCTTCTGCTCGCTCTCTCCGGGTCTGATCGAGTCGCGCTCCGGCAGCTGCACGACGCCCGTCGAAAGCCATCATGGATATTATAAAAAGGAGAGCAGAGAGGGCAAACTGGTGAGAACCGTTTCTGTGTTTACTCGCTGATTTCAATCAGTCTTACAATGTGAGAGTTGTGACTCGCGGCTGTTTTGTGTCCAGAATCATTTCGCAGTCAGTCACTTCACTGACGCGCTGAATTAGTGGATGAAAAAAACAAACAAATGAGCAACCATGACGCTGCTGGGAGAGAAACTGAAAATCTGCGAGCAGTTTGAGAGTTTAGTCAGAAACAGATTTCACTTCAATCCCACTCACACAACATCTGGAAGCTCTCTCTCTCTCTCCCCCTCTCTCTCTCTCCTGCCTTACAAATGTCTTGATGTTGCGCTCCTGACCCTCAATAACGCAGTAAACTGTCTCCTTTGTCACTCCGGTTCATCAGCTGGGCTCTAACTACATGGTGTCATGAGGGTCAGTGGGTTGATTAGACCCAGTTGGGTTTCTAAACTGGGGTCCGGGGACTCCAGGGGGCCCTCGCCAGGATTCCAGGGGCTCCCAGCGAGATGACAGGAAGTTTTACAACCCTGGTTCTTTCACTCAGTGGCATGAATCTGAGAGTTGTGTGTGCTGTAAGCATGACTGTTGTGATCAGGTTTCAGTAAAACTGTCCTGTGGTGGATTCACACGAAGGCGTTGTGAAGGCGAACAATGAATTGAAATCAGCAGAAATACACTTTTAGCTCTTTAAAAACCCTAAAGTGAGACATCAGCTGCAGGTCTGAGGCCGTTTGCTGGTAAAAATGCTGTTTATCAGATCAGAACCCCCCAGGCTGGTTGTTTGTTTACGACCCTTTAAAGTGAAGCGATGTTTCCCCTTGCGAGCTTCTTCACATGTTGCATGTGTTCAAATGGAGAGTAACTTCACCAGCTGTTTGTTTCACGAGTCGTTTTCAGAGCCCTCACTCCTCAAACTCTGAAATATGTTACAATGAAAAGCAGCAAGAGATGTCGGAAATATATGAATTTCTTGTCTCAACTCGGCCCCTCCGGTTAATCAACAACCTGTTGGATTGGTCCCAACACCCGAGTAGAGAGATAACATATCAGAGCAGTCGTCTTATTTAAGGGATCTTCAGTATTTGCATTTAATATTGTGACTCGGGTCCTAAAACTTGAAAATCACCTCGAGTACAGAGAGTCATGTGGTGTCTATGTGGCCTGTGTCCATGTTTACGAGCAGTTTGCAGGTGTGAGACTTAATCTGTGAACTCTGACACCAGCGTCACTCGACCAACGGCTGAAAATAGAGCTTTATTTGTTTATTTAAAGAATCCCATTAGCTGTTGCCATGGCAATCAGATAATCTTCCAGGGGCTGGGCTCCACACCTGACATCCAGCACATTAGGTATTATCACTGGGAATATTTTTTTAAAATTACATTCATGTTCAGTTCAAAACCAGTTGAGTTGACATTCATTTAAGTAGAATACTAATTAAAATTAATATACAGAGATTTATGTAAATCATATGAAGAAAACAAACACTGAAAATCAGAGTTCAAACCTAAATTATTCAGTCTGTCCTCTGCATGCAAACAAATGTCTCTGCATATTCTTCTTTCATTAGGCAGATATTAGAGTAAATATTATTTAGTCCTGCAACTTATGATTATTGCCATTAGCGATTAATCTGCCAGTTATTTTTACAATTGGTTGATCAGTCGTTTATTCCATGAAATTTCAGAAAAGTGATGAAAATTCTCGTCTCAATTTCCTAGAGCCACATGTGACGCCTTCAAGTTGCTTCTTTAGTTCAAACAGCAGCTCGAAACACAAAGACTCCTCATTTTATTTTCATAAATGACACATAAGAGCAGCAAATCTTCACATACGAGACACTAAACCGGCAGTTCTTTTCACTTCTTTCTTTGAAAAATGACTAAAATGATTAACTGATTATCAAAACAGTCAGTTAATCGATTATTTGATTAGTCATTGCAGCTCTAACCTTACTCCAGTTTGTTCTGGCTCTGTTAATGACTGAGGGTTGCTCAAATAAAGCTGCAGGAATCAGAAGGAAATACTTCAAAGTTGATTAATCTGAGTCTCGAAATGAATGAAAAGCTAAAAATACAAAAACAATCCTGCCGCATCTGGAAGCCAGAGTCTCTCTTGATTTATTAAAGTTCAGCTCAGCGTGTGTGTGGATGTGGCCGCGGTAGAAACAAAGTAAAAACTGGACTCTCAGCAATGAAAAAAGTCCCCAGTGTTCATAAAAACGCTGTTAGATATCTGCCTCGACTCACTCTCACCTCAGTTCATATATGAAACTGAAATATTAAGAAAACATTTGGCCAAAGTGTTGTAGCCAAATACTCTGCTCTTATTAGTTTTCTTTTCTTTTTTCTCCTTTTTTTTCTTTATTTCTTAAAAAATGCAGATGTCGGTTGGATATTAGGACTCTAATTTAGACAGCAGCATGAGAACAGCCGTGCTTTAAATGGACCGATCAAATATTCAGTGCACCCTCAGGCAATATTAGATCGGATTTAGCTGAAGACAAATGTGATACTTCACTTAGTCGAATATATTTCATGGAAATTAAAGATGAATCATGTTGTGCCATTATTTCCACTCCTTCACAATCCAAATGCATTTTAAGGACACACATGACATGATGAGGCTGATCTGACCGGAGATCATTTTCAGGAGTCTTGGCAGCGTGTTTGTGCAGGTCATGGCGGCTTTTAAAGGCCTCACAAACGCGGCGCTGCATCCTGATTTGCTGCAGCCAGCCACAGAAAAAGAGACGGGTCCTTTAATCCTCTGGAGGTTCAGATTAGGAGGCCTCCTCTGCTCTGTGGCTTCCCTTTTAAAGATCCGTCCTGATAGGGGCCGCTCCTGCTCATGTTACTAATCCCGTCTGTGCAAAAGAACCAAAACCTCTCCATCGGAAATGTTTTCAGACTTTTCTCGAGTTGTTTGAGAGCACGTCTGTCAGCAGGCCGGGGGGAGGCACGACAGCCAAGTGCTTGATTTTTCTCTCTTTGCTAATCTATTTTTGTGTTGTTTTTGCACGGCACCTAAGAACAATCCTCGAGTTCTATTTTGGGGTGCAGGGGCTCGTTAGAGTGGCTGCAGGCCGTTGCATAAGTGTTTGATGACCTCTCACTTCTAAATTAAACGCGGATAAACACTCAGACTGTCTGTTTTCAAATATGGCTCAAATTTATGCAGACGCAGGAAAATTAAAGTTAGACTTGCATGTGAGTAAAGCAACGTGAGGGATGAGATGCATGGAAAATATAAGAGGTCATGTGTAAATGTTAGGGATGCAAGATATTGAATTTTTTTTGCCGGTATCTGATATTTTACAACTCATTTGACTGATAATCGATACTGATATACATGCATATTTTTCCCCCACACCTAATTGCAGAGATAATCAAGTCTCTTCTGCAGTGGAATTTACATACAGTATTATTATGCATACTCTGACCGTGGCATACAAAGCTTAAAGTGATGTGCAAAAGAAGAAAAATACTTGAACTCATGTTGATTAAAACATGTCATATTTATTTAGGACAATTGCTTTTAATCAGAACAAGTAAGATACATCTTTATTAAAACTGGATGCTGCTCTCCCTGAGATCATCAGAACAAAACCCCCCCAAAATTTGGCCTGTTTCACAAGAGACAAAGTGAGTAAACATGATGTCTGTCCACAGGGAACATGGGAAACATGGCATCGACTCGCCCTTTTAATCAAGAAGAAAGCAGCCAATTATTTATTATTTTGGCAGATTTTGGTATGCTAGTCAATATCCGATATTTAATTTTAAAGCCAATAACTGCAGATACCTATAACGTGCCAGTAACATTGTGCATCCCTAATGTTCTGTCCTGTTGCAGGACAGTGGTCAGGTGTCGGTGGATTAGACAGACGGACAGAGAGGAGACAGATCTCATGACCTCTCCTAAATGCTCTCACATTTAAGTCCTTGCAAACTCAGGATGTACAGTCAGAGGCTTCACTCACCAAGCAGCCGGCAGTTGGAAAGGGGCGTGTTTGACTTGGCGTTTCTCTCGGCAGCGCTGCATTGTGCATTGTACATTGTGCGGGTTGCTCAGCTGCACACTATTTTCCTGGGCAGAAATGTGCGTCCGGGGGGGTTTATGCTTTGTGTGCACGCTGGGGGCTCCGCCGCCTGGAGGTGACCTACCCTCCATTCACGAGTGTTTGCTTTGCACAAGTTTCCAGAACACACTGTGGAGAAATACCTGGGATGCTCTCCATGCCGGAGCAGCGGAGGAAAGACAATCACACACTCACACAGTTTTTCAGGTCGTGAAGTACCGGCAGCAGGAAATGAGCGGCCTGCAGATGAACTGTTTTCAGTCCTGCGTGGCGAAACCAGCAGCTGTGCAGGTTCAGCGTTCAGATGGTGTGTGGCGATGATCTTTGGCCGTAGGTAAGACGAGCTGCACACGGCGCTCCGCTCTGCGGTGCCCTTGGCCTGTTCTTGCTCGTCTCCTGCAGTGGCATGTGCACGTAACTGGGGCCAAACCGCAGCATGTGACAGCTCCCTGGTGTAATGTGAGAGGTGGTGGAGTTGTGGTCGGCGTACCTTTTGATTCAGATTGGTCAGTGTTTAGACACATATGCACAGAAAACAGGGACAGTGTGTGTGTTTGGGATTGGTGCAGCTCCGTTTGTCCCCTTATGGCTTCAGCGGGGACACTCCAGGTCGCAGGTCAGTACTAAAACAGACCTGGTACGTACAGTTTGCTGAGTACAGTGGATCATCATGGAGTGAACGTGATCCATCTGGTGTCACACGCAGCTTAAAACAGACACTCTGAAGATTCCCCCGAGAGTCAATGAAGTAAATTTAACGGGATTCTTACAGGAGCTGAAGTGTTGGTTTAGTTTTATTTTATTTTATTTTATTTTTTCAATTACTGATAAAAGAAAACAACAATTTAATGTAAACACAAAAAATTCTCAGCATTGGTTTGCTGGAACGCACCGTTGCTGAAATGTTCACTAAGTTATTCATACAGAAATCTATTTAAGGTTCATTCACTAATTATTCAATTAAAGGAAATTAATCTGCAACTGAAAGGATTTTTACTATGGCTGTCAAAAGTACTACATAAAATGCTGATGTGAGTCTAAAAATAACATAACATGGCAATAAACAAGTCACAACAAGCACACAGGACTGTTTAGAGTTGTTGGAAAGTTCATCTGATGACTTTAGGTGGAGGCA
>JAQLOL010000022.1:12229178-12242851 GCA_029783665.1 Naso thynnoides
TTTTTTGTTACCTCATAACCACAGTTAATCAGCTGCAGAGAACATATTCACTTGAACATGATGAATTTATTTTCATTTTTCAGTGAGTTTAATTGTAGGTGACTGTTGTTTTGTTGATTGTTTGCACAGTGCATGAAGGAGGCAAATCCACAGCTTCCTGTGGGGCCACAGCAGTGTTGTATTTAATGTTCCGAGACATCGGTTCATTTCTCTCTGTTCCTCTGTGTCCAACAAAGTATTTATCATCCAAAAAAAAAAAACAAAAAACAACATGTTTTGTTTTCTTTTTAAGATCAACTTTCTAATATTTCTGAGTTGTGAGGAGGGACAGATGAGTTGGTGTAAACAAGTCATCAGAGAGCCATTTGAACCCGTGGAAGCACGTCCAGGCCGTGTGCGTGCAGTGGGCAGGTTGCTGGTGTGACACTGCCACGGTGGAGACACATCTCCCAGCTGGGGAGAAAATTGTGTCTAATTGCTCCTGATCGGCTCCTGTTGACTCCTGATTAGGAGTGACGGCCTCATTAGCATGTGAGCAGTGCAGGGCTGTCTTTATGGTGGAAAGTGACAAATAACCCAGCCGCTGAAAACTGTGTATCTAGCACCTGCCTGCAGTGAGGAGTGTAGCTCAGCTGGTGCTGCTTCTAATCACGAGTCACGACACAACAACAAATATACCTTCCCACCCTCCAAAATGAATGCCGAGAGCTACAGAGTCATACTGAAAATCTGCAGGTTATATTCAGCGACCACCATTTATTTCTGCTTACAATATTGAAGCTTGGCATTAGAATATGGTGAAAGATGAGGCAACTGGAACAGCAGCGTCACTGAAAGTCCATCATGATGTTGCTGTGACAGAGGAGTCAAACCTCAGCCTCACGTGTCCTCTCACACACAATCAGGCCATGATCAGCGCAGGTTTGTACGCAGCTGTGGGAGCCTAAGCCTTCATGACGAGGTTGTTGAGCTGTGCTGCTCCAGCTGATCAGCACCACCACAGCTTAATTTGACTACTTACATTAAGATGAATGGGAGAACCGTCAGCTTTGTGCACAGAGCCTGATTTGATGTACGGTATACAGGTCAAGATTAAATCAGTTCACCTTTAGTAGTACACAGGGTGTTTTAAGAGAGAGAGAGAGAGAGAGAGAGTGAGAGAGAGAGAGAGAGAGAGAGAGAGAGAGAGAGAGAGAGCAGAACTGCGCTACTTCTCTTTCCCTCCTGATGTCGTGTGTCCGTCAGAGAACGCGTATTTTTAACGTGAAACAGCGGTTTGGTGTTTAACAATCTAATTAGGTCCATCTATATTTTCCCTTTCCACGAATCTAAAATCTCACAAACTCTAGTGTCCTGCTGCTGACTGAGACAACCGGCCGCTCCTCTAACTGCAGCAGGAGGACAGAGGAGATCCCACACCGAACCTTTCATTTTAAACTTCACTCAGAATTGTTTGACGTCAAGAACATGATTAAATTTACCAACATTTTAGATTTCTTTCCAATGACATATTATCGACTGTAATAAGAAACATTTGGAATTGCACTCAGAAGTACCTGAGCACTGTGTGGTCTTTAATTTAATACATCTATGAATCTATATCTATTAAAATAAATTAAAATAAAAACAGATAACAGGCCCACAGAAGTCTTCATCTCTCTCACTGCACCACATAAATCAAACGCCCTATTGTTCCTACAAGCACAACTATATCATTCATCCTATTATATCTTGATTGACTTACCAAGACTCCTGCATAACAACTACTAATATCCACACACACACACACACACACAACACAACAAGCACACAGGACTGTTTAGAGTTGTTGGAAAGTTCATCTGATGACTTTAGGTGGAGGCAGGCTAACACTTCCCATTGACTACCAGTGTTTGAGCTAAGCTAATTAGCGGTGGGCGAGCTAAGCCCATCTCTTCCTTGTTACTGTCAAAATAATGGAATCTATCTTCTTGACTTGAACTCAGCAAGGAGACAAATAACAAAAAGAAAACACGAGCTATTCAGAAGGAAGCAAGAAACTTCTATGGCGGCTTGACTAAGGGTGTGTGGAAGGGACAAAACAGCAGTATGCACTTACCGTGATTTTTAAAAATTAATACGTTAATCGTGGTCTTTTAATGGATCGCATAAATGAGTTAACAGCCCTAATTTTTAGGCAAAGTAACAAAAATCATCTAGTTTCAACTTCTCAAACAAAAAAAAAATAGTTTTGTGACATTAAACTAAATCTATATTTTGACAAACTAAAGTTAAATGATTGATTGATCGAAGAAGTAATCTACAGATGAACTGATTATTGAAACAATGATTAGTTACAGCCATAAAACCTATAATAGGAACCCTCAGTTAAAACCTGTTGGGAGTCTGTTAGCTTAGCATAATTAGCATTTTTAACGTTTTTGTTCACATCCATCAGCATGTAATTGAGGCAGATCCTTTAACAATACAATCAGAACAGCAAGTGCAACAACAACTTTGTCAGATAAACAACAATGTAAACAAACAAAGACAGTCTCAACTCACCACAGAAGCTTCTTAAGTTCCATCGAATGACAGAATCGGTCCTGTTCCATTTTCTCTGTCTTTTCCTTCTCCTCCTCACATACAGGTTTGTAAACATTTTCCACATTTGTAAAAAAATGGCCGCTGAGCTATAAGGTTTTGATTGACACCTGACTTCACCTGCTAAAAGACTCCATGTTCTCTCCTTTCTAAAAGGAAGTCCGGCCCCTCTACCTTTAGCAAAGAACAAGCCATGACAGATGACTGGCGTTTGAAAGAGCCAATGAGCTTCAGAAAGGCAGAGCCTAGGTTTTTTTTTAAAAAAAAAACAAGAGGATAAATATGGCCATCACAAAAATAATTTCTCAGTTTTTAAAGTAGTACATGGTCCAAATGTGCGTATTAATAAAGATATAGATGTTTTCAGGCTAATAACTACCATCTGTTGTTTTCTACATGCGTATGTTTCCAAAAAAGTTAGGCATAAATACAAAAATCGTATTTTTCAATGTGTGACGACTTTTGTAACTCAGCCACAGGAGCACTTACAGTGATTCTGACTGTTTATTCTGTGTTCATGTGTGTGAATCTGGCTATCAGCTGATCCACAGTGTGTGTTTCACAAGTTTGTAGCTTCTCAGGTTCAACATCTGTAAGCCTATTTCCAGCTGTCGCACACACACACAGAATTTGTGACAGTCACACGTCTCAAGCCACCACCAGCACTTTAACTGACCGAACCAGCTTTGTGCAATTACCCTAAAGTAAACAGGAAGTTGCCCCGGCTGCTAACAGTCGCCGTGCCAGCGCCAGGGCGAGTTCTTGTGATGGCTGCTGTGTTTTTAATTTGGGTTGTTGGTTCCACTGAAACCCTCAAACATGCTGGCGCTTTCTACTTGAATTCCTTGAATGTACACGCTGGCAGACGGTGCAGCAGTTCATGGATGTGTCTGTGAGATCATAACTCTGGTGTTTCCTGTGCACAGCTGCCGTACCTGCTGCTAAACTCCACAGGAACCGACCTGAAGACTCGCATGCACCCTGTGTTCTTCGGAGAGAGCATCGAGGTCAACCCCAAACCAGAGCAGCAAATCAAGTAAGGCAACTCCAACACATAAAGACGCTTATTTGTTACTCTTACTCATACTCTTGTCAACGCCGCCTCCTAGTGTCCACCTTCAGATGTATTTTTCTAAAGAGTTCTCTCCATTTCCTTTCCAGGTGCAACTCAGAGGTCAAGTATGACTCAGACAAGCACTACCAGGACCAGGTGTACTGCGCCCCCGTTCCCACGCCAACCACCTTCAGCGAGACAGTGGTTGCGGTGCATAACTGCACTTGGAGGAGCTACAAGTCTCAGGTGTACCTGGAGCCGCGGCAGAAGCCCGTTAGCTACCGGAGCACCACCATCATTTACCCGAAACACGCCAAGAACACTTACCGCACCACGCTCAACTACAACGCCATGAGCTCCCGCCGCTGGTTTGTCTCCACGGTGCAGCTGCAGTCGAGCGAGGATACGAGTCCTTGCATCATCTACACAGAGGACCTGTAGGGCCACACAGGCAGAGGGCCACCTGGTGATCATCTGTATTTGTTTTGGAGGACGAGGAACTGAGGAAGGCCCCTGCTGAGAGGGAAATCCTTCAAGTAAAACCTGGAGCCCCTAAAACCCTGCTCTGTTCATCTTTACCTGCCATGGATGGAACTCTGGGAAACCTTTAGTGATATTTCACCTGAGTGTTTGTAGACTTTCTACTGATGCGGTCTTTAAAAAGGGAGTTGGTCCTCTGAGAGTTTATAGCTGCATCTCAATGGTTGATGTCTTATTTAATACAAGAGCTGACAAATTGTGGCTTTGCTCTCCTTCAGGTTGAACTGTAACGTCAGTGAGGGTAACAATCAGATCGTAGACGTTTGTGCTCAAGTTAAGATGACACGTGTCATGGATTTCAGCCAGTGCAGTCCCAGTCACGCCAACATGAAGCTTTCTAATATGGCTTTATTGCACTTGTTTTCTATATATCACTGCCCTCTCTGTAAAAATGTAGAGGGGCAATTCAGTGCTGCACGTGAAAAAAATTGGACCAAAGATAGTCTGAACAGTTTATTACGCCATACACTGTGACAGAACAGATTTTTTTTACAGATTTACTGAACACACCAACAGCAGCTCGTCCATAAGGTTGGAATTGAACTAAAAATGCATGTTTCAAATGTTCCTGTTTTTTCAAGTCTCTGGAGGATATCTGAGAAACAGGAATATTTAAATAATTTGGAGCTAAGAGTGATTTCATAAACAGGTTCTTGTTTCGTGTCTAGGAGGTACTGAAGGGCAACAGAGCAACATTCAATTCATGAAGTTTGGAAAAGAACATCCTGGATTATTATTTATTAAGAGTTTGATGTTTAGAAACTCAGTTCATCTGCTTTATCAGTGTGGATTTAGGACCACATCATCTGCAGTTACCAGATGAAAACATATGTTTTCAAGGCCTTTAAATATGGTAGCAAACGTTGTACGGTGTGATTCTGTCTATCAGTGCAAGAGTTTGTCTTTAACCTGCTTACAGTGCTTTAAATAGTGAAGCTTTTTACATCCAAAGTGCCAAAAAATGAGACAATCAAAAGGAAGAGTTTGACTGCGTAACGCTTCTCTGTCACAACCCATCAACATAACTATACTGAAGCAGAGTGAGTCGGTTAATTACTTCCTCACTAATGTCAAAAACAAACAGAAAAACGGAAACAACTGCATGGTTTAGTAAAACAAATAATCTGTTTCAACTGCCGCTTAGAATAGCCCATTGTTTTTGGACTGGGTGGCACCAGCTATTCATAAATCCATCACTATGTACACGATTCTTTAGTTATAAAACATGTTGCACCATTAAAAAACAAGAAGACGCTCTCCAACTCAATCGCTAATGTAAAAATGAAATCAGTGTATCATCACAACTTGTAGCATAACTTTCAAAAATTACAACTTTCGGGAGCAAATGATATTCTAACTTCATATGACAAAAAAATTAAGCTTTAGTTTAAAGTATTAAACACTGATGAATATGTTTTTCAGTTTTAATATTCATGCAGTAGCTAGGCTATCTGATTAAGCTAACCTAGCTTACATTATTTGGTCACTAAGTCTGACATTATTACAGAGCATTCATTAATTTGAAGTACACTTGAGTTAAATTTGATTAAAATTTTGTCAAGTGTCAAGCCAGACACCTAAACATATTAAATATTTCCTTTTACCCTTCACCTTAAAGTTAACAAAAATTAGCCTTATCAGTTGGTTCAGCTAGCTGCGTAACAATTAGCATTAGCTACACTTGGCAGTTATAGGGTGCAGACCATATATTTAATAAAGGCCAATCTCTGCATAAGATTTGTGTGTGTGTGACACAATTAATTCAATGAAGTTTAAATCTCTGTTGTTTAGGAAACACTTATTTGCATGTTTTCACTGTTAGTAGGCACTATTTGTTGAACGGGAATTTGACAAGCTAGCAGTCATTATTCGGCCAATTTGTCTGACATTATTAGCAAACGTTCATTAATTTAAGGCATGTTGTTGCTATAGTCTCCCGAAATCGCACATCAGATGTTTAAGCTATATTAAATATTTCCTCTTTTACCCCCCATTTTAACATTAGCTAAAATTAGCTTTGTCAGTTTGGTCAACCAGCTGCGTAACAATTAGCATTAGCTGCATTTGGCAGTCACAGGGCATAAATATTTAATAAAAACTATCTCTTCATAAAAACTAATGTGTGCAACAAGCATTATTACATTATGTGTAAATCTCCATCTAGTTAATTAGGCATATATTTAAGAATAGCTGGTGCAGCGTTTCCTGTTATTTTCAAAAAATTGTCGAATTGGGCAGTCTGTAAACCAAAGTAGCTCAAAAGCATCAAACATCAGATTTCTCTTTTGAAGATGTAAAATAGATTTTGTCATGACTTCTTCTTGTGTCTGTCTATATATATATATAGGTATATATTTTGATTATCGAACATGGCGGATATTGAATCTTCAGACTTTACCTCAGATTTTCTTAGTTATCAGTTTTATTTCTTTGCAAATGTGTATTCCCGACCTTCAGATACAGTCTTGAGCTTGCGGTCTTGTTATTTTCATAGTTTGAAAACCCTCCAGGTGAGTGTGATGGAGGTGGTGCATCTGTAGGCCTACTGTAGGATGTTTTCTGGGTTTTAATGAGGAATCAGAAAGTAGCAAGACAAGAGAAGAAAAGTCAGATCTGCTCTTGCAAAAGAAAAACTATATGAGATGAGGTTGTCGTTGTAAAGATGGATTTTTATATAAAATAGTACAGTTCCTGGCAGGATGATGGAGAGATTCGATATGTGTTGATGGTCTGTGAAACGTTAGAGTGTTGAAAGAAAGTTGGTGGGTGTCAAGTTTAATGTTGGTGGTTTTATGTGAGATATGTTTAGTGTTTCTTAACACTTGATTTTGTTACTGTAAAATATTTTCCTGTTGTATATGTGGCATCGAGGCACTTCATAATTCTCTATATTTTTGTACGTCAATCTTCGTTCCTGTTCTGATCAAAGGAAATAATTTAAAAAGATGTATATCCTAACTGAATAAAAAAGCAATTCTCAAACCCTAATTTTGCTGTGGTGAGACCATTTGTTGCTTTATTTGGATGACGGCACATTGTGGACTACTTGCCTGCGTAGCACAGGTTCAGTGTTGTTCCTTCTGAAGGAAAGAGGAAGTTCTCCAGACACAGATGATCACACATTAAAGCTCAGTTTCTGAAATCAAATCCAAGCCAAAGTTAACTTTCTTAGCAGTAAAATACGGGATGTAAACGCTGAGCCGCACACGAAGAAGTCTCCACAACATAAATAAAGTTTTATCTGATGTCCTCAGAGATGTTCTAGCGGACTCAGACCGCTGTTACACAAATAAAAGTTCAGTTTTCGTGGAGGACAAATCATAGTTTCTATTCTGCACCATTATATCTTGTCCAAAGACAACAAACAGATGCTTTTGGAGGCATGAAATAAAACACTTATATGGGTTCAGTCATATATCATATGCAGGTCTACTTATATAAGGATTTTGTTACATGTCATCAATTGAGAAAGGAGTAATTTCCATCTTAATTTCATAACATTGTCGTCCTTGTAGTGCTCTGCCCGAGAGTTTCTTAAGGACATGATCATAACAGACATGTAGCTTGAGCTTTAGAACACCACAACTTTGGCATTTTGTCCTATTTTTAGAATTTTGCCTTGGTGGCCAACAAAGACACATTAAAAAGACGCTGGGTGAGTTCAGGGTGTAGTAAATGGAGACTTGATATAAACAGTAAAAAACAGATTATACATCTTAGAAATCAGAGTCAAGCAGAAGCTGGCACTATACCACTTCACATAAACATGCTGGTTTGGTCCTCAATGCAAATATGAGCTTGATGGAGGAAAAACTGAGAGAATGTTGGTTTGTGATGAATAAAATGAAACTGTGTCGTGACTCTGGTTTTCGGTCTTTGGCTGAGTTTAATTTTATGCTGCAGGCGACATGTTTTGAAGATGCTCCTCAAAGTAATGCTGTCCAGAATCCAGCCTTGGGGTGTTTTCTCAGAGCACACCAATATATTGCCAAGTGAGCCAAGATGCAGAGATGTGAATGTGACGCTGTGGAGTCGGCTGGGACATTTGCCTGAGGAGAAAATGGCCACAAACATCTTTGACTGGGATGAAGAGCAAAATTATCCTCAGTGGAGAGATGTTGTATTTTCTCTTTCTGATGCATGTTTCAGGAACAATTTAAGTTCAGAAACTTTGTTCAAATTTAAGATTGGGCAAAATTTTGAATACATTTAAAGAGCAGACAGAGGTCTGCACGTGCTCAGTGAGGAGCTGCTTCCTCACCGTTGGTCTTTGAAATATTCAGAGTATTTCTGTATTTGACCTTGCGATTGTTTTATTGAGGACAACTTCCACCGTGTGAAGTGAGATAAGAACCTGGAATTGTTTTTTAATGTTTGCATGTTATTCAATGAGTCAATGAGCCTTACAACAAGAAGGTCCTGGGTTCAATTCCCTGCTGGGATCTGGCCTTGCTGTGAAGAGTTTGCATTCTCCCCTACCACCAAAAACATATACATATGGGTACAGTTCATGGCACTATGGTACACCTGGAGTCCTCAGGCATCATATACTGGCTGTCCACTCCTAAAATAAATTAGGATGAGTCAAATGCAGAGAAATCGGCAAGTGTGACAATTTTTTGTCATTTTTTTTTTTTTTTTTTGTATTAAGGATTTTAGAAAGTGCATGAATTTAGACAGAAAACACTATCCAAGTTATCCAGAATGTTGTTTTCTTTTTTACATTTGTATGACTTTGTCATGTGACCACAATGTCTGGGCAACGTGAGATGACGGACACTCAAAAAATAAATAAATTAAAAAAAAAAAAAATCAATCAACATACAACTATGGAGATCTGCTCTTCGTCTGGATGCAGCACTTACATCTTATTTTTGAGAATTAATGCAAAGTTATGACAATCTGCAATAAAGCATCTCCTCCAGATTCTCTGTCAGACACGTACCTGTTGAAAGTACACCTACACTGCCCCCTAGTGGTTTCTGACTTGTCTTATTTTGCACGGACAGAGCAAAACAAATGAGTGAAAACGCACGTATCAAACAAAAACACACACTGAGACCATGATTGGCAATAAGCTTTTTATTTAAACATTAAGGCAGTGTCTTTTTTGTTTTTCATTTTTACACTGCTATCCACAAAGCTTGCTGGTGGGCATGTAGAATTTAACCATGTGAATATTTCTTTTTTTTTTTTCTTTTTTTTTCCAGAATACCAACCTTGAAGCAAGCCACATAAATATTTACATCTCTTTAGTTTTATATACAATCCTTGCTATTATACAGTGGGTTATAATAAAAAAAAAAATCATTATGAACAAAATGGTTGAACAATGTACTGTTTATGTCAACCCCCCCACCCCACCCCCCACGCTTGGACAGTGAACACATCCGCGATCAACTTTTGTCTTTTCGCGTTTTGAATGAACTGGTTTTTTTGATTTGTGACACAATGAAAATCAAAAACGATCTGTAAGAACACAAACAAAATGGATGCATGTTAAAATTCATTTCAGGATACTTAAAAAAAACAACAACAACAACAACAACGTACGAGTCTGTCATCGGTTCAGGGAACAGCTGGATATGGCTTCGTCTGTTTACCGTCACATTCTTCAACTTCATCACAGGGTGAATGATAAACACGCAGAGACCAAAGTGCAGCTAGACTGTAGTTTTGTCTTAACTGGCGAGAGAAAAAAAAACATGGCTGAGTTTTCTGCAGGTGTGGCGTGCTGGATGATTCGAGGAGGAAGAGGAGGTAGTCCTCTAACAGTCGTGTTTATGTTGTGAGAATCCACGGTGACAAAACGAACCAGAGGAAACGTCTTTCTAAACCGTCATCGCCTCGGAGAATTCAGTCAGAGAACAGAAATCATCAGAACATTAAACTGTTGCAGAAAAATGTGAGAACATGAAGACGCCTTCATCGACCTCCTCGAAGCAGCACAAACACACGAGGACGATGAAGTACACTTGAAGTTCGTTACTGGTCTCGTAGTGGAGAAAAGGTTTGATGCTGATCTGAGACAGAATCGTCTTGTTCTGACGAGACAAACAGTTAAAAGCTAAGGCTGTGATGATTTAGAAGAAAAGAAAAAGCACAGTTTTTTTGTGTGTGTTTTTTTTAAAAAAGGACGTTTCATTTGCGTTGTTGTCGTCTGATTTCCCTGCGTGGACAGTATAAACCCTGTCATGGGGGGGCTAAAAGAAAAATTGTGCGTCACGTTAACTTCAGTACTGTATAAGTAAAATAAATGGCACTTAACACTAGGATAATCTCATAACTGTACAAAATCTGCCTGGATGAGGAGTCGGCTCTCAGCTCCTCCCTCCAGGTAGCGAAAGGTCAGAGGTCAGACCGTCACAACAGCTCCTAGACGGGATTCAGGCAGGCGAGCTGAAGCTGGCGTTGCCATGGACCGAGGGTTATAGAAAGATGGCTTTTTTTCGTCACCTCTATAATGCAAGCCAACTCCCGGCGATGCTGAGGAGTTTGCCTTGAAGCAGCTTTAAGGTTGGTCTGCACCTGCTCGCAGCGGCGGAGTCGTCGTTCACGTGAATGTGATTGTCGCTTTGAGTGTGGGAGCGATGAAGAATATTGGCGGCAAGACCAAAAACTAAACAGATAGGTGCTGAGGGATACCTCCACAGTGGGGTTTCCATGCTTGAGTCCACGTTCACCTGCCCCAGGAAACACAGATTCTTAAAAATGCCATTGTGAACAGATCAACAACTAAGTGCTTAATATCCAAAAACGGTTTGAACAAACACAGACATGGTTAATATAAAAACAGTGAGAAAGTGTCACTCGTTTCAGTGCCATCGGTCTGGCAAATCATCTCTCCCCACACGCCTGAGGTCAACAGGCCTTCGCCGTTCCTCAGGAGCCTCCCTAATATATGACATCAGCAATGAACAGCATGTTTACCCTGTAAACCAATGATATGACCCCCCGCCCGCATTACAATCTCTGCCTCCTACCCCAAAAAAGACACATCATTGCAGAGAAAAGACAACAAATGACACCATCAAAAGTTCACCATCAAAATGTACTAAAGGTCTCAGCTCACATTCCAAACACAGGACTGGACTGACTGAATTTAAAAGGAGCCAAAGAAAGAACCAAAACGAGAAAAAAACCAACATGTCGGTTCTCCTCCCGCCGCCTCGTATGAGTTCTTGTTGTGGTAGCAGAATGCGGGCCGTCTGCTCCGATGGTTCAACGTGAGGAAATGTGAGAGGGTCCTCGCTGTGTGGGCTGCTGCTCTCAGGTCAGATCTGCAGTCAAATCTGTCAGCACAGCAGCGTCAGCGGGCTCCTGACCGGACCAGCGACACGCCCGCAGAGTCCCGTTCACACAACAGTCAGCACATCGGAGCCGCACATGCAAACAGTGCACATCCGTGTGTCTGCGTCGATAAGGCCAGTGAGGAAAAGTAGTAAAGTTAAAAAAAAAAAAAAAGAAAGGAAAAAAAAAGAAAGAAAGTGATTTGTCCTTTAGAGTAGTCCTGGAGTGAATGCATAACACATAAGTGCAAGCAAACACACACACTCACACACACACACACACACACACACACACACTCTCACACACACATACACACACATATACACAATCGCGCACACAGAGCAGCAGTGTTCCAGCTCGTCCTGCTCGGCGTCTCAGGTGTGAAAGGAGGAAGTGATCCTTACTGATGGAGAAAATGCTGAGTGGAATGGTGGGGGTGTGTTAGCAGGCGCGCGTTTGTGTGTGTGCGTGCGTGCGTGCATGTGTGTGTGTGTGTGTGTGGCTGCAGCAGCACAGAGTTGGGTGACTGTTAGCAGGTCCTGTGGTGCGGCGGAGCTGCGGGTCACTCGCTGTCAGACAGGGTCTCGTACTGAGACATGAGCAGAGGTTTGGGCTCCTCCTCCCAGGACCGGCCCTGTCCCGGCCCTATGCTCGGCCCCTGGCCCCCCGGCTGACTGGAGGAGGGGGAGGGGGCGGACACCGTCCCGCTGGGGAAACGCATTATCAGCGGGTTACAGGGGAAAGGAGTCGGAGTCGAACCTGCAAAAAGCAGAGAGGCGGAACTGTTTAAACATGTTCTAGACACGTTCTCCTTTCAAACACAACTGCATTTAATCTGCCAGCGGTTAATCAGTCAGGGTTTCATCGAGGGAATCAAACCTGTGGATGAAGGCCGGTCCTCCCACACACGGTTGGTCAGAGGAGTTCTTCTGTTGCAGTCACCCTCAGAGTGGACTGAGGACACAGAGGACGGTCTCTCTCCCCCCGACAGGCCGGGTCCTGGAGATTTGGCCTTCCGTCCATTAGAGCGGCCACTCCCCTTCGAGGACTTCCCCCCGCCTGCAGACAGAGGAGGCGGAGCTTCAACATACACAATCACTCAAAGAACTGAACTACACATGCATGTAATGAGAGCTGTATAACTCTTCTTCTTCTCCCTCAGGCCCCACAGATCAGTACCATGACCTGAATGTCTGCAAACCTTCACAATACTGTAAAAAACAAATCCACAGAGGACTTGACTGGCTGCTTAAGAGGAGAACAAAGAAACTAAATCGCACCTTGTGAGAAAAACTCCTCGGCACGTCCGTCAGCGGCGGGCAAAGCAGACACGCTGGTGCCCATGGGGTTAGCAGCATTGGATGGCGAGCGTTCGTCAGACTGATCATCGTATTTGCCCATTAAGGCTTTTCTTATGATGGCCTCCAGGCCTATTGAGTTTCCAGGAGTCTCTGGAGTCGGGTGGCAGCGGACACTCACAGGTCCTGTGAAAGGAAGTAGAGTTAGATGAGTTAAAGGGATAAAGAGGCGGCAGGTACAGGGAGGGAAGTCACTCTGGTCTGACGGTCAATGAATGATCTAACAGTATTGAGGTTTGATTTTGTTAAAACCATCCGTTTCACACAGCATGTAAAGCAGCTCCGGCTTGCTTTTCACATATCAAGGTAACAGTCATGACCGAGACACACACACTGCGTCTGCAGCACGTCTGCTTATTTTTTCGGCACCCGTTAAAACAGATTAGAGCAGCCACGTAGCACGCGGGAGACGCGTGTCGGCAGCAATGCTACGCTTCAGCTCAGGAGGCTCGCTGATTTTTTCTACGAGACGTGCGCCGTTCTCTGCTAAAACAGACTGAGAAACAACCTGTTGCCACTCACATGTTCATTGTAGTTTCAAAATAAAACCCCTCACAAGCATGTATGTGCAGAGAATCTCACCGTTAAAATATTTAATTGTGAAGCATCTGAAGGATTTTTAATGTGTAAAACAGTATTTTTCATTTCAGCACAAATAACAGTCGAACCAGAGACCCAGTGTAGTCAAGATCAGTTTTGCCTGACACATAGTGAGCACATAGTAGCTCTTGAAGCTCGGTTGAACTAAGTTGAACTGAGCTTCAAGAGCTTTCCACATTTCTTCTCTACTGAATTTGCGTTACATGGATATTGTGTTCAGTGATGGACTTTTATTGTGAAAATTGCTT
>JAQLOL010000022.1:12250367-12263311 GCA_029783665.1 Naso thynnoides
TCTTGTTTCCAGAGGTGTGGACTCGAGTCACATGACTTGGACTCGAGTCACAAATTTGATGACTTTAGACTCGAATTGACAATTTCGTAAAAAACTTGCAACTTGACTTGGACTTTGACACCAGTGACTCGTGACTTCACTTGGACTTGAGCCTTTCAGCTTCAAAATACTCGGATTCAAATGGATTTAAATGCGTTGTCTTTCTCAGCAAGTCGCCACTTTTTCCCAAAGAATCCATTTTGTCTGAAGTATCTGACAACATCCAATCAAATTAAAGAATAAACCATGAAGAAGTGGGTTATCTTTTTTTTCTTGTCTTAATTTTATTTTAAGAGGTAAATACCATTTTTTGAAAGCATTCAGGATTGGTGCAAATTTACCTGATTAGAGGAGTGCCTATGACTTGTTTAGGACTCAAAATTCAAAGTTTAGGACATTCGACTTGACTCGGGACTTGCCTGCCGTTACTTGAGACTGACTCGAGACTTGAGAACAAAGACTTGAGACTTACTTGTGACTTGCAAAACAGTGACTTTGTGCCACCTCTGCTTGTATCTGCTGCAGTCCGCAACAGTGATCAGAGGTGAACAGAAAAAAGTGAAAATGGAATGAATGAGAAAGGGATTAGGTTGTATCAGATCAATAATGTGCTGATGAGTCTCTCTCACACACACACACACACACAAACAGCAGCCGTGTTTCGGGTCGTTTTTGTTCTTCAACAGTGTAAAAGCCACTTTTCCAAATGTTAGTTTATGTTGCATCGAAGCAGCTTGTAATCACAGCAGTGGATGGAGAGTTCTCACTAACTGTCTAATAGCTCAAGTGTTTGTGTCTTCAATTTGTAGAGTTTCTCGTGTTTGTAAGAGTGTCGTGTTTTGTATTGTTGCACGGCACTCAATGAACTGTTGTCTGTCACAGCCACAAATTAGAGACTTGACTTTGGTGCAAAGACAAGCTGCATCAAAAGGATGCAAATTCCACTTCATAAACTATTGTGTTGTGATGAAAATTGCTGTTACTCTGGGAATTAGTTTGTTGCTCCCGAGCTCGGCCGAGCATGTGTGCGACTTCATTCAGCTGCTCTCCAACTCTGCAGAAATAATTTCTTTTCCAAATGAAAGAGTGTTTTTCATGGAGTGAGGATACAACAGACGATAAACTGGCCTGTGTTCATAAAACAGCTAGTGAGCCAGACGGCTATTCTGAGAACGTTCCTCTTAATTCATATATTTAAAAAAAAATAAAAATAAAAAAAAATAGAGAAGTCAGCAGTAAATTACATCATTATATCACGATTCCCCAAAGTGTGTGGAAAATATGAGCGCTATAGAGGCAGAGAGGGGGAGAGATCTGAGGTTCCTTTTTAGAGAATACACTTTCTATCCCTCCCCTGCAAGCGAGGCTTAGGGGACCGCGCTCTCCATGGACGCTCTGTGTGTGCCAGACTTCACTGGGTTTAGCAAAAGAAGCACAACTTATTGGATTATGGGGTCCACCATGCTCATACTGCTGGAGGCTCTGTGTGTGTGTGTGTGTGCGCGTGTGTGTGGGTGGCTGGGTGGGCAGCTGGTGAAGTGACGGAGGGATGGAGTAGTAAATACACGATAAATTCCCATTTACTTTCCCTATTTCGTATGCAGAGTTTCCCAGCGAGCATTGCTGCATTTTCATGTGCAGAGGTGAGGAGTTGAAGCGGGCCAGATGTGCTCGACCTGCCAGATCAGCTCGGGGTCCTGCGCATACAGGGGACAAAAGATCTTGCGGGAATAATTCATTTGAACCCAAACCATGATCTCTCTCTAGCAACTGTGTGTTTTTGTCCATAAAATAAGCACAGAATTATTAACATAATAAGTTTGTACCAACTGCACAGTGACGAAACAACACGCACAAATATCGAGTTTCACAAATCGAGGATTACCATCACACACACTTATGTTCTTTACATTGGAGAGTGTGTGCTGTGCTCGACAGACACACTAACGTTACTCAATGTGACTCTGTTAGTGTTGACAAAAACACTGACATAAAGGTTACAAAGGGCTTCAAACAATAAGAGGCAAGACAGCACTGGTTGATTTAAATGACAATAATTGTGTCAGTATGCGACAAGCTAACTACGAATAACACACTAACATGCTAACACAAACATAATTTTGCATTAACATGCTAGCGCTAACAGCGGATGAAACAGTCGTTTTTATGGTTTATTTTCAGTTTGTCTTGTAGTTTAAGTTGGTGGACTGCTTGCAAACGTGCAGAATGGACTGGCTGCTGAAAACATTAACCAATCATGATGTGAGACGGCCGTCACGATGTGTTAGATCCTCTGTGGGACCCCGAGCTGATCTGGCAGGCGGAGAACATCCGGTACGTACGCCAGAACAAACATCCTGCGTCCACACAACAAGTGGGAGACGCACGTCAGACACGCCGACAGCGAAGCCACACTTCAGCTAAGGAGGCTTGTAAATTTTTTTTCTACAACACACACGCGGTTGTCAGCCAAAATAGACGGAGAAATAACCTGTTAACAGTCATACTGATATTATACCAGCAACATTCGCTGTAGTTTCAGTGAATCATTTTAAAGAATCCCTTCATTCAATGATCTAAATGGGTAACAACAGACCATATTTGAACAAGTTTGGCGTTTTATTTTCGGATAAATGACAGTCAAACCAACCAGGACCCAGTGTAGTTAACGATGCTGTTTTATGTTAAAAAGAATCAAAAAGAAGATTTTATGGGGCGCAGCAGCTCTAGCAGAAACCAGACACTACATTGTAAATACTTTAAAAAAAAAAGAAAGAACAGACCAAGTAAAGAGGGACTTCTGGGTTTTAGGCACACAGATTTCTGTCTAAACTCAATACAGACAGAAATCTAATATACAGTGTATCATAAAATGAAATATTTTCATATTAATGGGAATTATCAAATGAAAACTCTATGTAGAAAGACAAGACATGCAGACACAGCACAGGCTGCATGTGAAATGAACCGCAAACGACGCAGACGAAGCAGGCGACTAAGACGTGCTGCAGAGGTAAATGCAAGACGTGCGTCCTGGGCGTCAGACTTTCAGAGGATAAACTGAGCACTGATCTGATATAATCTGACTGTGGCTGTACCTGAGTCGATGGGGATGCCGCGGGGCAGCGCTGCAGGGTCGAAAGCTAAGGGGATTTGGCGGTACACGTCTGCAGCTCCGAGCCCTTGCAACAGACGCTCATAGGTCTGCTGATCCGGAACGCCGGGGAGTGGTGATTTGGTAGCACTCATCTCTCTGGGGGTCGGTGTGGCTTTACGCTCCTGGGGCGGATTCTTACTGGAGCCTGAGGTAAAAACAAGGACACAGAACAAGTGAATGTGAAGTAAAGGTAAAGGTAAAGCAGCTTTATTGTCATTACACAACAAACTGCACGACGACATTGCAACTTTAGAGTGGAGGCTTAAACCTAAACCGCTGCGACTAAGCGCACCGCCACATTGCACCAACCTAACCTAATGTGCCTAACATGCATGTTTTGTTTTGTGGGATGAAGTAGCGACAGTTTCTGAGGTCCACGCAGTGTTTCATAGTTTGGCTAAAGCACGAATCTGTGTGAGAAGAACCCACCATCATGCTGCCTTTGGCTTGCCTCCCTGGACAGAGGGGAGCTCCGGTGCGAGGGTCCAGGGTAAGGGGTCCTCAGGCCGCCTTTGTCCTCGTAGCCAACTGGACTATGATGGGCTTTGCTTCCCTGCTCGGAGCCGAGCGTGAGAGGAGACAAGCGGGCGATAGGGCTCGCCGTACTGACCACTGCGCTGGGCCGTCCTTTTGTCGCCTCTTCATAGCGGCCCCTCTCGGCACGCATGTCCATGTGGGAGGGAGTACTGTGGTAGGAACGAGGGGAGCTGGCTATGATGGAGCGGACATCGTGACGTTTCCCTGAACCAGCTGCCTCCTGCTTCATGGGTGTTCCCTGAGGAGAAGCACAACAGGAATGAATATCAGTGAAGCTCGAGCTTTTAAACTTGTCCATACGATGTCTGTCTCTTGTACAGGACATAGCATCAGAATAACAGGCTACAAACGCCATGACTTCGCATTTTCACTGTGAAACTGCAGCAAACCAGCGACATAAACACAGATTCAGACAGCCAGTAGGAGTGGTGAAAAAAATAAAAAATAAAAAAAGATATAATGATATAAACGATTACTATCTTAGACGATTATTGGTCAATCAACTTGATACAACTTGAACTCGTTATTGAATTTACTGAGAATTTTTAAAACTTTGTCTTTGTGCGTTTACATTCTAGCAGTTTACTGTTTAATATGTAAGAAAAACTCCATAATTTTATACATACTTTACTCTGCTTTTATGCCATAATTTGCCACTCTGTCTTGTAAAACTGACTGAAGTAGATTCTAAAATTACCTCAGTTTCTACTGAATCAGGAATCGGTTCTGAACTGGAAATCGTTTTGAATTGAGAATCGATTTTGAATCGAATTACGACCCCGAGAGTTGAGTTGTTTTTTTGTCGGTTTTTTTGAGATACTGAAAGATTGACACAGCCAAACTTTCATGTCACAAACCTCAGGAAGCAATCCTGTCAACTTGCAGTTTGGGGCTACAGTGAAACATCGGCTGTCAGAAGAGAAGCAACAGGAAGCTACGTGACAGAACTTTGAAGTCAAGTTTTTCAATTTTCAAAACGATGGCAGAGACGAGTTCTGTTGTGAGAGGAAATGATGAGACTTGATCTGACAGTCTAAGAGCCAAACTGTAGCCTGCAATCGTCTTTCCAGAGCTGTTTTACTGCTAAACTTGTGCTGAAGCTTGACGCTGTTCGTCAGTTTATCCTGAGGACACATCATGCCGACCTGTTGGTCAGCTGACACATTTATTTTCTCTGATTTTATCTGTTGACTGAGTCCAGACAAATCCTTAGCGTGCTATATAATGCTAGCTAAAAGTTCCATGATGATTCATGTCAGACGCTAACATTTTTATGGCTAGGAGCTACTGATGAAGACAGTTTTGAGGAATGTAAAGCATGAAGGGATTTACTGGTGAGAGCTTGCATAGTGTGTCATTTTGAAGAACAGAGATGAGTTTTTTGGGGGCGGAGTTAACTGATGGTTGCAGAGGAACTTTAGGTCAGCAGACATGAAGGTTTGGACAGCATCTGCAATGTTGCTGTTAGCGTGTGTGCTAATACCTGTGCTATGATGCCCTCCTTGCCGGGCTGTCTGAGCTCCTCCCTGGGAATAAGGTGGATGGAGCGGCCGGCCTCCTTCACCGTGGGCACCATGCCCTCTCTGCCCTTCATGGGGTCAGAGAGAGATCCGGGCCCTCGTGGTGGGGAGCCCTCTCTCTTCATCTGCTTAGCTTCCCTCCTCATGTAGCCATCCTGAGGATCCAGATGACGAGGTATACCTGAAATCATGAGAGCAGAAATGCTGCTTTTAGGTTGGATTATTTGTGAAGCACTTTTTTAAAGTGCTATATAAATGAAGCTACTATTATGATTAGTATCTTGTTTTTGTGGATGCATATTTCAGTTTTTATTTTGATAATTTAAACAGACTGAAAACAGACAGGAGGCACAAAAAAAGATTCCAATGGGATTAAAGCAGCCTGGCTGACAAAGAGGCAGCTCTGAGAGCAGCTTCATTCACTCCTTTCTCCAGGCAGGATGAAGACAGGATGGTTATCTGACTTCACTGCTATCAGATTGATAAAAGTAAAAATAAACATGAATGTACGGCTGCCTGCGGGTGAGCTCTAGTGAACATGCACGTTCTGCTTCTTAAAAAAGAAAATGTCTCTCTGCAGCTCTGCTGAGTGAGCACTGACAGTACAGTGTGATAAAGTTTTTCCTTCAAGAAAAACACAGAATACAAACAGGAACGACAGATCCCATGAAACAGCATCATCTTACACGGAGACGCATTGACACTGAGTTTGAGGATCTAATCTGCTGCAACAAATTCAAGACTTTTCTCAGACCTTTAATCTTTCATGGATTTAACAACAAAAAATATAATAAAATAAAATAATCAGGGCCGTGTCTTAACTTTTTTTGTACATAGCACTGCTGCAAAGGAGGTTGATAGTTTTATAGCACAGGCCAAAAAACTTGTAGCACCATTAGACATCTAAAAACAACCACATGTAGTGCAGTTCATCACACAAACTGGTATGTTGTGGAAACTATTAATGTTGCACACAGGGCACACAAAATCCAGATCTCACTAAAAATAGTTTTCAGACAATAATTTTTCTATATTTGCACTTAATGCCGTCAATACGTTACACAAACAAAAAGTGCAAATCTTAGTTCGGTTTGTGGCTTATTTCTCCTCCTTTCCTATTTAAAACCTGAAATAAGATTCGTTAAGTGTTTCTCCAGGTTTACTGGTTGGGGGTGGGGGGGTTGGTGATTAGTACGGAGGTGGGCGTCTGATAGTGTACTCGACGTGGTGAGGGGGGGCAACTTCATCCATATGTTTTGATGATGAACCACAAGGTAAGAGAAAAGTTGGACCAGAATCACCAAAAACTTAAATGAGTCGTATTTTACAAGCATTCCTTAGATTAACGACGGAGCGTATCGACTTTGTCCTCAATTCTTGTTTCTGTCAATTAACCCATCTGCACTTCACATTTACATCCAGGCGACTAACGTTGTCATTTTAAAAAGATCTGTCTATTCCGTAGCAAAAAAACCCCCTGCCTTTTAAAACAAAAATGTAGTAATGGTAGCGTTGATGAGCCGCGTGTGTGTGCGTAAAGCTGTTTGTGTAAAGCGTGAATAAGCCGCCCCGTCAGTAGGAACAAGAGAGCGGAGCAGAGTCACTGCTCAGGACAGCCACACACACAACAGACACTCACACTTTGCTGAAATGAAATAAATGCGCATTTTATTCCAGAAATAAAATATTTTGTGCCTTTCTTTTTGGGAAGGGCAGCTGCTCCTCCAAATGAAAGGTGGAGGAACAGCGGTAGCTGACTCCCTCAACTTGTGGAGGTTAAGAGGACTGATCGCTAAGAACTGCAGGAGTTTGATTGAATGTATGGACTTTACGCATATGGGGAACCGTAGGAAAAACTACAGCTACCAAGGAGTACAGTGTGGTGGACTGAAAATAAAAGGTTTCTGGAGTTTAAATGATAAGGTTTATAATATCACATGTGTAAGTCATACTACCTTGTGAGATGGAACCACGGATGTGATGAGCGTCTTTGTACGGCGTGTGGTGTGGACTGTCCCTGTCATGAGGCATCGCTCGACCAATCAGACCTAAGGTGGAGGACGAGGAAAAGGAGGAGAAGCAATGAGGTGTAAGATTCAATAATGTGCACTGAATGTGATTAAATAAGGTTCAAACAGGATTATATCCAGCAGTCCTTTTGTGAGAGTGACAAGTCAACAAAGTCAAGATGGCGACAGATTTAATTTGTTAGCATAATGACTGTGACTGGATGTAAAAACTTTCTTCTTCACATGCAAAAAAATAACGTAAGTCATTTGAAATTTGATTTTTAGATTCGTTTTAGATAAGAGAATTTGTGCAAAACCACATACAAGAGAAAACACTCGGCAGGGTGCAGTTTTTGAAAGGCAGCGCTTACTGAGACAGCTAGGACAACGTTAAATTTCTCTCGCCACCTCAAAACCAGAGGAAAATTGTTTAATGGTTTTGGTCTTGACTCGGTCTCGGTTAGTGTTAGTTTAAAAGAACATCTGTGTCAAAATCCTTCTTCACGCTGATATTCATGCAAGGAAGGCAGCACTTATACGGAACTATTTTTCCAGCCGTGATAACTTTGATCTCCACAGCTCCCAGCTCTTCTTTCTCTCTCGCTCAGCAATTTTTGATCAAGTAAACGCAGACGTTCTCTTTAGAAGGGTGAATTATCTATAGCTAGCGACTTTCCCGTGTCCTATAGTGTTTCTATTCCCTGTTTCAACATAAATGGCAGCGAATGGGCTTTAAAAACGCAGCCTGACATCTACTGAAGTAACACATGGTCACATTTTATCAGCAACATTTGCAGAAGACAGGGCCCATCTCTGCTAATGGAGACAAGTCAGAAATAGACTGGTTTGCAACTCTAAGTTGGGTGGTGCCTCTACCTTCGCAGGTGGTGGCAGACAGTGAATCCCTCATCGGCAGTCCTCTAGAGATTCCCCCTTCCATGATGTCATACGGACGCTTCAGGCCCAGAATTTCCCCCGGCTGCCCGGAGCCTCGGCCGTCATCTTTAGGGGTCTGAGAGGCGGAGCCTACAAATGACACATTGAAATGCACGTGAAAGACGTTAGTGTAATTAGATGAATATTACCTCTTAGTGTAGAGACAGTGCTCAGTGAAATCTAATAATTTGCATGAATGACTCACGATGAAATCTCGCCAGTTCTGTTCAATAGAAACCGTTTCATTTGTTCGGTTTGTGCCAGTTCTTACTCAAAACGAAAGCGACTGTTGGCACACCTCGTGTACTTACGGTCATATGTGAGAATGTGGCCGCTGATGCCCTCGTAAACCACATGACCTTTAGACAGCGCCTCCTCACGCTCGCGCTCAGCTCGGCCCGCGCTGTCCTCGGTGATAAGACGGGTTATGGTTCCCTTATACAGCACATCAGCCGGTGTCCCCTGCGTGAAGGAGACGTGTTATGAGGAAGTCTTATCATAACTTTAACATTTAAAAGGTGTTGCGGAGCACTGACCGAAGAGTCGGCCTTGATTTGCACCATTTGCAATTAATTACAGTCAAATCTAACAGACTTTTTGAACCACTTTTACATTTCAAGGACCAGATATAAAAAAAAAAATCAAAACACACACTAAGCAAACCAACCTAAAGTTGTGTTTTCAGGCATCACCAGGCTATGCAGCTTCGTGTTAGCTCACTGCACAGCAGCGATCGCGGACAGTGTAACAAACAGTCAACAAAGCCACCATGATGTCACCCGTCGGCTGGTGAGGGGTTGTTCAAAAGCCTCAAGTTTAAACACAACAGAGACATTTCTACAGCAGAAATTTAAAGAGAGGTAGTGAAATATAAAATAGAGTTAAATGAAGTGACTGGACTGCTGGCAGGTTCCTATTAACAAACACCCTGAAATATTGTCTCCAAACTGTACAGCTTACCAAAAAAAGACACGGGAGAAGTACCTGATCTGTACGAACGAAATGGGAATTCAAACTGAACACTGAATTGTCAGAGAGCGAAACCCACCACACTTCAACTAGCTCTAAAAGATGGAGGAAATTTACCTGAAAAAACCTAATATATATATATTTTTTTATTACACCACACATTAAAACAGCTGGATAAACATCAACACTGTTGGAGACTATGGCAGTTAGATCTTACTCAAATATTTTGTGGTCCTCCGTTAACGAACTAACATTCTGGGTCAATGTTACTCAGATTCTAGAAAAAATTCAGGCCGTAAGATTCCCAGCGACCCCCGAAATTATGAACTTGGGTTTGATTCCAGATGGAATAATTGGAAAAGGAGGAGATCCGTCTTCTCCTAATTCTGATACTTGTGGGTAAAACTGGTTTATGAGTGACCCTCCTGGATTGGGACAGTGGTGGGACAGTGTGAAACAAGGCTGGGAAGGATGGAATGTGTGCAAGAAAAGGAAAAGGTTGAGTTTGTGGATGGACTGATGAGAAAGAAAAGGGCATAAAAAGTTGTTATTACATAGCAGTGTCGCACCCTCTTTTTTTAATTTTAAACTTATTCATTATTTGCTCATGTCATTATTTTTACTTTGTCGCTTTTGGACGTCTTGATTGAAAAATACTGAGTTGAAAAAAAAAAAAAAAGGCTCAAGTTTAGTATGACTACCGAGGCATTCTGTTTCACTGGCGTCCGAAGTGACAATACTTGGAGCAGAGGTTGGAGCTTAAGCCTCAATATAAATTAAATAAGGAAGTTACATAAAAATTCATCTTCCTTACAGCTGTTACACTTATGAAAATAACTTAGAAAAACCAGAACCGCTTCTATTTTCACCCGGGCTGTAAACCTTTTGATTTTGCTGTGAAGTGAGCCATTTTAATGAGGCTCACTTTTGCAGCCAGCCTCAAGTGGTTATCTGAGGAACTGCAGCGTTCAGCACCTCCGCATTGGCTTCATTCCCCCGGAGGACGCCGCTCTGCCGAGTCTGTATGTGAGCCAGGCTCAGGTTATTACACTGCTGCGTGATTACTGGGCAATTCACACGTCCACAATGTCAGCGATCACACTGACTAGACAGTCCTGATTTATAGCTTGAATGAGCACTATCAGGAAACCTGACGGTCGATAAGATAAATGTAAAAAAAAAAAACACACAACCACACCGATTAAAACAGGCTGCAATTTATAGCTTTTACACAATAGAATAATAGGCTGGTGTCGGTTATCTGGACCTGTGATAAAATTAGTTTAGAAAACAGGTTAGAAGGTCAGAATCTAAAAAAAAAAAAAAAAAAAAATCTCCTGACACAATTACGGTAAAGACTGAGTGAGGAAACGGGAAAAAAAGCGGATGTAAGTGGAGCAACAGGAGCACATTACAGGTGGAGTTACATCCACAACATGTATTCTGTCCTTTTGAATTGCTTGTGCCCCAGAAAGTCACAATGGTGGGAGCTGACAGAGATCCCCGAAGAAGTGGAGCTGCAACAACAGACAGCTTTGTTGAAACCTTATGTCACCCGTTCTCGTAATCGGAGTGTGAGTAATATTTCTACACTGCTGGTGAGCGGAGGTGGACAGCTGAGTAGGTGACACAGCCGAGCCGCAGATCAAGTTTCTTTGTATGTTTTCCAGGCTTTTCCAGGAAGACGCTGCTGAGAGTTTGGGGCCAGATTAGGAGAGTTCTCTCTGTGTGTGTGTGTGTGTGTGTGTGTGTGTGTGCGTGCTGGAGCGAGGATGAGAGGTGGAGGTGGAGGTGGGGCACACATGCTTTGGTCAGTGCCTTCTAACAGGATCAGTTTGCTCTGACCAAAGCGGTCCTCAACCAGCAACATGTAGCATCATTACTTAAATAAATGTAATCTGTTCTTCTGTTTATTTTTCCTGGTAAAATGGTAAAAAGGTAAAGATATCATTCATTCTGCTGCTTGGCATATTTTCGCTCTGCAGGACTGTTCTCAAACAGCACATCTGAATGCAGCACCATCAAGTATAATAACGATTCCTTACGTGACGCAACGTGAGTGAGTGAGCGGGCGAACAGCTGATTGCTTCCATTTTTTTAAAGTGCTCTAACCGACACCGTGTGACAAACAAACGAACAGCTGCAGGGACGTGCTCGTCTCGGCTCTGTTTGAGCAAAGTTTCATGCACTTTGTTTGCCTCCAACCTATTTTGATTGTTCGAAATAGACGTTGATGTCCTTTAGTTTCCCAGCTCGTCAACACTCTGATGCGACGCCGCTTGTGGTCAGTCTGAACGCAGTATCGAGCTCCACCCGTCAGTGCAGGACTATCCAACTGTGTTGTTCAGGGGGCCACGTTTTCAGAAAGCAAAGTGTCCAGGGGCCGAACATCACCCCCAGCTATTGTTCTCATAATGAATGTATATAAACTAGACACAACAGTAGGGATAAGGATCGCTGATTTTTATGGTTACTGTCATATTTCCATCTCTAATATCTATTTATAGGCCTGTTGCCGGAAAAACAAACCCCATTTCTCATCCAAACAACTGTTTGTTCAAGTTTCTAATCAAAAGCTACATTTTCTTTTTCTTGATGTTACATTTAAACACATCATGACAGCTTCTTATTTATTTTTGCTTTGTAGTCATTTTACTGACAGGACCTTGAACCTCTCATTACGTGTAACCTTACGGCTCCCTGGTTAGTTTCATAACTTGCTCGTACTTGCTACAAAGTCTGTGTGCTCTCACAGTGACCGTCCCGCGGCAGCAGGTGAATGAGTTTATTTAGGTTTTTGTTTTTAACTCAAAAAAGGTCAAAGGTGACGCTGCTGCATTTTGGCTCAAGTTGAAGCATAATGTGGAGGACAGAGGCTGTGTTTCCCCTTTACAAAAAAAATTATTTGCAACATAAATTGCATCTTGCTTCCTCCTTTGCACATTCAGTTATTCTTTGTTTGGTTCACTACCTGTTTACTGTTTATTCAGCATTTATATTAGACAAGTCATGCACAAGCGGTTTGATTTAAATGACCCGGCTCATTAAATTGTAGAACCTACTAGACTCGATCTCGGCATTGATAAGCTCAAATGTTATTGAAAAGTGTGGAAGCAGGTTTGATCCCCCTCCCTCCACAGACTGCAGGGGACCAAAGATATCCTCTACGACAGGAGCACTCTCTGCCATCACTAGAGGTCGCTCATGACGCATCTAGTCAGGAAGTGATGTAAGATGGCATACAAGGAGCTTTCTCTACATCTGCACAGGCTCCATTATCTGAGCAGCAAGCACCTGAATTTTGAGCATTTTTTTGATTGGTTCTCTTGCTGAAAACTCCACCACCTCTTGTCTGCACGCTAATTTCGGACAACCAACTCTGCCAAATCTGCCTCTGAAAAGTTTAGTCTTAGAGTAACTTGCAGAGTAAATTTACTTGTAATCGAAATGCACTGCTCGAGTCAGATTTCGCCATACCTTCCCTGACTTATAGTAAAAGAAAAAGCTACCAAACAGCTGAAACTTTTGTAGTTTTTTTTTTCCCCAAAACACGTTCTGACATGAGATGATTAGTGTACTGCCTGTAAAGGTTAAAAAGTTAAAATGTTAAGTTAGAGTTCATAATTTAATAATTAAGCAGGTTTACAAAGTGTTTATTCTTTGGTTGTAAGAAACCGCGTCAGAGGAGCACACCCACGAGCTAAGCAGGCTGGTGATACAACATTATCGGAGTTTTCTGACGCTTGTGCCTGGGAAAATATTTATCTGTGAGTATTA
>JAQLOL010000022.1:12404977-12416881 GCA_029783665.1 Naso thynnoides
TCATTACCGGATGATCAAAAATATTCAAAAAAATTTATTTATAACATTAAAAAAATTAGTTCGTTAACTGCTGCATCTAAGTTGGAGGGGCTGACAAGAACGTGTCATGGGGATATAGGTGACATGCTGCGAGACAAAATGTGACGGAGAGATGATGGAGAAATTGCAGCCTTATGTGGGATGAGGCCTAATGTTAAGTAGATTTAAGTAATGAGTGGTGGGTCTTATGCTAGTAACATGATTTGAGCGGTCGACTTTCTCGTTAGCTAGCAGGCCAACAACAGCATCATTAACATCAGTCTAAGAGCTACGTGTGTGTGCTACACCTAACGTACGGTCAGTTTCATTTCATTGCCATTCGTTGTGACGCTAGCAGGTGTTTTACTTTTTTCAACTCCCTCTATTCGCGTCCCAAATCCATCCCAAAAATAGCGTACATCCTTTTCAATCCTATTTTTTCCAAATCGGCCCCGGAATGACAGGAGGTCCTTCAGTTCAAGCCCTGACAGTCTGAATCTTCTGTCCAAATTCTGCCACTGTGGCTTGTGGGTTGACCATATCCACCTGGAACTTCATATATTTTTCCACATTTGGCCAGTGGCAGGTGCTAGTTTCCCACCACAGTCTAGGAGGTCAAAGTTGCATCCAGAGTTTTAACGATGATGCTTTGACAAAGAGGGAAATGAATGAGAACGAAAACAGATTTCCTCATGTTAATAATGTCACCTGTATATGTGGATGTCCTTGGAACGTCCTATCTTGTCGCACCACTCCTGGGTGCGGGCGTCCATGCTGGGATTGAGGTCTGTGTCGTAGAAGATGATGGTATCGGCATCGAACACGGTCCCGACTGCAGAGCAGCAGCGGTTTGTCAGGATACTGCAGAACAGCTTCCTGTTTCTGTTGAACCTCTTCATGCTCTCCTGCAGGCACGAAACACCCGGCACATAAGCACAACGTGACAAAGACTACGACAGAAAGAGTTTTTCTTTTGAAATTGAACCAACTCATGCATTTACAGTACAGTTTTATCCTCATCCTTATTTAATTTCCCTACGTTTATATATGATTGGGAAGTTTTATCTTTTCTTTTTTCTTTTTTTAAATGATCTGTTTTCATGTGGCTGCTGTGGTCAGTGTTTTCTTACTGCAGGTCTGATTAACGATCCAGACACATGGATTCAATTTAAAATCACAGTTCAAATAAAAACCTTCGTGTTTGCGCTTAATATTTGGAGACCAGAAACAACAGACGCTGTTTGGAAGGCCTTGAGTCTTGGCTGTGCACTTCAACAATGTTTGCACCTTTTAGCGCCCTGGGAGGAACAGAATCCAGCAAGGAGGGAAAAGTGCAACACAGTTTGTCCCCTTGTTGATCCAGAACTCTGCACTGACACTGGGAGGTACTGGTGTTAGACGGGGAGGCACAGCAGGGTGGAGCTGTTAGTCAAAGACTAATCTACCATCAAAAGTCAGCAGGTAAATGTTTCTGTCTCTTATCAGCTCTGTGGCCATGATGTCCAATGAAAAGGATTGCCTCGAAACACACTGAACTGTATCAAAACGGGCTAAAATGTTATTTCCATGTTTCCTTTGGGGCTTGCTGACGTCATGCTGCCTGATTTTTGTCATTTTGCTAATTTAAAGCTGCTGGAGGAGCTTTGAGTTTGCAGAGCAGAACACAACGCTTTTTGTGACACACCTAACTTGACTGCAATTTTTTTGTTTTTTTCCAAACAGCTCTTTGTAGGATGCATAGCGATGAGGTAATGTATTTAATTGTGGGGTTGTGACAGTCCATTGTAACTTCTGCTACGCGTGCTGTAAATCGTATCGTCTGACTTTCGGTGCTTCTGCCCATCGAAGGCAGTCAGAAATGGCAAGATGGAAAAAGCCAATTTTCTCACCGTTGTTCTCATTTAATTAAGAGGATCTTCAGGAGGCATCGATAAGGAGTACAGACAATTTAATGACCAGTTCAAAGTTGCAGCCGGAAGCTTTAAATGTCTGAGAGCGGCTGTTCAATGACTCGCTAAACGAGAAAGTGTAGGCAGCCCAGATATTCACAAAGAATCAAACATCCACTGTAATCTGCTCTTACTTCCAGAAGTTTAGAAGTAAATCTTAGGCTCTACTCGCACTTTATCAAAACTGACAATTATTTTTGGTGAATGTCATTTTCTCTGGGTCGACTTTAAATAAAACTGTTTTTTAAATGATTTATTAGGGTTATTAAGCTTTTTGTAAGTTTGGTGAAAGAGAGAAACTTGCATTTAGAAGGTGCCTGATTATAGTTTTTGGTGAACAAGACAAGTATTTGAAGAAACAGTTTCTTGCCTTTTTAAAAATGTATTTTGCTTATATGCGAGATTAAGAACTAAAATATTCAGGGGCCGTGTTATTGCTTATATCACAGATATCATTTGCAGTGTCAAAACAGATCATTTTCATCTGGGTATCACTGACTTAATTTCAACTAAGGTTGCTGAAGCTGTCAATACTGCTTTTTAGAATCAGTTTGAAAGGTGCAGAATAATTTTACCCGTCGTTCTTCAGGAGTGAAGCTTTCATCAACTCGCACATAAGTGAGCTTTCTGTAATTCAGGAAGGCCTCCAGAATGTCGAGCATCTTCACCATCTGAGTGAAGATGAGGACGCGGCGGCTGTCTGACCTCAGCTTCTGCAGCAGGATGGCGAGAGCTTCTAGTTTACCTTCAAAAGAGAAATCACAAGTTGAAATTGTTGGCACGGCTGCAGTTTATGATGTTTCAGCAAGGTTTAACTTAGCGTCAGAGACATTTATTTTTAGCTGTATTATAGTAACTTGAACTACGTGTCCCAGACAATGGGAAGACGATGGGATTTAAAAGAAACAGAAAACAGATAACAGGCACATACTTCTCTGTAATACAATATTTTACAATAATTACATTAATTAAGAATAACAGAGCAGCAAAAAAAGCCTCATAACTTCAGTTTTTACTGGCTTTTTTTCCTTTAAACTGCCCTGAACCACACAAGATAAAGTCAGTACTGTTTCTTTCCAGGTATCTTTTCTGTCTAAAAGGCAAACTGAGCAAACCGAAGAATCATTCAGCCTGTGTAGACTTGCTGCACGTATAAAGTGATCAAAAAGTTGCGGTGCTGACCTGAATCCATCTGCATCAGCTGCACGTCAGGAAAACAGAAGAGACGCCGCGGTGACAAGTGGTGGATGTCAGCGCTGTGGGGGACGGCGGCCTCCTGCAGCCGACGGTGCAGGGATTTTTGCTCAAGGCTGTATGGAACCGGAGGATTGGCTGCGTACAGGTGAGGAGGCGGGGCTACAGCTGGCGGCACCACACACACCAGCCTAAAGGATGATAACAGTCATCAACACGAAAAGGTAAATATGTGTACGTTACTGTGAGAAAACAATGCACAAATTTAGACAATTTAAAGGTGTTTCATGATGCTTTCAAAGAAAAAGTGCACTACAGAATGATGGAGGCTTTCATAAGCACCTGTTGATGAGGCTGTTGGCAGCCTCCAGCCGCTCCTCCACAGAGAGCAGAGTGGACTGCAGTGCAGAGGTGGTAGCCACGCAGGTTTTCTGGGCTCTGATGCAGCTCTCTCTGCCCACCCACCTCCAGCCTCCGGCTGTCAGAGCAGAGTGACCAGGCTCTGAGCTCACGGCGCACGCCTGCAACAGGTCTGACCCATACAACACTCTGCGGCTGCAGCGTCGCTCGTTCGCCTCAAACAGGCGACTCAGACGCTCCTTCAGCTGCTGAGTCTTTTCTTCTGAAGACTCCTGAACGTTACGGCGAGAGAGGGCACAAAACATCACATTTATTTTTATTTAAAAATTGACTTTAGATGAAACTCGGCATCATAAACATGACTACGCCTGAAAGTGATTTTTATTTTTTATTAATGTTTACTGACCTGAGAACCAGCGTGAGCTGCAGGAGTGAGCTTGGAGGGAGATGATGTGGCGTTGGTAGTCACACCCAGTGCTGAAAAAGAAATATGTACAGTGTCACAAGACAAATAAATTCCATCTAAATCTCAGTTGATCCTACTATGCAGGAAAAATTATCACAAGTGCGCTAACCTACAGTATTTTAACAACATATTGCTGATGGATAACGTTACTAAATAACTGATGACGGTTAATCAGGGACGAGTCACCTTGTGGGGCTGCTGACACGGCAGGATGAGGTGCGCCAGGTGTAGCTGAGGCGTTGGAGGCAGGAACAGCTTGTGGCATCGTCTGCATTACCATCGATCCCTGGGGCCTGATGATCTGCTGCCCTGGAGCGGACACAATCTGCAGGATGTTGCCTAAATCCATGACACACAAAATACAAATATATATAGAGTGGCCTTCTTAATACCAAATACTTGGTAAAATGGCATTTGAGACACACTGAGCTGTTTAATGTTTTAGCTGCTTTAGGAAACAAACAACCAACAATTTCCAGGTTATATGCGGTTGTTTAACTTCGTGTTATAGTGTCGGTAAAAGAGACAGCACCCCTAAACATTTGTCAAATTTCACGTCTTTTAAAAAATGAGCCTTTATTTTTTTTTTTTTCAAAGATTGTCTGAGTGCACATGCACCTCTGTTGTTTTAGCTAGCGGTGATGTCAGCAACCAGGACTGCGCTGGTTGTCATAATATCTCAGTTTACCATTGTTTACGATCAAACGGTCAATGACCATCGTTCAATGCCTTAAGAAAAGAACGACCATCCATAATTAAATTCAAAGGTCTAATTATCAATCACATTAACGACCTATTTTCAAAATGGAGGTCAATGTGATCAGTATCGAAATGGAGGAGAATACTGTAGAAAATGTCATGTCAAAGAAAGATGTACGTGTCAAAAGCTCCAAGAATGAAGATAATTATGGTCAGAAAAAGTGTGACAATGGGATGGACATTACCGAAAGTACCTTGGAGCTGCAAGGGCTGTCCGGTAGTGAGCTGACGGAGCTGGCTGGGGGACAAAGTGAACTTGTTACCCTGAAACTGCAGAGTGACAGGAGTCTCCGGCTGGGAGATTCGATTCTGACCGCCTGCTATGTTGGCCAGCTGTGCGATCTTCACCACATCCCCACCTTTAACGCAAAGAGAGCACTGATGAAAATCAGCTTGAAAAGTCTGACATTTTTACAGTTTCAAAACAATACGCTCTGCTTCAGTTAGTTAAAGGGTGAAAAGAGACCACACATGCAGAATCAGGGTGGATTAATCAGAGGAGCGAGCACAGCTGCCCTCCACAACAGAATCATAGCAGCTCCTATTTTTACAAGCCCTGAAGGGAAAAGAAAAAGGCTACGAGGGAAATCCTCAGGTGACACATAGAGCCTGAAAAATTAAAATATGAAGCACCGAACTCGACTGCCTGTTCCAGGCAACACACTCGTCACCAGGAAAAAAAAAAACTTAAAAACTCAAACAGTAAAAATAGACCAAAGTTTGCAGGCGGTGGAAAATCTAAATGTTTTATGGATACCTAATTTTAAACAACACGATAATGTTTAACATCTCTTTAAAGATTGTTTCTGTTAACTCATTCAAACAAGTTATTGAATAAATTACATATTTACAAATCACAAACTGGTCATTAGTGGGAACGAGACATTAGCATACACGAATCATTAAGTCGAGTTTACGTACGACTGATTTGCACAAGTGATTTAAGTTTCACCTTAAACCTGCTTTGTTATATTTAAAGGACCAAACCAGTGTTCTTACAGGTCATTGTCCTTTGTCACCATTGGCCACATTTATCACATAAACCCCGCCCATTTCCCCCAAAATAGCTTTATCTATGAGATATGGAGTTTATTTCAATTAAAAGAAAGCAGCTGAAAATGTGTGACAACGTTCATTAGAAAAAAAGTGTGTGTCAAAATCCTTCTTAATGCTGATATTCCAGCTAGGAGGGCAGCACATGTAAGGAACTATTTTTTCATGCGTAATAACTTTTATTCTCCACGGCTCCCTTCTCCTCCCTCCCTCTCTCTCTCTCAGCGATTTTTGAACAAATAAACAAAGACGCCGTTACCCAGTGAATATGTTTTTTTTGTGTGTGTGTGATTAATTCGAACCTCAATAAAGTTTTTCTATCAGCTGAATGGGCATGAGAATTGTCGCACAAAGCAAATATTCTGCAAAAAAAACGTTCCTTATGTCTTTTGAATCAAAGTTGAATTTTTCAAAGCTTTCGCACTGTGAAAAAAAGGCATTAACCAATCACGGTGGATGCTACGTCCATCTCCTACTGCAGAGTGGAGGTTTACAGGGCCAGCGCCACGTTCTGAGAGGAAGTTTGGGACGGGTGGACCAAAAATCCCTCGTAATTGAAAACAACACAGTATTAAATAAAAGGAAATTTCCAGCAAGATGGGAGACAACCTTGATGACAGGGAAAATACTGTTTCATTGTGATTTCTACATGCAGGGAAGAATAGGAGCCTTTAGTAGGAGTCTTTTTACTGCTGTGTGCGGTGTGGACCTGAGACTCAACTCGCTGTGCACAGCAGGCTGAGTCTCACGTTGAGGCTAGATGAGGGGGATGACTCCATTTTTTCCTCTTCAGAGTGAGCTGTCAAAATGCTTTTGCTAATTCCTACACCTGTGTATCTGTCGCAAATTGTGTCTAAATAGTTTTGATCTGAAAAAAAATCTGTATGGCAACAATATGCATTTTCGAGTCATTAGTCATTCGATGTGAAAGTTGCTAGCTATAGATAATTCACCCTTTTAAAGGCATTTACACATGTCCTATTGTGTTTCTATACCCTGGTTCAACATAAATGGGAGTGAATGGGCTTTAAAAATGCAGTTGGACATCTGCTAAAGTAACACATGGTCACATTTTAACAACATTTGTAGAAGACAGGGCCAATGGTGACAGGTCAAAAATAAACTGGTACGGTCCTTTAAAACGTGTCTACTTCAGAAATCCCCTTCTATTGGTTTCAGCAAACTTTGAAAACAACAACATACAGTGAGATAATTTAAAAAAATCATTCCGATACTGTGTGCAACTGAAAAGGTTTCTCTGTTCACATTTGAGGCAGAAAGGGTTGGCGACTCGTGGGACCGTTTCCACATGCTTCAGTGATGCTCAACATTAGAGTGAAAACATAACATTAGCAAAGAAAAACAAAAAAAAACAACCAAAGCTTTGGGATTTCTTCCTGCAGCTGGGCTGATGCAAGAGACAAAAGAATATTAGTAAACTGGGAGAAAAACAATGATTAAAAAGAAGGGGGAGGACAAAATAATTGAGTTAAATAGTGTGGTAACGTATGGTGTAACATAAGGGCGTTCACAGTGCACATGCAGGTTTGGAGAAAGACACTGGAGACTGCTGAGGCTGTGGGGAAGCTGCTGATATGGCTACAGGTCTAATTTTAGGAACAATTTTTGTTTAGCATGAGATGAATAAGATCAGTGCTGGTTTCACTGCACATACTGTACGTACAAAGCTATTTCTCTGAAAGAGTAACACTAAAAACATATCAGCAGTGCCCTGAGTGAAGGCCTCAGTGTAGAGCAGTCCGTTCTGTTGTGCCAGAGGTGGAGGGGAGATACTAAGAGAATGGGGAGGGGAGGGGAGGGGAGGGGAGGGGAGGGGAGGGGAGGCCACTTACTAGGCAACCGTGCCTGGGCCTGGGATGTAAGAACCAGCCTCTGGGACAGTAAGCTGGGCTGGATGGCATGGCTGGGGGCTAGAGCTGGCCTGGGTACTTGTGCTAATCCAGGCTGGCTGATGGGAGCAAGAGATCCAACAACTGTGCCCAAAGCCACAGACGCAGCCCCCAACACATGCTGCCCCACGCCACTGCTCCCAGAGGAGGCTACAGTGGAGGCGGCAGTGTTGCTGCTGCTGCTGACGGGAGGGGTAGTCTGGGCTCTCTGAGTAGCTGTTCCAACTGCTGTGAAGTACAAGGCAACGGGGTATGGGACTACATGTTAGGGGTGACCCAAGATTTAGTCAATTCATCAGTACAAGCACTTTTTTTTCACCATGTTTACTCAGCAGTGGTGGGCTAACACAGCACGCAAAATAAGGAATGATACTGATTAATCATTAATAGATTAATCGGTACTGACAATTTTTTCGACAGGTCGCTCTGTTAGTTTGTCGGTCCACTTACAGTAAAGAAAGGATTTAACATAAAACAAGCACACAATGTTCTGCATCCCAACAATACACTTAAATAAACATAAATATCCATTTATGACAACGTCTGTAACTTCATGTGATGCCTTAAACGACTGTAACTTTGTTCACTGCTGGTCGCAGCCAGCACTTTGCAAGATTACCACAAATCAAAAACAGTTACAGTGGATTGAGGCTTATACTAATGACATTGTCACCAGCCCACCACGGCTGCATGGAACTATAAATGTAAAAAAAAAGAAACCTCTGAGATCAGTGAAACCTGCAAGTCAATTCGGAAACCTCTCCATAAAAAAATTACCTACAGACAGTATGTTTTCTAAATGCACTGCAAACACTGAATGACAGCAACACCTGACAGAATGAGCACAGCACGTGTGACTTAGTTAAGAATGACACAAAAATTCAGACTTTAAATCCAAACAGTGTCAAACAATCATGCAGAATAACAACGTATGATAAACATCACAAGGATAAAACTAGCTGGTGGTGTTTAAGTTGAAATCCCGTGGAAACAGAGTTTCCTGTGCCTCACTGAGCATTATTACTGAACAAGTCTTACCATGAGAAGTTGCTGCATTAGTTGCAGTGCTCACAGGGGACTTGCCCCGGGCCTGGGCTGCCTGGTTGGGCATGGAAGCGGAGGTGCTGGTGGGGGGAGAGCTCGTTGGGGGACGGTGGCCTGATGCACTTGTAATGGCAGCCAGGCGACCTTCTGGCTTTGTCCCATACTGCACTGGCTGGAATAATCTAATCAGAAAAAAAAAAAAAATCACATTGTTTCAATGTCAGAAGAATCAATTAGATTTATGTGTTCAAAATGTCAAACATATGTTTGGAGGTTTCACGGCTGACCTCATGGGTTTTACTGGGTATGGCTTGGGTCGCGGCGGTGGATCTGGACCAGAGTAAATCTCCTCTATGAGCGGCTGAGTGATCTTTAGTTTAGGTATCGCCTCTTCAGTCTGGTACCGGGTCAGTTTGTTCTCATTATTGATCAGATCAAATATGGATATGTTTGCAATCTAGGAGGACAAAACAAGATAATATAACAACGACAGAAGCAGATCATTGCAGACATTCAACTTATGCAAAAGGATCAAAATTAAAAAACGAGCAGTTATATGATATTAAACAGGATGGACAAGAAGCAGAGACACATTGGTACACACCTGCAATACAAAGCACATGTGTTTACCTTGTCTGCGTCTTTCTGAAGAGCTTCCAGCACCAGTGATGGCATGGTGTACTGCAGAGAGGAGCAAAAGTAGGAGGTGCTGTTCTCTCTGGGCGCCACCAGCTCAGGGTGGTTACACACTCGCTGTAGCTGCATCAAGACCTGCAGCACGCTGACAAAATGACCCGTCTTCAACGCCTCCTGGGCTCTACAGGAGCACAACCACACATATGACATGCATGTGAGAGCAATCAATACCAAGGAAGCAACTGATATTACGAAACACGAGTCTTTTGACAAATAAAGAATTAATAGTAAATCCTGGGCTGTTTTTCTGTACTAAACACAATATTTAAACCTCTGAACACATTTGAGGAAAACAATTATTTGAGAAAAGAAACAACAGATAAAACCTTTAATTATACAACTTCACTCTGAGGTCACCACATAAAGCTCCATGCGGTGCAAATATCTCACCCCGGCTGAGTGAGGATGTCCTCGTAAAGGCTCTTTTGTCTGCTGGACAGGCGGCACTTCAGGATGTGCTCGTACTTCTTGGGCAGCTGTTTCTCCACGTCCCGTTTGGAACGCCTCAGGATGAAAGGCTGGATCATCTTCAACAAAGAGTAAGAGGCGCATGTGAGGACTGCAGGTCAGGTCCTTTAAACATGCTTCTAAATTTTAATGCTGCACAGTTTAATAGGCAGACACTTCACTGACCCTGTGCAGGCGGATGACCAGTTTGTGGCAGTAGTCCTGGTTCTGGTCCGTGCCGACTTTAACGGGGAAGTCAGAGTATGGCCTGGTGATTCCCGGCAAAAGGAAGTGGATCATGGTCCACAGCTCCTTTAGAGTGTTCTGCAGTGGAGTGTTGATGAGGAGAATCCTCTGCTCACTGAAAGAAACACAGAAATGTCTCACTTTGCCGGCTGAGCCATGTTACAAACATCTGACACAACATTAAAGGTGATGTAAGAGAGAAACGCAAAAATCCCAGACGTGGAAATATCTCATCAGTGAAACAAGTTGATGAAGCTATTTCTACACATGCACAAGCTTATCCATCAGCACCTGGCGCTGTTGTCATCGGTAACACAATAAGCATGTTAACCGTGATCCATATTACAGATTATTAATAAATTCACAAGCCTGCAAACTCCTTTTGAGACACAAGACTTAATATAATATTCATCACTCAGCTCACCTTCGCAGAGCAAAAATTGTTTCCCAATGTTTCTCCGTCATGTTTTTGATGAGCTGCACCTCGTCCAGGACCAGGTGCTTCCACCTCCTCCTCAGAAAATGGCTCTGGTCTTTCATCAGCAGCTTGTAGGAGGTCACACAGACATGGAAGCTGTTGGCTTCCCCCCACCACTGCAGATCAGTGATCAGATGTTATTACATTTACAGCCATTTATTGACAAAAGGGCCTTCTATATGGATTGATGTCATCAGTAAGTGTAGTTTAAATGCAGATAAATCTACCATTCTCTTGGATCTGCGCTCCCTTCTGTTGCCAAGGTACAGCAGGATCTTGAGGCCAGGACACCAGCGCTTGAACTCAACCTCCCAATTTAGCAACTTGCACGTCCTCACTACAATCAGGTGAGGTCCCCAGATGCCTGTGAACAAACAAAGACGACAGTCATTTCTTTAAAAAAAGAGAACAACAGACACATTCATCATTAAGAAGTTTTGTATGTTTGAACAGAGGCGTACCCTCTTGGCCAGCTAAGTGGGCCATGTAAGCCACGATCTGTACAGTCTTGCCAAGTCCCGTCTCATCTGCGAGGATGCCATTAAGGTGTTTCTTGTAAAGGTTTACCAGCCAGTCCACACCAATTTGCTGATACTCTCGCAGCCGCCCATGCAGGAGAAAAGGCACTGGGCTGCGGGTCTAGTAAAAAAAAAAAAGATCGGTTAAAACTTTATAAATGGCAACATTTTCTAGGATGTGTGTGCATGCATGCGTGCAGTCCACTGTCTTACTGAGGAAGTGGTCCTGAAGCTGCCCTTGGGCAGGATGAGTTCTGTGGCAGCGGCCACTTCAGCGATGTCCCTGGCAGGTTTCCCCTCAGAGTCAGAGGAAGCAGCTTTGTCAGCACGGTACTGATCCACACTAAGCAGAGAGTCAATCAACACAGCCTCGGGTGGTCTTCCTGCAGGACACTCCATCTCTGTAAATGATAGAAAACTGATCATTTTAGAGCCACGTGATTCACAGCCATTATGTAACACAGGTATGAGGATGAGCATGACAGTTTCATTATTTAATTACAAACACACCTTCGCTCTCACTCATGTCATCCTCGTCGCTATGAGGACTCGGCCGAGGCCACTCATAGCCGTCAGCGTAGGCGCCAGCGTACTGCTTCACCAAAGCATCGAGAGGTATCTCAGCTAAAAGCCAAAACAAAGAAATATGTGAAACCAACAGAAGCCACGTTTCCATCCAAAAGTGATTTGAATCAGTGGGAGATGCGCATTAAAAGAAATTCGAATCATGTGTGTTTCCATCAAAAGCACGAACTTTGGTGAAAAC